>JAJIBD010022092.1:540000-570188 GCA_021461705.1 Cryptotis parvus
AAAATCATCTTTCCATAGGCCAGTTTTGCTCATTAAGGTAACAGAGAATTCTTACGTATTCTCTGTAAGAACATCTTGTAGTTATTACAGAATATCTATCTATATAGACACAATATTTTACAGAGAAGAGAAACTTGTCTTGTGTAGATTAGTGATGGTTGGTGGGTTTATTTATTATATTTTTTGGAGACCACTCAAGGCAGTAGAATGAGGAGGCATTGTGTTATGCTGGGAAGTGTTTTGTCCTCCATACAGTAATTTACACTGTTTTCTGCAGATGAAAATATTATATCTAATGATTTAATATCAATCCTGTAACTGTAGTAGAGAGTTGAGAACTCCAAGAAGAAAATGCATAGTCTGAATATCATAATTCATGAATTTAGCTGTCAGTTTTATGGGTGAATTCTTCTGACAGTTCAATTTTAAATTTACCTGTTCATTGCCTTTACTCTGATATCTTTTTTTCCATGGTAAATTTCAGTTCAATTTAATTTTACTACAATACACAGAAGATTCTTCTGAGAGGATAATTACTCTGGGCTATTTTGTAAGGTATTTTTAGTTTACAGAGCAAGAAAAGAAAGAAAGCTCTTAACTAATACAAATTTGTAGCTCCCGTGTGCCTGACAAATCCCTTTTGCTTTTATCCTGCTGTCTTTTCTTTCTTTTTGTGTGGTCCAGATTAATAACAGATGTATCTTCGGCTGCCACCTGTCCACTGTTTATTTGAGATTATTTCAATTTATCTTCTAGTGTTACTTACTACTGATAATTATTGAAAGCTTATTTTAAAATCAGATTGTGTGTGGGGAGACAGAAGCTGGGGATCAGTAGTAGTGGGTGCTTGAATGCACGTTTGAAATCCTGGATCTGCTGCCCAGATTAAAAAAAAAAAGAAACAAGACTATCTGTGAAATATTCTTTCTAAACAATGGAGAGATAAATAATGTGTCACATTTTCTCTTACAAAATGGCGCTTACATATATGAACATAGAGTCCGAATACGAACACAATTACTACTTAAGAGTTCTTAAAAAATTCAAGAAGGGGCCAGAGTGATAGTACAAAGAGTAGGGTGCTTGCTTTGCACGTGACTGACCAGGGTTCTATCTCCAGCACCCCAGCCAGGAGTGGACCAAAAACCAACAATAGAAAAAGCTCAAGAAACGGACTAAAGAAATCGTGCAGCAGATAGAAATAATTCACATGGGAGCCGGCGATAGCCCAGCGGGTAGGGCGTTTGCCTTGCACGCGGCTGGCCCATCCGGCCTGGGTTCGATCCCGGCATCCCATATGTTCCCCGAGCACCACCAGGAGTAATTCCTGAGTGCAGATCCAGGAGAAACCCCTGAGCATTGCCGGGAGTGACCCAAAAAAAAAAAAAAAAAGAAATAATTCACTTGTGTGCTGCTGACCTCAGTTCAATCCATTTTGCTGCATAAGGTCCTCCAAGACCAGCCAAGAGGGATTCCTGAGGCATTACATTATCCCTGAACATCAGAGCCAGGAGTAATCCTTAGTACTATTGGCTTTAGCCCAAACCATCCCCACCATAAAAACATCAAGAAAACACATACTATCTTCTCTATATGAGATGACAAATTTTAACAGGGTGTACATTAAGCATTTCCAATGGATTCATCACATTCGCTTCCCATTATTTACATACAATGAGAGATGAGTTTTTGAGGTTCCAGAATGAAACTAGTTGGCCACAAATATAATTGGTGGGAAAAAAACAATTAAACTAAGAGTGGAGGAGAAAGATAGCACAGGAGGCGAGGCATTTGCCTTGTATCCCCTCAACAGGTTTGAATTCTCATCACCACTTTTGATTGTCCTTGAGCACAGAGCCAGGAGTAGCCCCTGAGTACTGCCAATTGAGGCCTCCAAATTTACAACAGTAAAACTGAGTCTCCAAAATGAAGTTATGAAATTTGCCTCTAAATGGATGGACATGGAGAGCATCATGTCGAGTGAAATTAGCCAGAAGGAGAGAGACAGATATAGAATGACTGTATTTATTTGCATGACATATATATATATATATATATATATATGTAGATATATATATATATATGTACATATTATGATACCAACATCCAAGGTCAGGTGAAACACAGATCTGGATATCCTGTCAAAGGCGGAAATTATCACAAACATGTGGGAGTAAGAGACTAGGTAAGACAGACAATGGAACAGTGTGCTAATAGTTGTCGAAAGTGCTCATACCACCCTAGAACTGAGCATTAAATACAGGCAAAAAGATAAACATGACAACTTCTTAATATATGTATTGTAGTCCGCAATGTGGAAGGGAAGCAAAAGAGAAGGAGAAAGAGAGAAAGAAAAAGGAATAAAGAACCTGCCATAGAGGCAGGCTAAGGGAGGAGGAAGGGAATCAGGGACATTGGTGGTGGGAAATGGAGGGATGGGTGCTGGAACACTGTGAAACCCAAATATGAACATCTTATGAACATCTTTGTAATTGTGTATCTCACGGTGGTATAATAAAATATTAAAAAAACTGAGTCCTCCATATGCAGCAATAAAAATGAGTTCTTAAGTTTTAATTAATCAACAAATTAGGTCTTGTCAGATGAGAGGAAATTACAGCATATAGAGATGGTCTACTATACAGAAGCTCAGTGTGTTCCCCAGATGCTCTCTACCCTTATGAGTGTAACACTGAAGAGTTATGTAAACCTATGAACAGAGTTGGAAGAACATCTAAGTATAAAATTTAATCTGATGGAAATTGAAATAAATCTCTGGAAATGGAAAGAAGTTTATAAAATAAACTAATAAAACCTTAGATTCTTGAAAACCATAAGGCCTGCTGCAGCTTTTTTTTTTGTTATCTTGCCCTCTTTCTGATTTTCATCTCTTTTTTTTTTTTTTTTTTTGCTTTTTGGGTGCTCAGGGGTTTCTCCTGGCTCAGCACTCAGGAATTACTCCCGGCGGTGCTCGGATGACCATATGGGATGCAGGGGATCGAACTGGGGCCGGCATGGGCCAGCGGCGTGCAAGACAAACGCCCTACCCGCTGGGCTATCGCTCCAGCCCCTGCTTCTCATCTTTTTATCTTTAAAGTGGAGCTCCATGGGGCCAGAGGAACAGTACAGCATGTCGGGTCTTACACACAACAGACACAATCCAGTTCCATCTCTGACATCTCATATTTGCCCTTAGACCCCACCAGAAGTACAGGGCCAGGAATTTGCCCTAAGCACAGCCAGGTATAACCCCAAGACCCAAATTAGTTAAAAAAATTAAAATATAACTTCACATGCTCACCATTTATGATTATTAAAAGCACTTAGCTCTGTATTATTATTACTATTATTATTGTTATTATCATTATTAATGAATCATTGTGAATTACAAAGTTGCAAAGGTATTTATGATTGAGATTGATACATATATTACCTAACACCGATGCCTGTCACCAGTCCCTCCAAGAAGGAGGGGTCTGTGATCCAGTTTTCCTCCCATCCCCAGCATATCTCTGGGACAGGCACTATTACCCTCCCCCATGATCTCTGTGTTGCCTTTCCTAACTATGTCCTCCCCCTGCTCCACAACCAGCTTCCCACTGGCTTAAGAACTCAGTTCTGCTCTTCATTTCTGTTGGCATTGGGCATTTGATTTCCTGTATGAAGTTTATATTCAACACATAAGAAAAATCAGAAAACCCAGAGACAGATCCTCAGGTGTATAAAAAAAAATAAGTGAAGTGGAGCAAGAAAATCCTCTTCAGAAATGGTGCTGGGAAAACTGGTTGATCACATGAAAGGAATGAACTCAGAACTCTTTCTAATGCCATGCACAGAAGTCAAATCAAAATGATTAAAGATGTAGATATCAGACTAGAATTCATAAATTTCATAGAGGGAAAATACATGCAGACTCTCCATGACACTGAAGCTAGAGGCATCTTTAATGATGAAACCCCACTGATTAAGCAAGTAGAAGCAAAGAGAAACAAATGGGACTACATTAAACTAAGAAGCTTCTGCGCCCCAAAGGAAATGACAGAATACAAGACAGCCCATGGAATGGGAGAAATTATTTATTGCTCATCCAACAAATGTTTAATATCCAAGTACATTAAAGTACTGGTAGAGTTATACAAGAAAATAACCAGAAATCGAAAACCAGAAAAAAAGTATTCATATCACTGTATCACTGTCTTCCCATTCATCATCGATTTGCTCGAGAGGGCACCAGTAATATCTCCATATGTCTTGTCTCATGCTAGTAGAGCTCAAGGGCATCTGCTTGCTCCTATATCATGAGTGAACAGGAAAACACAAATTGAAAAAAAACAATGTGATATCATCTCATACCACAGAAACTGACTCTCGTCATAAAAAGACAGTAACACCAGTATTGGCAAGGATGTGGGGGAAAAGAACCCTCATTTACTACTGATGAGACTGTCAATTTTGGAAGACAATATGGACTGTTTGTCATATGAATATTCTAATGCAATTAGAGCAAATGAAATAGTAATTATTAAGAGTATAACTTTCATATTTGGGGAAATCATGAGTCTGTACAACTGTTGATGGTGTTTGGAGTCTAACCCTGACTTTGCATAGGAATGACCCTGATAATATTTGGGATCCATATGCAGTGCTGGGATTCAAACTGGACAGGCTAAAGGTCATGCAGATGCTGTCTGTCCTGTATTATCTGCCATGCCCTGTTAAAAGCTTATTAAATTCCTTTAATACATTGAGTATTTAAAATATTTTGTGTTAATTGCATGAAATTTTATTCTATTTTCTTTAAGAATAATTATATGTTCATTTTCTGGTTTAAAACTCTCAACACTGGCTTCTATAAATATAGGAATTTCAACATAGACCTTATTTTGTTAAATCTTGCATTATTTTCAAAATTTAGTTTATGAGAGAATTAATATAGGAATTCCATTATGTATCATAGATTCACTTCATAAAATACTTCACCAAAAGAAAAATAAATCTACCTATGTAAAAACATATAATTATTTGCCATAGGTTTATTAAGATAGTGGTTTTCAACAATTTCACACTTGTGAACCAGAGAATAAATAAAGACCAGTATTTTCTAAGGGAAAAGCTATTATTTACAATATTATTTATAATAGTATTTGTATAAAGAGAAAAGCTGTTATTTACAATAGTATTTTTATGTTAGCTTTTTAAATGTAATATACAATGGAAGATTTTATTTACACATATTATATGTGAAGAGTCAGTAGCTTGTTTGCAGAATAGCAGGCCAGCATGACACACCAGCTCCTGTCCATAGCCCATAGTTAACTAACAGGGGATTACAGGACCGTGTTTGGAAAGTTACAATAGCACTTCACATTATAGTACTTACAGTGCTTATAGTGTAGTCATGTGAATTTTTTCCAAAGAGTAAAACTATATGAGTATTGCTTCTTTTTATCCAATTTTATGCTCATACTTACTTCAGTCTTTAATTTTACAGATCCATCACAAACACTCTATTCTGTTTTATTAATTTGCCTTTTATTGAGTACAAAATTATAGTAAGAATCATGCAAGATTTATGTAAGATTTTGAATTATATTTATTAAGTGACTTTCATTCTGAAGTGAACTGAAGAAAGGGAAGGCAGCGCTTTTTAAAATCACATCTAATGTAAGAAATCCCCACCTACTTCCATTCCAATTACAAGGATCCTGTTAAAGAAGTAGTCTAGCATTCATTCATTATTCCTTATTATTAGGTGTTCGTAGGTGTGTGTGTGTGTGTGTGTGTGTTTGTGTGTGTGTGTTTCATACGTGCATAATTATACAGTTGACCTGAATTTTAACACGGTAGACTAGGACATTAGGACATTATCTGTGATGTTATTTTGCTAGTGGATATCCAGAGCTATAAGGAAATACACTCAGGTACATTGGGACGGTATACGATATATACAAACTCAGGATGATAGAATAATGGAAACACAAAATCTGTGGGGTTGGCTGCACTGAAATATGATTAAGGTGCTAAACACCAGGAATGAGATTCTGAGGCTTAGGGACATGCACGCCCAACAGACTCACCCAGCAGTATGTTTTGGCATCAGCGGTCACTTTTTACCAAATACCCACAAATCTGTGAATTTCCACAGTCCCAACTCAGTTTTGATAATATATCAGTTTGACACAGAGTATGAGAAAGTGCTGTACTTACAAAACTATAGTTTCATTCTAAAGAATGTGAATCAGTGCCCATTAAATGAAGAAACTCAAAGGAATTAACTACGCATCTCAGATCCAGAGCTTCGGTGTGTTTTTCTCTTTGGAATAAAGGACCAACAAACTCTTGGTACACTGATGTGTTTACCCAGCAGGAAGTCTCAGTGTTCCACATTTTTATTTAGATTTCAAAACTAGTCATGACTGATTGAAACATTGAATTATGGGCCTTGCATTTTTATCTGAAATTGCGGAACCTTCTCTTCCTGGAATCAGGCTATCTAAGATTCCCAGGGTTTGTCTTCTGGTGGTCAGCCCCCGCCCGAGCTGATGATTAGCATCAGCAAGTTTATTTTGAGACTTAGAAATAACAAAGATACTCCTGTGAATTGGGTTTCTTCCCAAGAGTTAGTGCCAGGCACCAAATTCTTTATATATAGAAGCGTATGTTTTATCTTGATATGTATTTCCTCTCTTTGTTACTCAGTAAAATTCTGATTTTTGAAATATTAATAACATTAGGGATTAATCTAAGAATGCCACATGGATTTACATGTTTTGGAAACACATGCTCAAATTTTATTTTCCTTTTGAAATTTTTTGTGCATATATCTATATCAAAAGGGAGGCATATTTTTATTCAAATACATGTATATACAACTTTGTATGTTAGCAGAGCTCTAGTATTTGAAGGCAGTTATATTTCGTAGAAGGAAATGTAGGTTGATCACCATGATCACCAGGAGTGATCCCTGAGCACAGGGTCAGGAGTAAGCTATGAGCACTGCTGAGTGTACCAACACCACCATCACCCCCCAAAACAAAGAAAAGAAAATAAAAATACCGGAGGCCCCTAGAAAGAGAATCAACTAATTAAAAAAATCTTAATAGGCTTAGTGTGATGGTGTTGACAAAAACGCTTTTGATAGATTCTGTGCTAACACCCAAGGCCAATGTTTCTAAGATGCTTTTGAAATTATGATGACCCTGAAGAACTCCAGAGAGTCTTTCAAAATTCCAGGTTTTATGTGCCTCCTGTACGAAATTTGGCTATAAGAAAAAACAATTAATGTATCCCTCTTGGTAGCAGATTTGGTTACCACGTAATGTATGTTAAGTATTGATCATGTGGAAATAGAAATTTCTGAATGAGACCTTTTGGTTATGTAGCAACTGCTAAGTATTGATGCTAGTGTTGACTTAACAACACCAAATGTTGGGTGACTTATTTTATTTATTTATTTATTTTGCTTTTTGGGTAACACTCAACAATGCTCGGGGGTTACTCCTGGCTCCTTACTCAGGATTTACTCCCGGCGGTGCTGGGGACCCATATGGGATGCTGGGTAGTCAAACCCAGGTCGGCCATGTGCAAAACAAACACCCTACACTGTACTGTCACTCTGGCCCCAATATTGGGTGACTTAACCAGCAAAACTTACGTTCCCATGGAGCTGGGAACTATGCTTGGTTTCCTGTAGGTTATGGAACTTTTAACTTACAAGTGATTGTTTTTCCTACTATCTTCACAGTCTCCTTTGACTTTTAGTCACTTCTTTTAAGGATTAGACTCATTGGCTGCAACCTACTGTAGAAAACATAATTTGTACTTAATTGCCATTTTATTTCTTTATTTAATTAAATTACTGTGAAATAAACCATCATAAAGCTGTTCATGATTGGGTTTGTTTCCGTCATACAGTATTCCAATACCCATCCCTCCACCAGTGCACATTTCCCAACACCAATGAATGTCCTATGTCTCCCCCTCCACTCACCCCCCCCCCACGTGAAACAGCCTCTGGCAGGTACTTTTCTTCTCTGTCTGTCTGTCTTTCTGTTTGTCTGTCTGTCCTCCACTGTCTTTCCTTTTGCTTTTTGTGGTTTACAATAAGACTCATATTTAATTGCCATTTTAAAAATGTTTTCACCAAATATATTCTGAATTTTTATAAGTTAGCACTTCAGTGAGTTAAGACTTCAATATACAGAGCTTTACATGTATAATTCAGCCCATAACATATATCGACTGGGTTGGTAACGGCCAGAAAGTCTAGTCATAGTCATTGACCCCCTTTTACTAAGTTATATTTGTAGCACAGGACGGTTATGTATCTCGTTTAAAGTCACATAACTAGGAAATGATGATGGAGCTGAGATTTGAAATCTAGGTAGTTGGTCTCCATAGTCTGTTTTCAGTGATCATGAACTATTCAGTATCACTATCACTATCTTCCCATTCATCATCAATTTGCTCTAGGGGGCTCCAGTAACATCTCCATATGTCCTCTCTCATGCTAGTAGAGCCCAAGGACATCTGCTCACTTCAGGAACATAAAGAGCCTCAAACCGTTATATTAGGTCATGGGAATGACCTAACATAGTGTTACTGGTATTTGACATATCAAATACAACACGGGCAGCTTGCCAGGCTTGCCGTGCTGGTGGCATACTCTTGTAGTCACCTCTAAATACAGCATTTGTTGAACCAAGCGGCCGCAGAGTGGCCACGTGAGCCGGGCTGTGATAGGCTCGTTGCTGGATGGAGTTCTGATGAGAGGGAGGTCCGGATGTGGAATATGGCGGTCCTCATGGAGTGGGGAGGTCATCTGGCTTGTTGCGAGGCTCTGCTGGGGTGGCGGGCCAGGGCTAGAACCCACCATCCCTCCCGGGCGCCTCGTGAGTGGCTGGGCACAGGGAGAGCTGGTAGCAGCTCTGCCCCATGTCTGCGAGTCTCGTGGATGAACATACCTAGGAGGCAATTCTGGTCAATTCCACTGTTAAACTTAATCCCGAATCCAATAATATTTCATTGGTAATATTTTTATTTAGGTTTCATGAATTACATTAGTGTTACTATTTTAGAAATAAATGTCACTGCACTGATGTGATAAATTTTAAATCTCATACTAACATATAAACCTTTCAGTGATACATAGATAAACATAAAATCAGATATAAAATTTCAGTATACTTATAAGGAATTAAAGTAACAAATTCCTTATAACAGATTCTTGGTAACAAATACCAAGAATACAGAAACTCCTATTTTTTTTTTTTGTTTTGCTTTTTGGGTCACACCTGGCAATGTTCTGGGGTTACTCCTTTCTGCACTCAGAAATTGCTCCTGGCAATGCTCAGGGACGTGTGCAGCTTTACCTGCTCTTCTATTGCTCCTGCTCAAGAAACTTTACGTTCTTGACCCAGTAGCAATGAAAACACATTTCAGACAGTTTGAAAGAAGTATGTAATGGACAACTTTTTCTTGTATATGCTTAATAATGTAGAACAAGAAGAGAATGTCAGCAGTCACCGAAAGTAATAGTAGGCTATTTGAAATATAAAAGCTGCATTTATTTCTTATTTAAAATTAAAGTGGCTAAAGAAAATTCAGGGCCTTGGAGAATTTGGGACTTTGTATTACTCTGTAGTATATGAAATGAAGCATTAGATGAAAAAAAAGACACAAATCAAGGACAAAAACACACAATGTTCTTAAGTCCCCAAAATGGGTATGAGACATTAGAGGAATTTGGATATTTGATATTTTAGTTGTGGATGGGATCTCTGAAAAATAGCTCCTGTCTTCCAATTGGCAGTCCCTTGCCAAGACTGCTGGAAGGTTCCAGAATTTTTGGAGAGTCACTTTGATTAAGAGTAGAAACATTGATGGAAAGAAGATAAGAGCCTGAGAAGAATCTTCTCAAAAGGGAAGCATATATCAATATAGCTAATTTCTGGGATTACATCTAATTTTTTGTATCTTTAGTACTTAGATGTAAAAAATTATATATAATATTTGTGTCTTTAGTACTTGTCACTTTATTGACTTGGGAAAGGTAATAGAAGAAAACTAAGGCTGATGAATGAATACTATGATAGCATATTATCACTTAAGGGACTTTGTATTGGAGTTATAGGGATTTTGCCTATCATCATAGTAAGATATGTTTAATGAAATGAAGCAATTAGAAAAGAAATTAAGCCATAAACAAAGAAGAGTAGCCTTGTCAAGCTCATTTCGGGTTGACAGCAATTGAGAAATTATCAGATATTCTTACTTTTTGTACCGACCTCTAGTTTATTGGAATTTGTTCATAAAGTAGGATACACTTGAGTTAGTATTTCAGCAAAAACATGAGATTGACCTTTTATAGTAGCCAATCTCTCCATTAGCAATTAATTTTACTATTGCTAGAAATATTTAATGGTGAGATCTAGGAAAATAGTAATAACTTAAACATCGAGTCAGTCAGATTTAGTTACATGTCCAGAGAAATATCTGTAAATTTTTTAATTGTCTTTTAAAAATACGTATTTTAGAATTTCTTATGTGGCATAGGTTGAGATATCAGTAAATCCATCATTGCGTAAAGAAAGTGTATTGAAGAATATTAGTTTAATAGTTCAAGAGAGTCACACTTTGTGGTTTAGTAGTTTCGGGGTGCACCAGTACTTGGAGCTTACTTCTGGCTCTGAACTCAGGGCTCATTTCTAGCAGCCATGGGGGACATTAAAGGGTGCTGTATTGATTGAATCATGATTCAGCCATTGATAAGGCAAACACCTTCCCTGCTGTACTGTCTCTCTGCCCCTCAGAATCACATTTTAAGATCAGTTTTGCTTTGGCAAATTTATATTAATGATGTTGGAGAAATGCAATAACTCCTTGTCCAACATACTGGTGTTCATTGCTTTCCTACTTCCTGTGTTGAGTGTTGTTTTAAATCCCACAGGTTTGCATAGAGTGTCTAGCTAAGCAGTTGGACTCTCACTGATGGGAAGAGAGCAATTTGGTAACCCGGGAATGAATCCTTTCTCGGATGAAATATGAATTTGATTATGCTAAGTACTGAGCAACTCAGTATTCCATTTGGTTTCCGTAGTCACACGTATTATATTTTACAAGTTACATGAAAACAAAAACACTAACTATTAAAGTTGGAAGGGAAATGCTAACATGATAACTGCCTGTCCGGTATCTCTCATCTCTAGCTCATTACTCCTACTTAATGTATACTTAATGTTTAGGACCTACTATTTTATGATCATTTTCTTTCCACATTTTAGTGGGTCTGTATATTAATAACAATAAAAATTTGCTACTAGGTCTTAAAAACCATAGCCATTTATCTCTGGGGTTCTACTGAACATAACTGTGATGGTTAGATAAAGCAGAAATGTTAAAATTGGGTCCAGTGATTTTAACTGCTAATAAGAAGTCTTAACAGGTCAATGGCTTAGGGCTCAGACTGAAGTCAAATCATGCATCCTATGGTTAACAGAGATGTTTTGGACCCAGAAAAGAATTGAGGTTAATGGGGAAAAGGTTGACTTTAAAAAAAATTTGGCAGAAAATTTTATAAATTTTGTTCCTTTGTGTTTGGCTAGCTGCTTGTTCTTGGTACTTTTAAGGTCACTCATTGATCTCTAAATTTTGCCAGTTTAATATGATGTATCTTTGTGTGGATTTCGTTGGGTTCTTTCATTTGGACACTGGATTTCTCTCTATCTGTAACATTAGATTTCTTATAACTGGAACAGTTTGACAGTTACGTATTTCAAATAAGACTTTCTGGACTTTAGTCTTTATTCTTCTAAGGTCTGCGTAATGTGAGTAATATTCTTAAAGTTGTCCCAACGGTCCTATAAGATGTCTTCACTTGCAATTTTTTTTAACTATTCTATCTGAGTAATTTTATTACTGAATTGTTTGGTCTATTCCACTGCTCTGCTTATACAGTGTTCTGTAGAATTCTTCCTCTGTATTTTTTGTTCTAATGTTCTTTCTTGATCTCTGTAACTATATTAAATCATATACTTTGTTCTTCTGAGTTTGCTGAGCATCTTTGTGTTTTACTTTCAAATCTTTTTTAGTTTTCTTGTATTCATGTATTGCCTCTTTCACCCCCCCATATTATTGTTTTTCTTTTCCTTTGGGACTTACCCTTGTTCCCGTTTATCTGTCCTTCCTCCTGTGCTTTAACTCTGCTCCCCCTCCGAGACTCCTGGGAATGGCTTTGTACAAATACAAACTGTACAAGTGTTGTCCTATGAAATAGAGGAATACAATGTGCTGTGACTACCTGCGTCAGACAGTCTAAATATATAGTGTCTTGATAAATAAAAGATATTATTTTGCACTTCATAGCTTTTTGTTCTTATTGCATAATTGTAAAGGTGTTGCTACAATAGGAAGGACAATTTAAATTGCATTTATTTAATATTCTCTTTGTTCAGTGCTGTATTATTAGAATATTTTGCTGTTTGGCATTTTTTTTCTTTATCTAAAATTGCTTACAACACTGCATTATGAATGCAGAGTTTGAGGAAAAGGTAGTATTGTCCCAGTGTTAAAGAGCAGGGTACTGCTGCTGAACTTAATGCAGAAATCAGATTTAATGAAGCCTTAGTGGTTCTTTGGAGAAATGTGATAGATTTCACTAAGATGTTATTTATAGATCAGTCTTTCTCTAAGCTGAAGCTGAGATGCAGACTTTGAGAATAATCTGCTTCTCCTATTTGTTCATTGGTTTATCTTGAAGAATGTAGGTTAATTTTGAAGTTTGAAATTCTGGAAAAGAAGCTCATATACAGCAGACTAGTTCAGTGTGTATATATTTTAAATATATTTTGTGATTTACATGTATACTACGAATTTTATGCCTTAATTTTTTAATTGAGGCACCATGTTTGACAAAGTTAAGCATAGTTGTTCTAGGCATATAATATTCCCACGTTAATCTCACCACCACTGTCAACTTCTTCCCACCAATGTCCCCACCCTCCCTCCCATCCCTCTGCCTAGTTCCTTGACAGACACATTTTGAAGTTTGGTTGTTATAGTTTGCATCTCATGCTTTCAGTTTTGTAGGCTCTGTGGATAATTAGGTGAATCACACCTCCACACCGCTAGTGTACCTGAGGCCCTACCCCAGCAACCCTCTCATCTCCTGTTCTCCTCTTCTAGCTTCCCTCCTTGATGTCTTTCCTTCCCTCTCCTCTCAGTTCTGTAGTCTAGAGACCAGGCTAACCTGTCAACTAGTTTCAAGTAATAAGCATGGCCAGCTGCAGATTTTCTATACATTCTTATAGTTTATTCACTTGTCGAATATTTTCTCTACTAACTAAGCCCCTGACTAATTTTCTCAGTGTAAGTTCCTGACTTGTCAAGAATCATCCTTCACAGTTACCAGTACACACAGAAAAATCAAAATTGCGGTGATGAAAATCGGTAAATTGACTCAGTAAATTGCATGAAAATTAATATTTGTTAGCAATTAAAGTTTATATCACAATTATTAAAATCTCTCAGTAATATCCTTCATGAGGTGATGTCTTATTTTTTTTCTCAAAATGTAGACACCGTACCTTTCTTCAATCTTCTACCATTTTCTAATTTTCTGTGATTCTTTCAAAATGCAATGCCCATGATGACATACATGTAATGTTTTAAAATACCATTCAAAGTATGTTGAAATATTATTGCTATTTAAAGTGATTACTTTAAAATTATTGATATATTATTTTGAATACGACTGTATAAATATCTTATATAAACTTTTCTACTTATTTACAGTTTATGATCTAACATAGAAACTGCCATCAAAGTGCCTATACTGTTTTTGGGGTTATGGCATCATTCAAGTTAGGAGTGGGTCACAACCGGCTGTGCTCAGGGCTTACTCTTTTTCCTTTTTTTCCGTATTGGTTAATTAATTAATATTTAATTGAATCACCATGAGATACACAGTTACAAAGTTGTTCATGGGGGAGTTGTCTCATCACACAATGTTCAACACTTGTTCCTTCACCAGTGTACATTTCCCATTACCAGTGTCTCCAGTTACCCTCCTGTCCACCCTCCCCACCCCCCACCACCTGTCTCTATGGCATACACTTTCTCTCCCTCTCTCTCTCTCTCTCTCTCTCTCTCATTTTTTGCTTTTTGGGTCACACCAGTCAGGCTCAGGGGTTACTCCTGGCTCTACATTCAGGATTTACTCCGGTGGTGCTCGGGGACCATATGGGATGCCAGGGACTCTGTACTCAGGGTTCACTCCTAGAGGGTATCAGAGACCATGTCTGCCTTTCAGGAGCAAAGCTAGGTTTGTTGCCAGGCACCAGACATGCAACAGGCATGCAGGAGCCAGACATGTAGGACCAAGCCTAGGTTGCTATCCTATCTCTCAGACCCCTGGAATAAATTTATCGATATATTCCATAATGGAACATGAAATGGTCAGATTTTAATGATATGACCTTGTGATTTTATTTTAAGTGTTTGATATTAGATGTGTACAGATAATGGCAGTATATATTTTTACCTTTGCTCATGAATTAATTGGCCATGATTATTTACTAATTCTGATTTGCCAGCCTAGAAACTGTGCAGAAAATTCTGATAGTCAGAAATGCATTGCACAGAATGAGTTACATTTTTAAACCTAGGCTATTGAAGAAGATAAATATAATCAATTGTTGTAGAATATGAGTATGCGTCAGAGTTTTACTTAAGAATAGAGGTAATGAATTACCATTTTGGAATTATTCATATCTGTATGCTTAAGATGATATAATTCCGTACATGGCTTTCTAAAATAGTATGATTCTTTTTATTCTTTTCTAACAAATGTAAAATCCATAGAAATGAAAATTAGCTGCAGCTGTGATTTTATGAATGGTTTCCTAGAAACTACATTGAAGGAAACTTCAATCCACAAATGAGTTTCGTGATGTTCTTCTAAACCCATGTTCTTCTAAATCCCATCTGGGGATTTACGAAATTTTCACTCTTACAACCAAAATACATTCAATTTATTCTTGAACATGGCTAATTTTAATAGTTAAGGTAATATAAGAGATTACCATCTGTATGGAGAGCAGAGTCTTGCAACAAGCCAGGCGACCCCCACTCCATGAGGGCCTCCATTTTCCACATCCGGACTTCCCCCTCATCAGAACTCCACCCAGCAGAACAGCCTATCACAGCCCGCCTCGTGCAGCCGAATTTTGGTCGTGTGGTTCATCAATAAATGCTTGATTTAGAGATGACTACAAGAATATGCTACCCACACAGCAGAGCCTGGTAAGCTATCCGTGTCATATTTGTTATGCCAAATACCAGTAACCATTATAGAACTCATTCCTATAACCTGATGGAATGGTTTGAGGCTCTTTATGTTCCTGGAGCAAGCAGGTGCCCTTGGCTCTACTTGCATGAGTCAGGATATATGGAGATGTTACTGGTGCCCGCTCGAGCAAATCGATGATGAACGGGAAGACAGTGATACAATGATACAGTGATGGATTGGAAAATATACATATTTTTGCAATAAGGTTTTATTTTAATGGAAACTAAAGTAGTAACTTTTCATTAAAATAAAAAATAATCTAGGGGCCAGAGTGATAGTCCAGCGTGTAGGGGGGTTGCCTTGCATGCAGTCGACCTGTGTCGGCCCGGGTTCAACCCCTAGCATCCCATATGGTCCCCAGAGCACTGCAAGGAGTGATTCCTGAGTGCAGAGCCAGGAGAAACCCCTGAGAATTGCCAGGTGTGACCCCCAAAAATAAAGCAAAAAAAGAAAAATCTAGTGTAGTATTTTTCTTGTTTTTTTTTTTTTTGGGGCTAAACTATGACTGCTTAGGGCTTTCTCCTTGCTCTCTGGTCAGGGTTCACTCTTGCTTTGCTTATAGGGCTACATGTGGTGCTTGAGATCAACAGTGAACGTCTAGGACCTACTCTCTGGCCCTTATTTAATTTAATTTATTCAGCTATGTTTGTTTGGGCCAAACCTAGCAGTACTCAGGGCTTGCTTCTGGCTCTACACTCAGGGATCACTCCTGGTGGGGCTCAGGGAAGCAGATAGGGTGCCGGGGATCAAATCTAGATGAAGCACATGTTCGGTAAGTCTCTCCCTGCCGTCCTGTTTATCTGCCCCAATAGCTCCTATGTTAGACACTAAATGTTCTTATTTATGTAATTCCAGTAATGGGGAAGTTTAGAGGTGCAAAATTGAGAATCATAAATTATCTACATTTACACCAGTATTAAAATTTCATTTAATTTGTTTATTAATCAAATATGGAATTTTCTTATGCTCACAGAGTCAGCATTAATGTTTTTGATAAATCTAGAATTAATTTGTTTTAGCTATAATGTGTATTCTTTGAACTTTTCTGTATGTGCGGCATTGGAGCTTAGTATTTTGGTTCAAATATTAAGATAATTTAAAAAATATGTTCATTTCAAATTTATAAACTCAGTAGTGAGGTAAAATGCATGTCCTACTTTCATGAAGTGAAGGGAATACATAAGATATGTCTGGAATAGAGTTAGGCTGGACAGCACTTCGTATGTCAAGAGAATTGATATGAATAGATGATGGAAATATTTATGTACTTAAAATTTGAATTGAGAATACAAATTCCTCAAGGAAAAGATTCAATTTTATTCTAAAATGTAATTTCTAGTGAGAGAAATATTTTATGTTCTTTGACAACATTACATATATCTCTTATATCATTACATATCATTACATATATCATTTCATATCATTTATATCATTCATATCATTTATATCATTACATATCATTACATATATCAACATTATATATTATATATTATATTATATATTATATATAACATTATATTATATATAACATAACATTATATATTATATATCATTCATATCATTTATATCATTACATATCATTACATATATCAACATTACATATCTCTCTTAGATGAAATCATTGAATATTTGCTTGCCATACTTGCCATATTTGTAGGTGAAATATTTCCTTTATAAATATCAAAATGCCTTGTTATATAGATTGAAGATCTAAAATATTGCAACATCCCAAGAAAAAATCTGTAAAATAAAAAGAGAGTTAGTTTAATAAACACATATGTTCTATATTTGTGTTCAAATCATCAAAATAAAGACATACTCATGTCAATACATCTCTTTGGTCAATAAGTTCTACATAAATGTTTGACTTGTATTAAGTGGGGAGATTGGTAATTTGACTTCATCAGCTATTTCAAATAGATTTATATTAACGTTTGCTAGTATGCTTTAGTCATTGTATCACTGTATCACTCTCTTCCTATTCATCATCGATTTGCTCGAGCGGGCCCCAGTAACATCTCCATATGTCCTGTCTCATGCTAGTAGAGCCCAAGGGCATCTGCTTGCTCCAGGAACATAAAGAGCCTCAATCCATTCCGGAATGAGGTCTATAATTGTTATTAACTCCATATCAATACCAAATTCCGAGCCAGAATATTAGCCAAGCATATTAAAAAATACCACAAGTATAAAGTGAAGGTTCTTTTACTTTTGCTTTTCTGTTTTTCCATTTACCTCAGTTGTTTATCATTTCAGATCATTTATGAAATCAATTTGTATGTCCTGTCAGTATTGCTGGATGTACTATAGTTTAAAAGTGGGCAAAGTACCAATATTCATTCATTTCCTATTTTATTCCTTTACTTCATATTAAAAAATCTTTACTGAATACAAGCTTCAAGGCTGTTTTTAAAGGACTATAATTCCTATATGGAGATTAAAACAAAAAAAGAAAAACCCTTGAAAAATAGAATTGGATGCAAGGCAGAAAATTTAAAAACGAAGAGATAGATGAAAGTTGAATGTTTTTTAGTGAACAAAAATGGTTGTATCTGGCTGATAGTTTAGAGGTTAAGGTGCTTTCCTTGCATGTGGCCATCTTAGACTTGATCCCCACCATTTCATATGGTCCTCGAATACCAAACCCCTAAAGATTATATTTCTAAGCATAGTGATAGTTAACCATTAGTCTGGAAGCTCACAGTATTCCATAGACTTTCCTCCAATATTTCACACAAGATTATATTTTTTCTTTATATTTATTTTTTCTTTCATATAGTCACAGTAATATTGTTACATAATCATTCCATGGTTACAATTATTCTTTCATATCACAGCTATGGATTTTTTTTATCATTTCTCTTTAACAAAATTACTAACCACAAGTCTATAACAAAACTAGTGCTGTCCTTTAGATTTGACATTTCCAGTTTTTGAATGATTCTACATCTATTTTTGAGAAAATTACCATCAAATAGTAATACAAAGTACAATAGGGAAAAGGCAAGGAACAGGTAATGCCAAACATTTGACATTGTCTTTCTAAAAGATTGATGATTTTTGACTGGTTACCATTTTGGGAAAACAATATGGACACATCTCAAAAATCAAGGAATTGAGCTTCCATATGAATCAGCACTTCTACATCTGAGTGTTTAGCCTGTGGGCCCAAAAACTATTGAGAAAAGACAACTGCAATCCTGTGTTCTTTGTAGCACTCATCATAGTAGCTGAATGCTGGCTCCAACCCCAGTGTCCAAGAACAGAGAACTGAATTAAGAAGCTATGGAATACTACTCAGCTAGAGGAAAAGATGAATCCATGCAGTTTGCTGCTATGTGGATGGATCTGGAGAATATTATACTGAGATGAGGAATACTAGTCAGAGGAAAGAGCTGGATGATTGTTCTTAGATTGGGACATAAAGACGCATCATAGAATAACAGATGTCCCAAGGCAACAGAAACTGAGAACTGGTCTTAGTCAGAAGCTCCCCACAGCAAGGCAATGGAGGAGTGAAGGGTGTGGCTCTGAGCTGATGCAGTGTGGCAGACACTGGTGCTCTGTGTGGTGCTGGCTGCGGTGCTTTATCCATGAAGTACTAGCCATTAACTGCATTATGAATCATGCTCCCTGATTTAAAAAAAAAAGCTTTAGAACTCTGCAACAAAACCTGAAAACTCTCTTAAGATATTCTATATTAGATGATCAATTTAGAAATAACATGACATAAAAGGATTATGCATGTATTACAAAAATGATCATTTGGGGCCGGAAAGATGATACAGCGGGTAGGGTACCTGCCTTGCATATGCTTGACCTGGAGTTCGCTCCCTGGCACCCCATATGGTCCTCTGAGCACATCTAGGAATAATCTCGAAGCACAGTCAGGAATCCTGAGCACCACTGCGTATGGCCCCAAAACAAAACAGAGAAAGAAGCAACAGCTGCAAGGGAAAGCAAACACACAAATGAAACGGTGACAGGGGTGTGAATGACATCTTAATTCAATAGTGTAGATAAATCAGACAATGAAATGCCAGTGCTTTTCCTAGATAATTGAGATCTGATGTATTTGGAAATTGCATTCATACAGGGAATAAGGGGAGTGCCATTTACACAACCCACAGAAAATCATGAATATATTAGAATTTTCCACATGGTTTCAATGAACAGATTTCAGTAGTCAATGGCAAAGCTTTCATTGTTTGAGAAAACTTCAATATATAAAAAGCAGAAAGTTTGAAAATTAGTTCTAAAAGTATTTGATTGGTAAGACATTAGGTGTTATCAAAGCATAAACAGTATTTGTTTTTTTTAAAAGATTTTTGTGTGTATGTGTTTACGTTTATAGGTTTTTATGTCCTAAGATATTCTTCATCCTAAGTTAACTTTATAGAAAACTTCAACTTTGATTCCCTACATTCTCAAAGGACAATTTGGGGTTAGAGGTGATTTATATATTTAGGGGGAAATGTTGAAAGGGAGGAATCTTAAAAGAGATCAAATAGGGGCTGAAGATGTAGAACATGCCTTGCATGCGCGCAACACAGGTTTGGTTCCTGGAAACCCATATCATTCTTACCTCACCAGGAGTGGTCTCTGAGCATTTCATGGTGGGGGAAGGCTAAAGATCATAAAAACAACACAAAGATGAAATTTGAAAACTTAGTACAAAGTCTGCCTAAAACTTTGACAGATCTAGGAATTGTGTGCATAATGAATGTTTAAATGTTTTATTACAAAACTGCTCAGGATATCAGGGGCCTAGTGAAAATATAGTATCTGATTGGAGGTTTTCGCTACCATCAATCTCCAGTAATAAACTAGAGTTTAGGGTCTGGAAAGTTACCTACCACTTAGGGGAAAATAATGGATTTTGATAGAAATAGATAGAATCTATATTACTTTGAATGTATTCCTATTAAAAAAAAGCATTAGTGTGAATGAATAAATAGGAAAATCTAACCTATTTCAAGCATTCAAAAAGTGAACAGAAAATTTAATTGTTTCTATTAGTAGGTAATGATTTTAAAGCAGCTATTACATTCTTAAGAACTTAAAGGCAAGTGAATTTGTGATAAATGAGCACAGATGGAATTTCCTCTGAGAAATACAAACTTAAAAAAAATACAGTGGGAAGTCAAAGTTAAAATAGTTACAGAAGGGAGAAGGAAATCTTCGAATAGATGTAACAAAAAAATGGGAAGTGACAAAACCAATGTCAGTTAACTTGAAGATGGGTGTAGTTCAATTAGAAGAAGAACTGAAATTATTAGAATAAAGTATCCTTACAACTCAAATGGCCTAATATAATCTGTTCGAATGTAGAGTAAGGTTTGAAGGGATTGAATCAGAAAAAAAAATTAAGTAATATTGATTGAAATCTTCCTCAAATACCTCATCTACAGATCCAAGAAAACTAAAAATGAAGACAATAATGACAGAAAATCACATTTAGCTTCATCATAGTAAAAATGACAAAGTCCAACTTTATAGAGCAAAGCATGAACATAATTACCTAAGGGGTAAAGTGGAAAACAAAAAGCAGTTCTAATTTAAATATATATTATTTAATATTGATTTATAATTATATATGCCCTGTGCCCAGCTGCTCGTGAGGTGCCCCGGAGGCATGGCGGGTTCTAGCCCTGGCCTGCCACCCCAGCAGAGCCTCACAACAAGCCAGACCACCCTCCCCTACTCCACGGGGCCCACCATTTTCAACATCCGGACTTACCTCTTGTCACAATTCCACCCAGCAGACCAGACTATCACAGCCCGGTTCATCAATAAATGCTTTATTTAGAGGTGACTACAACAGTATGCCACCCGCACGGCAACCTGGCAAGCTGCTCGTGTAGTATTTGATATGCCAAATACTAGTAACATTTATATTAACTCATTCCTGTGACCTAATATAATTGTTTGAGGCTCTTTATGTTCCTGGATCGGGCAGATGCCTTTGGGTTCTACTAGCATGAGACGGGACATATGGAGATATTACTGGTGCCAGCTCTAGCAAATAGATTATTAACGAGAAGATAGTGATAGTGATTATTAATGTATTTATATTTATATTAATATAATTATGCATATAATATTTATATATTTTATGTTATACTTTATATTATTAATTCTCGCAGCTAGCTGCATTCTTCATCGACGCATGAGCCGAGTGATCCACCGCAAGTGAGCCTGGCAAGCTACCCTTGTACGATTTGATATGCCAGATACCAGTAACAATTACAGACCTCATTCCCATGACCTGATGGAATGGTTTGAGGCTCTTTATGTTCCTGGAGCAAGCAGGTGCCCTTGGGCTCTACTTGCATGAGACAGGTCATATGGAGGTGTTAATGGTGCCCGCTCGAGCAAATCGACGATGAACGGGAAGACAGTGATGCTTTATATTATACTTTGTGTAATATACTTTTATATTACACAAAAGTATAATACACTGTGAGTATGAGAAAGGATTATGATTTTTAGATAAGAACTGAAGTTTTATTATCAGAATACAATAAGATATTAAAAGAAATTATTAATTCTAATGGGAAATAACTCCTAAAATCTCAGATCTATAAGAAAGAATAAAATTACCTGAAAAGGTTAACACTTGGACACAAGGACTACTTTTGTTTAGTTACACCACATTCAAGCATGTGCCACTGTGAAGTTGTTAAATATGATCATTGTACGTAGTGTTGAAATAAATATGTTAGCATATGTACATCTATATTATTTTTTTTTTTTCCCATTTTTTTTTAATTAATTTTTTATTTTTACAATTACAAAGATATACAATTAAAAAGTTCATATTTGGGTTTTGGTCATACAGTGTAGCAGCACCCATCCCGCCACCAGTGCCCATCTCCCACCACCAACGTCCCGGTTCCCTCCCCCTCCCCCAGCCCTCCTCCATGGCAGGTTCTTTATTTCTTTCCATTTCTCTATCTTTCTCTTTTCCTTCCTCCTCTCAGACTATGGATTACAGAACATACATTAAAGGGTTGTCATGTGTATCCTTTTGCCTCTATTTAATGCTCAGTTCTAGGTTGGCATTAGTACCCTCACAATTGTTAGCACACTGTTCCATTTTCTGTCTTACCTAGCCTCCTGACTCCCACACGTTTGTGATAATTTCCACCTTTGACAGGACCTCCTGATGTATGTTTCACTTGACCTTGGATATTGGTATCATAATATGTACCTATATATTTATGTTATGCAGATAAATGCAGTCATTCTGTAACTGTCTCTCTCCTTCTGGCTAATTTCGCTCAACATAATCTTCTCCATGTCCATCCATTTGTAGGCAAATTTTATAACTTCATTTTTCCTAACAGCTGCATAGTATTCCATTGTGTAGATGTACCAAAGCTTTTTATCCAGTCATCTATTTTCGGGCACTCGGGTTGCTTCCAGATTCTGGCTATTGTGAATAATGCTGCTATGAACATAAAAGTAGGGATGGTGTTTCCGCTGCGTATTTTTGGTTTCCCAGAGTAGATTCCCAGGAGTGGTATGGCTGGGTCAAATGGGAGTTCAATTTCTAGTCTTTGGAGGAATGTCCATATTGTTTTCCAGAAAGGCTGTACCAGCCGGCATTCCCACCAACAATGGATGAGTGTCCCCTTTTCCCCACACCCACGCCAGCACTTGTTGTTCTTGTTCTTTTGAATATGTGCCAGTCTCTGTGGTGTAAAATGGTATCTCATTGTTGTTTTGATTTGCATCTCTCTGATGATTAGTGATGATGAGCATTTTTTCATATGTTTTTTGGCCATTCGAATTTCTTCCTTGCTGAAGTTTCTGTTCATTTCTTCTCCCCATTTTTTGATGGGGTTGTTTGTTTTCTTCTTGTAAAGTTCTACCAGTGCCTGATATATCCTGGATATTAACCCCTTATCAGATGAGTATTGGGTGAATATTCTTTCCCATTCTGTGGACTGCTTTTGTATCTTAGTCACTGTTTCTTTTGAGGTGCAGAAGCTTTTTTAGTTTCATGTAGTCCCATATATTTATCTTTTCTTCTAGTTGCTTTGTTAGAGATGTTTCATCTTTGAAGATGCCTTTAGCTTCAATGTCATGGAGGGTTTTTCCTATATTTTCTTCAATGTACTTTATGGATTCAAGTCTGATATTGAGATCTTTAATCCACTTTGATCTGATTTTTTGTGCATGGTGTTAGACACAGGTCCAAATTCATTTTTTACATGTCGCTGCCCAGTTTTCCCAACACCACTTATTGAAGAGGCTTTCCCTTACTCCATTTTAGACTCGTTGCACCTTTATCAAAGATTAAATGATCATGTGTTTGAGGTTGGGTGTCAGGATACTCAATTCTATTCCATAGGTCCACGGGTCTGTTTTTATTCCAATACCATGCTGTTTTAATTACTACTGCCTTGTAGTACAGTTTGAAGTTGGGTAAGGTGATGCCTCCCATCTTCTTTTTCCGAGGATTGCTTTAGCTATCCTTGGGGGTTTATCGTTCCATACAAATTTCAAGATTGTTTGGTCAATTTCTTTGAAGAATGTCATGGGTATCCTCATAGGGACTGCATTGAATCTGTATAGAGCTCTAGGGAGTATTACCATTTTGACAATGTTGATTCTCCCCATCCATGAGCAGGGAATGTGTTTCCATTTCCTTGTGTCCTCTTTTATCTCTTGGAGCAGTGTCTTGTAGTTTTTCTTTGTACAGGTCCTTTACACACTTGGGTAAGTTGATTCCTAGGTATTTGATTTTCTGTGGCACAATTGTGAATGGAATTGTTTCCTTAATATCCCTTTCTTCTCTTTCGTTATTTGTATATAGGAAAGCCACCGACTTTTGGGTGTTGATTTTGTATCCTGCCACTCTACTATATGCGTCTATTGTTTCTAGGAGTTTTTTGGTAGAGAGTTTAGGGTTCTCTAGGTATAATATCATGTCATCTGCAAATAATGATAGCTTGACTTCTTCCTTGCCTATCTGGATGCCCTTGATGTCCTTTTCTTCTCTGATTGCTATCGCAAGTACTTCCAGTACTATATTGAATAAAGGAGGTGAGAGTGGGCAACCTTGTCTTGTCCCTGATCTCAGGGGGAAGGCTTTCAACTTTTCCCCATTGAGAATGATGCTCGCTGTGGGCTTTTGGTAGATGGCTGTAACTATCTTGAGGAAAGTCCCTTCAATTCCCATTTTCTGGAGGGTTTTAATCATGAGCGGGTGCTGGATCTTGTCAAATGCTTTCTCTGCGTCTATTGATAGGATCATATGGTTTTTATTTTTTCTCTTATTGATATGATGTATTATGTTGATTGACTTGCGAATGTTGAACCATCCTTGCATACCGGGATGAATCCTACTTGGTCATGATGTATAATCTTCTTGATGAGTCTTTGGATTCTGTTTGCTAGTATTTTGTTGAAGATCTTAGCATCCGTGTTCATCAGGGATATTGGTCTGTAGTTTTCTTTCTTTGTGTTGTCTCTCCCTGCTTTGGGTATCAGGGTGATATGTGCCTCGTAGAAGCTGTTTGGGAGTGTTTCTGTTTCTTCTATTTCCTGGAAGAGCTTGAACAGGACTGGCAGTAGGTCCTCCTTAAAGGTTTGGTAGAGTTCACTAGGGAATCCGTCTGGACCTGGGCTTTTGTGTTTGGGAAGTGTTTTAATTACTGTTTCTATTTCCTCAATGGTGATAGGCTTATTCAGGTATTGGAGGTCTTCTTGTTTCAGCCGTGGGAGGTTATAGGACTGCAGGAATTGATCCATTTCTTCTAGATTCTCATGTTTCCACGGCATACAGGCTCTCAAAGTAATCTCTGATGATCTTTTGGATTTCTGTGGTTTCTGTTGTGATGTCACCCTTTTTATTTCTGATTCTGTTTATTTGGGTTCTCTCTTTCCCTGTCCTTACAAGTCTTGCCAATGGTTTGTCAATCTTGTTTATTTTTTCAAAAAACCAGCTCTTGGTTTCATTAATCTTTTGGATTGTTTTTTTTGGTTTCCAACTCATTGATTTCCTCTCTAAGTTTTATTATTTCCTTTTTTTCTGCCTGGGTTGGGCTCCTTTTTGTTGGTCTTTCTCTAATGTCTTCAGCTGTGTAGTCAGGTTATTTATGTGGGCCCTTTCTTGTTTCCTGATGAATGCTTGCAGAGCTATAAATTTCCCTCTTAACACGGCTTTTGCCGTGTCCCACAAGTTCTTATAGTTGGTGTCTTCATTTTCATTTGTTTCCAGAAATCTTTGGATTTCCTGTTTGATTTCTTCTATGACCCATTTGTTGTTCAGGAGTGAGCTGTTCAGTTTCCAGGTGTTTGGTTTGACTCCCTGTTTCTGTGTGCGGTTAACTTCCATTTTCAGTGCATCATGGTCTGAAAAGATAGCTGACACAATTTCTATCTTTTTAATTTTATTGAGGTATGCTTTGTGGCTTAGCATGTGGTCTATCTTGGAGAATGTTCCATGTGCACTAGAGAAAAATGTGTATTCAGCTTTTTTGGCATGAAAAGCCCTGTATATATCTACTAGCTCTCTTTCTTCCATTTCTTCCTTCAGGGCCAATATTTCCTTGGTGAGTTTCAGTCTTGTTGATCTATCCATCGTTGATAGAGCAGTGTTGAAGTCTCCAACTATTATTGTGCTACTGTTAATGTCTTCTTTGAGGTCTCTTAGCAGTTGTTTTATGTATTTTGCTGGCCCCTCGTTGGGTGCATATATGTTTAGTAGTGTAATTTCTTCCTGGTGTACATACCCCTTAAGTAATAAGAAATGGCCTTCGTTGTCCCTTCTAACCTTTTTCAGCCTGAAGTCTATATTATCTGATACTAATATGGCCACACCAGCCTTTTTTGGAGGAATTGTTTGCATGGAGAATGGTCTTCCAACCTTTGACTTTGAGTCTGTGTTTGTTCTGATTATTCAGATGTGTTTCTTGTAGACAACAGAATGTTGGGTTCAATTTTTTAATCCATTTTGTTACTCTGTGTCTCTTAATTGGTGCATTTAGACCATTGACATTGAGAGAGATTATTGTCATCGGATTTTTGTGCCATCTTTCTGTTTGAGCTTGTTGTGCTTATGGGTTTGGTCGTATTACAGTAGACCCTTCAGTCCTTCTTTTAAGGTTGGTTTTGAGTCCATGAAGTTCCTGAGTTGTTGCTTATCCATGAAGTTGTGTATCTTTCCTTCATATCTGAATGTGAGTCTGGCCGGGTAAAGAATTCTTGGTGAGGCCTGCAGTTCATTCAGCCTTTTCACAATATCCCACCATTGTTTTCTTGCTCGGAGTGTTTCATCAGAGAAGTCTGCTGTAAATCTTAGAGATGTTCCTTTGTATGTGATTTCCTTCTTTGATCTTGCTGCTTTCAGTATTCTATCTCTATCTATAGTTTTTGTCATTTTAATTAAGATGTGTCTTGGAGTATTCTTGTTGGGGTTTCTTTTAGCGGGTATCCCTACGGGCCTCCTGGATCTTGAGGCAAGTGTTTTTTTAGTTCGGGAACTTCTCAGCAATGATGGCTTTGACAGTTTCTTCTTCATCAGGGTTTTCTTCTTGCCCTTCTGGGACCCCAATGATCCGTATGTTGTTTCTTCTGGCTTCATCCCGATTATCTCTTGTTGTCTGTTCGGTAATTGTGAGTCTTTTTTCTATCTTCTGGTGTTGTGTAGAGAATCTTTGGAGCAGCGTCTTGAGATCACTAATTCTTTCTTCAGTAGCTATTATTCTGCTATGCTGGCTTTCCACTGTGTTTTTCATTTCATTTACCTCATTTTTAATATATGTCATTTCCATTTGCATTTTCCTCACTTCTTCTATCATGTCCTCTTGTATTTTATTGAGTTTGCATTCCATTGCTTCTTTGAATTCCTTATGACTCCTTAACATTTCTTTCCGAAATTCCTTATCAGAGAGGTTATATAACTCATTGGTATTGCTTGGCTCATCTGGACTAGTGACTTCACTCACAGAGCTGGATGGAACTTTGCGTTGCTTTACCATTTTGACTATTGTAGGTTGCAAATGTGGGGTCTTGGATGACAGGATAGTACAGTTAGTAGGTGTCTGGTCTGTTTGCGGAGTTTGGGTGGGTAGCAAGGATGTTAGGAACCAGGGTTCAGTGGTACCTCATGCAAGATAGGTAGTAAAAGGTTCGCGGACGCTAAGCGTCCGCGCGGTTTTGAGTTTTGGGATGATTACGAGGCGCAGGGCCCAAGGTTCCGCGAGTGAAACCAAGGCAGTTAGCCTTGGTTCCCGTTGATGGAGTTTCCGCTCTTCCCTGGGGCAGTTTGGGTCCGCGGAGGCGCGGGGTCACGCACACACCTGGCGGGGGGCGGGAGATTTTCAGCCGGTCCCAGGAGCGCAGCGCCCAAGGTTCCGCAGTGAAACCAAGGCAGTTAGCCTTGGTTCCCGTTGATGGAGTTTCCGCTCTTCCCTGGGGCAGTTTGGGTCCGCGGAGGCGCAGGGGATCACGCACACACCTGGCGGGGGGGGCGGAGATTTTCAGCCGGTCCCAGGCGCGCAGCGCCCAAGGTTCCGCAGTGAAACCAAGGCAGTTAGCCTTGGTTCCCGTTGATGGAGTTTCCGCTCTTCCCTGGGGCAGTTTGGGTCCGCGGAGGCGCGGGGACCACGCACACACCTGGCGGGGGGGCGGAGATTTTCAGCCGGTCCCAGGGCGCGGCGCCCAAGGTTCCGCAGTGAAACCAAGGCAGTTAGCCTTGGTTCCCGTTGATGGAGTTTCCGCTCTTCCCTGGGGCAGTTTGGGTCCCGGAGGCACGCGGGGATCACGCACACACCTGGCGGGGCGGGGAGATTTTCAGCCGGTCCCAGGGCGCGGCGCCCAAAGGTTCCGCAGTGAAACCAAGGCAGTTAGCCTTGGTTCCCGTTGATGGAGTTTCCGCTCTTCCCTGGGGCAGTTTGGGTCCAGCGGAGGCGCAGGGGACACGCACACACCTGGCGGGGGGCGGAGATTTTCAGCCGGTCCCAGGGCGCAGCGCCCAAGGTTCCGCAGTGAAACCAAGGCAGTTAGCCTTGGTTCCCGTTGATGGAGTTTCCGCTCTTCCCTGGGGCAGTTTGGGTCCGCGGAGAGCGCGGGGATCACGCACACACCTGGCGGGGGCGGGGAGATTTTCAGCCGGTCCCAGGGCGCGGCGCCCCAAGGTTCCGCAGTGAAACCAAGGCAGTTAGCCTTGGTTCCCGTTGATGGAGTTTCCGCTCTTCCCTGGGGCAGTTTGGGTCCGCGGAGGCGCGGGGACACGCACACACCTGGCGGGGGGCGGGGGATTTTCAGCCGGTCCCAGGAGCGCCAGCGCCCAAGGTTCCGCAGTGAAACCAAGGCAGTTAGCCTTGGTTCCCGTTGATGGAGTTTCCGCTCTTCCCTGGGGCAGTTTGGGTCCGCGGAGACGCAGGGGACACGCACACACCTGGCGGGGGGGGGGCGGAGATTTTCAGCCGGTCCCAGGAGCGCAGCGCCCAAGGTTCGCCGAGTGAAACCAAGGCAGTTAGCCTTGGTTCCCGTTGATGGAGTTTCCGCTCTTCCCTGGGGCAGTTTGGGTCAGCGGAGGCGCCGGGGACCACGCACACACACCTGGCGGGGGGCGGAGATTTTCAGCCGGTCCCAGGGGCGCGGCGCCCAAGGTTCCGCAGTGAAACCAAGGCAGTTAGCCTTGGTTCCCGTTGATGGAGTTTCCGCTCTTCCCTGGGGCAGTTTGGGTCCGCGGAGGCGCAGGGGACACGCACACACCCTGGCGGGGGGGCGGAGATTTTCAGCCGGTCCCAGGAGCGCAGCGCCCAAGGTTCCGCAGTGAAACCAAGGCAGTTAGCCTTGGTTCCCGTTGATGGAGTTTCCGCTCTTCCCTGGGGCAGTTTGGGTCCGCGGAGGACGCAGGGGACACGCACACACCTGGCGGGGGGGCGGAGATTTTCAGCCGGTCCCAGGAGCGCCAGCGCCCAAGGTTCCGCAGTGAAACCAAGGCAGTTAGCCTTGGTTCCCGTTGATGGAGTTTCCGCTCTTCCCTGGGGCAGTTTGGGTCCGCGGAGGCGCAGGGGACACGCGCACACACCTGGCGGGGGGCGGAGATTTTCAGCCGGTCCCAGGAGCGCAGCGCCCAAGGTTCGCGCAGTGAAACCAAGGCAGTTAGCCTTGGTTCCCGTTGATGGAGTTTCCGCTCTTCCCTGGGGCAGTTTGGGTCCGCGGAGACGCAGGGGACACGCCACACACCTGGCGGGGGGCGGGAGATTTTCAGCCGGTCCCAGGAGCGCAGCGCCCAAGGTTCCGCAGTGAAACCAAGGCAGTTAGCCTTGGTTCCCGTTGATGGAGTTTCCGCTCTTCCCTGGGGCAGTTTGGGTCCCGCGGAGACGCAGGGGACACGCACACACCTGGCGGGGGGGGCGGAGATTTTCAGCCGGTCCCAGGAGGCGCAGCGCCCCAAGGTTCCGCAGAGTGAAACCAAGGCAGTTAGCCTTGGTTCCCGTTGATGGAGTTTCCGCTCTTCCCTGGGGCAGTTTGGGTCCAGCGGAGACGCAGGGGACACGCACACACCTGGCGGGGGGCGGAGATTTTCAGCCGGTCCCAGGAGCGCAGCGCCCAAGGTTCGCCCAGTGAAACCAAGGCAGTTAGCCTTGGTTCCCGTTGATGGAGTTTCCCGCTCTTCCCTGGGGCAGTTTGGGTCCGCGGAGACGCAGGGGACACGCACACACCTGGCGGGGGGCGGAGATTTTCAGCCGGTCCCAGGAGCGCAGCGCCCAAGGTTCCGCGAGTGAAACCAAGGCAGTTAGCCTTGGTTCCCGTTGATGGAGTTTCCGCTCTTCCCTGGGGCAGTTTGGGTCCATGGAGGCGCAGGGGACACGCA
>JAJIBD010022093.1:0-49673 GCA_021461705.1 Cryptotis parvus
TTTTTTTTTTTTTTTTTTTTTTAATTTTTTATTTTTACAATTACAAAGATATACAATTAAAAAGTTCATATTTGGGTTTTTGGTCATACAGTGTAGCAGCACCCATCCCGCCACCAGTGCCCATCTCCCACCACCAACGTCCCGGTTCCCTCCCCCCTCCCCCAGCCCTCCTCCATGGCAGGTTCTTTATTTCTTTCCATTTCTCTATCTTTCTCTTTTCCTTCCTCTCCAGACTATGGATTACAGAACATACATTAAAGGGTTGTCATGTGTATCCTTTTTGCCTCTATTTAATGCTCAGTTCTAGGTTGGCATTAGTACCCTCACAATTGTTAGCACACTGTTCCATTTTCTGTCTTACCTAGCCTCCTGACTCCCACACGTTTGTGATAATTTCCACCTTTGACAGGACCTCCTGATGTATGTTTCACTTGACCTTGGATATTGGTATCATAATATGTACCTATATATTTATGTTATGCAGATAAATGCAGTCATTCTGTAACTGTCTCTCTCCTTCTGGCTAATTTCGCTCAACATAATCTTCTCCATGTCCATCCATTTGTAGGCAAATTTTATAACTTCATTTTTCCTAACAGCTGCATAGTATTCCATTGTGTAGATGTACCAAAGCTTTTTATCCAGTCATCTATTTTTCGGGCACTTCGGGTTGCTTCCAGATTCTGGCTATTGTGAATAATGCTGCTATGAACATAAAAGTAGGGATGGTGTTTCCGCTGCGTATTTTTGGTTTCCCAGAGTAGATTCCCAGGAGTGGTATGGCTGGGTCAAATGGGAGTTCAATTTCTAGTCTTTGGAGGAATGTCCATATTGTTTTCCAGAAAGGCTGTACCAGCCGGCATTCCCACCAACAATGGATGAGTGTCCCCTTTTCCCCACACCCACGCCAGCACTTGTTGTTCTTGTTCTTTTGAATATGTGCCAGTCTCTGTGGTGTAAAATGGTATCTCATTGTTGTTTTGATTTGCATCTCTCTGATGATTAGTGATGATGAGCATTTTTTCATATGTTTTTTGGCCATTCGAATTTCTTCCTTGCTGAAGTTTCTGTTCATTTCTTCTCCCCATTTTTTGATGGGGTTGTTTGTTTTCTTCTTGTAAAGTTCTACCAGTGCCTGATATATCCTGGATATTAACCCCTTATCAGATGAGTATTGGGTGAATATTCTTTCCCATTCTGTGGACTGCTTTTTGTATCTTAGTCACTGTTTCTTTTGAGGTGCAGAAGCTTTTTTAGTTTCATGTAGTCCCATATATTTATCTTTTCTTCTAGTTGCTTTGTTAGAGATGTTTCATCTTTGAAGATGCCTTTAGCTTCAATGTCATGGAGGGTTTTTCCTATATTTTCTTCAATGTACTTTATGGATTCAAGTCTGATATTGAGATCTTTAATCCACTTTGATCTGATTTTTTGTGCATGGTGTTAGACACAGGTCCAAATTCATTTTTTACATGTCGCTGCCCAGTTTTCCCAACACCACTTATTGAAGAGGCTTTCCCTTACTCCATTTTAGACTCGTTGCACCTTTATCAAAGATTAAATGATCATGTGTTTGAGGTTGGGTGTCAGGATACTCAATTCTATTCCATAGGTCCACGGGTCTGTTTTTATTCCAATACCATGCTGTTTTAATTACTACTGCCTTGTAGTACAGTTTGAAGTTGGGTAAGGTGATGCCTCCCATCTTCTTTTTCCCGAGGATTGCTTTAGCTATCCTTGGGGGTTTATCGTTCCATACAAATTTCAAGATTGTTTGGTCAATTTCTTTGAAGAATGTCATGGGTATCCTCATAGGGACTGCATTGAATCTGTATAGAGCTCTAGGGAGTATTACCATTTTGACAATGTTGATTCTCCCCATCCATGAGCAGGGAATGTGTTTCCATTTCCTTGTGTCCTCTTTTATCTCTTGGAGCAGTGTCTTGTAGTTTTTCTTTGTACAGGTCCTTTACACACTTGGGTAAGTTGATTCCTAGGTATTTGATTTTCTGTGGCACAATTGTGAATGGAATTGTTTCCTTAATATCCCTTTCTTCTCTTTCGTTATTTGTATATAGGAAAGCCACCGACTTTTTGCGTGTTGATTTTGTATCCTGCCACTCTACTATATGCGTCTATTGTTTCTAGGAGTTTTTTGGTAGAGAGTTTAGGGTTCTCTAGGTATAATATCATGTCATCTGCAAATAATGATAGCTTGACTTCTTCCTTGCCTATCTGGATGCCCTTGATGTCCTTTTCTTCTCTGATTGCTATCGCAAGTACTTCCAGTACTATATTGAATAAAAGAGGTGAGAGTGGGCAACCTTGTCTTGTCCCTGATCTCAGGGGGAAGGCTTTCAACTTTTCCCCATTGAGAATGATGCTCGCTGTGGGCTTTTGGTAGATGGCTGTAACTATCTTGAGGAAAGTCCCTTCAATTCCCATTTTCTGGAGGGTTTTAATCATGAGCGGGTGCTGGATCTTGTCAAATGCTTTCTCTGCGTCTATTGATAGGATCATATGGTTTTTATTTTTTCTCTTATTGATATGATGTATTATGTTGATTGACTTGCGAATGTTGAACCATCCTTGCATACCGGGATGAATCCTACTTGGTCATGATGTATAATCTTCTTGATGAGTCTTTGGATTCTGTTTGCTAGTATTTTTGTTGAAGATCTTAGCATCCGTGTTCATCAGGGATATTGGTCTGTAGTTTTCTTTCTTTGTGTTGTCTCTCCCTGCTTTGGGTATCAGGGTGATATGTGCCTCGTAGAAGCTGTTTGGGAGTGTTTCTGTTTCTTCTATTTCCTGGAAGAGCTTGAACAGGACTGGCAGTAGGTCCTCCTTAAAGGTTTGGTAGAGTTCACTAGGGAATCCGTCTGGACCTGGGCTTTTGTGTTTGGGAAGTCTTTTTAATTACTGTTTCTATTTCCTCAATGGTGATAGGCTTATTCAGGTATTGGAGGTCTTCTTGTTTCAGCCGTGGGAGGTTATAGGACTGCAGGAATTGATCCATTTCTTCTAGATTCTCATGTTTCCACGGCATACAGGCTCTCAAAGTAATCTCTGATGATCTTTTGGATTTCTGTGGTTTCTGTTGTGATGTCACCCTTTTTATTTCTGATTCTGTTTATTTGGGTTCTCTCTTTCCCTGTCCTTACAAGTCTTGCCAATGGTTTGTCAATCTTGTTTATTTTTTCAAAAAACCAGCTCTTGGTTTCATTAATCTTTTGGATTGTTTTTTTTTGGTTTCCAACTCATTGATTTCCTCTCTAAGTTTTATTATTTCCTTTTTTTCTGCCTGGGTTGGGCTCCTTTTGTTGGTCTTTCTCTAATGTCTTCAGCTGTGTAGTCAGGTTATTTATGTGGGCCCTTTCTTGTTTCCTGATGAATGCTTGCAGAGCTATAAATTTCCCTCTTAACACGGCTTTTGCCGTGTCCCACAAGTTCTTATAGTTGGTGTCTTCATTTTCATTTGTTTCCAGAAATCTTTGGATTTCCTGTTTGATTTCTTCTATGACCCATTTGTTGTTCAGGAGTGGGCTGTTCAGTTTCCAGGTGTTTGGTTTGACTCCCTGTTTCTGTGTACGGTTAACTTCCATTTTCAGTGCATCATGGTCTGAAAAGATAGCTGACACAATTTCTATCTTTTTAATTTTATTGAGGTATGCTTTGTGGCTCAGCATGTGGTCTATCTTGGAGAATGTTCCATGTGCACTAGAGAAAAATGTGTATTCAGCTTTTTTTGGCATGAAAAGCCCTGTATATATCTACTAGCTCTCTTTCTTCCATTTCTTCCTTCAGGGCCAATATTTCCTTGGTGAGTTTCAGTCTTGTTGATCTATCCATCGTTGATAGAGCAGTGTTGAAGTCTCCAACTATTATTGTGCTACTGTTAATGTCTTCTTTGAGGTCTCTTAGCAGTTGTTTTATGTATTTTGCTGGCCCCTCGTTGGGTGCATATATGTTTAGTAGTGTAATTTCTTCCTGGTGTACATACCCCTTAAGTAATAAGAAATGGCCTTCGTTGTCCCTTCTAACCTTTTTCAGCCTGAAGTCTATATTATCTGATACTAATATGGCCACACCAGCCTTTTTGGAGGAATTGTTTGCATGGAGAATGGTCTTCCAACCTTTGACTTTGAGTCTGTGTTTGTTCTGATTATTCAGATGTGTTTCTTGTAGACAGCAGAATGTTGGGTTCAATTTTTTTAATCCATTTTGTTACTCTGTGTCTCTTAATTGGTGCATTTAGACCATTGACATTGAGAGAGATTATTGTCATCGGATTTTTGTGCCATCTTTCTGTTTGAGCTTGTTGTGCTTATGGGTTTGGTCGTATTACAGTAGACCCTTCAGTCCCTTCTTTTAAGGTTGGTTTTGAGTCCATGAAGTTCCTGAGTTGTTGCTTATCCATGAAGTTGTGTATCTTTCCTTCATATCTGAATGTGAGTCTGGCCGGGTAAAGAATTCTTGGTGAGGCCTGCAGTTCATTCAGCCTTTTCACAATATCCCACCATTGTTTTCTTGCTCGGAGTGTTTCATCAGAGAAGTCTGCTGTAAATCTTAGAGATGTTCCTTTGTATGTGATTTCCTTCTTTGATCTTGCTGCTTTCAGTATTCTATCTCTATCTATAGTTTTTGTCATTTTAATTAAGATGTGTCTTGGAGTATTCTTGTTGGGGTTTCTTTTAGCGGGTATCCTACGGGCCTCCTGGATCTTGAGGCAAGTGTTTTTTTTAGTTCCGGGAACTTCTCAGCAATGATGGCTTTGACAGTTTCTTCTTCATCAGGGTTTTCTTCTTGCCCTTCTGGGACCCCAATGATCCGTATGTTGTTTCTTCTGGCTTCATCCCGATTATCTCTTGTTGTCTGTTCGGTAATTGTGAGTCTTTTTTTCTATCTTCTGGTGTTGTGTAGAGAATCTTTGGAGCAGCGTCTTCGAGATCACTAATTCTTTCTTCAGTAGCTATTATTCTGCTATGCTGGCTTTCCACTGTGTTTTTCATTTCATTTACCTCATTTTTAATATATGTCATTTCCATTTGCATTTTCCTCACTTCTTCTATCATGTCCTCTTGTATTTTATTGAGTTTGCATTCCATTGCTTCTTTGAATTCCTTATGACTCCTTAACATTTCTTTCCGAAATTCCTTATCAGAGAGGTTATATAACTCATTGGTATTGCTTGGCTCATCTGGACTAGTGACTTCACTCACAGAGCTGGATGGAACTTTGCGTTGCTTTACCATTTTGACTATTGTAGGTTGCAAATGTGGGGTCTTGGATGACAGGATAGTACAGTTAGTAGGTGTCTGGTCTGTTTCGCGAAGTTTGGGTGGGTAGCAAGGATGTAGGAACCAGGGTTCAGTGGTACCTCATGCAAGATAGGTAGTAAAGGTTCGCGCCGCAGCGTCCGCGGTTTTGAGTTTTGGGATGATTACGGGCGCGGGGCCCAAGGTTCCGCAGTGAAACCAAGGCAGTTAGCCTTGGTTCCCGTTGATGGAGTTTCCGCTCTTCCCTGGGGCAGTTTGGGTCCGCGGAGGCGCGGGGATCACGCACACACCTGGCGGGGGGGAGATTTTCAGCCGGTCCCAGGAGCGCGGCGCCCAAGGTTCCCAGTGAAACCAAGGCAGTTAGCCTTGGTTCCCGTTGATGGAGTTTCCGCTCTTCCCTGGGGCAGTTTGGGTCCGCGGAGGCGCGGGGATCACGCACACACCTGGCGGGGGGCGGAGATTTTCAGCCGGTCCCAGGAGCGCAGCGCCCAAGGTTCCGCAGTGAAACCAAGGCAGTTAGCCTTGGTTCCCGTTGATGGAGTTTCCGCTCTTCCCTGGGGCAGTTTGGGTCCGCGGGAGGCGCAGGGGACACGCACACACCTGGCGGGGGGCGGAGATTTTCAGCCGGTCCCAGGAGCGCGGCGCCCAAGGTTCCGCAGTGAAACCAAGGCAGTTAGCCTTGGTTCCCGTTGATGGAGTTTCCGCTCTTCCCTGGGGCAGTTTGGGTCCAGCGGAGGCGCAGGGGACACGCACACACCTGGCGGGGGGGGGCGGAGATTTTCAGCCGGTCCCAGGGCGCGGCGCCCAAGGTTCCGCAGTGAAACCAAGGCAGTTAGCCTTGGTTCCCGTTGATGGAGTTTCCGCTCTTCCCTGGGGCAGTTTGGGTCAGCGGAGGCGCGGGGATCACGCACACACCTGGCGGGGGGGGCGGAGATTTTCAGCCGGTCCCAGGAGCGCAGCGCCCAAGGTTCCCAGTGAAACCAAGGCAGTTAGCCTTGGTTCCCGTTGATGGAGTTTCCGCTCTTCCCTGGGGCAGTTTGGGTCCGCGGAGGCGCGGGGATCACGCACACACCTGGCGGGGGGCGGAGATTTTCAGCCGGTCCCAGGGGCGCAGCGCCCAAGGTTCCGCAGTGAAACCAAGGCAGTTAGCCTTGGTTCCCGTTGATGGAGTTTCCGCTCTTCCCTGGGGCAGTTTGGGTCGCGGAGGCGCGGGGATCACGCACACACCTGGCGGGGGGGGGGCGGAGATTTTCAGCCGGTCCCAGGAGCGCCAGCGCCCAAGGTTCCGCAGTGAAACCAAGGCAGTTAGCCTTGGTTCCCGTTGATGGAGTTTCCGCTCTTCCCTGGGGCAGTTTGGGTCCGCGGAGGCGCGGGGACACGCACACACCTGGCGGGGGGGGCGGAGATTTTCAGCCGGTCCCAGGAGCGCAGCGCCCAAGGTTCCGCAGTGAAACCAAGGCAGTTAGCCTTGGTTCCCGTTGATGGAGTTTCCGCTCTTCCCTGGGGCAGTTTGGGTCCGCGGAGGCGCGGGGACACGCACACACCTGGCGGGGGGGCGGAGATTTTCAGCCGGTCCCAGGAGCGCCAGCGCCCAAGGTTCCGCAGTGAAACCAAGGCAGTTAGCCTTGGTTCCCGTTGATGGAGTTTCCGCTCTTCCCTGGGGCAGTTTGGGTCCGCGGAGGCGCAGGGGACACGCCACACACCTGGCGGGGGGCGGAGATTTTCAGCCGGTCCCAGGAGCGCAGCGCCCAAGGTTCCGCAGTGAAACCAAGGCAGTTAGCCTTGGTTCCCGTTGATGGAGTTTCCGCTCTTCCCTGGGGCAGTTTGGGTCAGCGGAGGCGCGGGGACACGCACACACCTGGCGGGGGCGGAGATTTTCAGCCGGTCCCAGGGCGCAGCGCCCAAGGTTCCGCAGTGAAACCAAGGCAGTTAGCCTTGGTTCCCGTTGATGGAGTTTCCGCTCTTCCCTGGGGCAGTTTGGGTCCGCGGAGGCGCGGGGACACGCACACACACCTGGCGGGGGGCGGAGATTTTCAGCCGGTCCCAGGAGCGCAGCGCCCAAGGTTCCGCAGTGAAACCAAGGCAGTTAGCCTTGGTTCCCGTTGATGGAGTTTCCGCTCTTCCCTGGGGCAGTTTGGGTCCGCGGAGGCGCGGGGGACACGCACACACCTGGCGGGGGGGGCGGAGATTTTCAGCCGGTCCCAGGAGCGCAGCGCCCAAGGTTCCGCAGTGAAACCAAGGCAGTTAGCCTTGGTTCCCGTTGATGGAGTTTCCGCTCTTCCCTGGGGCAGTTTGGGTCCGCGGAGGCGCGGGGGACACGCACACACCTGGCGGGGGGCGGAGATTTTCAGCCGGTCCCAGGGCGCAGCGCCCAAGGTTCCCAGTGAAACCAAGGCAGTTAGCCTTGGTTCCCGTTGATGGAGTTTCCGCTCTTCCCTGGGGCAGTTTGGGTCGCGGAGGCGCGGGGACACGCACACACCTGGCGGGGGGCGGAGATTTTCAGCCGGTCCCAGGGCGCAGCGCCCAAGGTTCCGCAGTGAAACCAAGGCAGTTAGCCTTGGTTCCCGTTGATGGAGTTTCCGCTCTTCCCTGGGGCAGTTTGGGTCAGCGGAGGCGCGGGGACACGCACACACCTGGCGGGGGGGGCGGAGATTTTCAGCCGGTCCCAGGAGCGCCCAGCGCCCAAGGTTCCGCAGTGAAACCAAGGCAGTTAGCCTTGGTTCCCGTTGATGGAGTTTCCGCTCTTCCCTGGGGCAGTTTGGGTCCGCGGAGGCGCAGGGGACACGCACACACACCTGGCGGGGGGGCGGAGATTTTCAGCCGGTCCCAGGAGCGCAGCGCCCAAGGTTCCGCAGTGAAACCAAGGCAGTTAGCCTTGGTTCCCGTTGATGGAGTTTCCGCTCTTCCCTGGGGCAGTTTGGGTCCGCGGAGGCGCGGGGACACGCACACACCTGGGCGGGGCGGAGATTTTCAGCCGGTCCCAGGGCGCGCAGCGCCCAAGGTTCCGCAGTGAAACCAAGGCAGTTAGCCTTGGTTCCCGTTGATGGAGTTTCCGCTCTTCCCTGGGGCAGTTTGGGTCCGCGGAGGCGCAGGGGACACGCACACACCTGGCGGGGGGGGCGGAGATTTTCAGCCGGTCCCAGGAGCGCAGCGCCCAAGGTTCCGCAGTGAAACCAAGGCAGTTAGCCTTGGTTCCCGTTGATGGAGTTTCCGCTCTTCCCTGGGGCAGTTTGGGTCCGCGGAGGCGCGGGGACACGCACACACCTGGCGGGGGGGGCGGAGATTTTCAGCCGGTCCCAGGGCGCAGCGCCCAAGGTTCCGCAGTGAAACCAAGGCAGTTAGCCTTGGTTCCCGTTGATGGAGTTTCCGCTCTTCCCTGGGGCAGTTTGGGTCAGCGGAGGCGCGGGGACACGCACACACCTGGCGGGGGGGGCGGGAGATTTTCAGCCGGTCCCAGGGCGCAGCGCCCAAGGTTCCGCAGTGAAACCAAGGCAGTTAGCCTTGGTTCCCGTTGATGGAGTTTCCGCTCTTCCCTGGGGCAGTTTGGGTCGCGGAGGCGCGGGGACACGCACACACACCTGGCGGGGGGGCGGAGATTTTCAGCCGGTCCCAGGAGCGCAGCGCCCAAGGTTCCGCAGTGAAACCAAGGCAGTTAGCCTTGGTTCCCGTTGATGGAGTTTCCGCTCTTCCCTGGGGCAGTTTGGGTCGCGGAGGCGCGGGGGACACGCACACACACCTGGCGGGGGGCGGAGATTTTCAGCCGGTCCCAGGGGCGCAGCGCCCAAGGTTCCGCAGTGAAACCAAGGCAGTTAGCCTTGGTTCCCGTTGATGGAGTTTCCGCTCTTCCCTGGGGCAGTTTGGGTCCGCGGAGGCGCGGGGACCACGCACACCACCTGGCGGGGGGGGGCGGAGATTTTCAGCCGGTCCCAGGAGCGCAGCGCCCAAGGTTCGCAGTGAAACCAAGGCAGTTAGCCTTGGTTCCCGTTGATGGAGTTTCCGCTCTTCCCTGGGGCAGTTTGGGTCAGCGGGAGGCGCAGGGGACCACGCACACCACCTGGCGGGGGGGGCGGGAGATTTTCAGCCGGTCCCAGGGCGCCAGCGCCCAAGGTTCCGCAGTGAAACCAAGGCAGTTAGCCTTGGTTCCCGTTGATGGAGTTTCCGCTCTTCCCTGGGGCAGTTTGGGTCCGCGGAGGCGCGGGGGACACGCCACACACCTGGCGGGGGGCGGAGATTTTCAGCCGGTCCCAGGGCGCCAGCGCCCAAGGTTCCGCAGTGAAACCAAGGCAGTTAGCCTTGGTTCCCGTTGATGGAGTTTCCGCTCTTCCCTGGGGCAGTTTGGGTCCGCGGAGGCGCGGGGACACGCACACCACCTGGCGGGGGCGGAGATTTTCAGCCGGTCCCAGGAGCGCCAGCGCCCAAGGTTCCCCAGTGAAACCAAGGCAGTTAGCCTTGGTTCCCGTTGATGGAGTTTCCGCTCTTCCCTGGGGCAGTTTGGGTCAGCGGAGGCGCGGGGACACACGCACACACCTGGCGGGGGCGGAGATTTTCAGCCGGTCCCAGGAGCGCAGCGCCCAAGGTTCCGCAGTGAAACCAAGGCAGTTAGCCTTGGTTCCCGTTGATGGAGTTTCCGCTCTTCCCTGGGGCAGTTTGGGTCCGCGGAGGCGCGGGGACACGCACACACCTGGCGGGGGGGGCGGAGATTTTCAGCCGGTCCCAGGGCGCAGCGCCCAAGGTTCCGCAGTGAAACCAAGGCAGTTAGCCTTGGTTCCCGTTGATGGAGTTTCCGCTCTTCCCTGGGGCAGTTTGGGTCGCGGAGGCGCGGGGGACACGCACACACCTGGCGGGGGGCGGAGATTTTCAGCCGGTCCCAGGGCGCAGCGCCCAAGGTTCCGCGAGTGAAACCAAGGCAGTTAGCCTTGGTTCCCGTTGATGGAGTTTCCGCTCTTCCCTGGGGCAGTTTGGGTCCGCGGAGGCGCGAGGGGACCACGCACACACCTGGCGGGGGGCGGAGATTTTCAGCCGGTCCCAGGAGCGCAGCGCCCAAGGTTCCGCAGTGAAACCAAGGCAGTTAGCCTTGGTTCCCGTTGATGGAGTTTCCGCTCTTCCCTGGGGCAGTTTGGGTCCGCGGAGGCGCGGGGACACGCCACACACCTGGCGGGGGCGGAGATTTTCAGCCGGTCCCAGGAGCGCAGCGCCCAAGGTTCCGCAGTGAAACCAAGGCAGTTAGCCTTGGTTCCCGTTGATGGAGTTTCCGCTCTTCCCTGGGGCAGTTTGGGTCGCGGAGGCGCGGGGACACGCACACACCTGGCGGGGGCGGAGATTTTCAGCCGGTCCCAGGAGCGCAGCGCCCAAGGTTCCGCAGTGAAACCAAGGCAGTTAGCCTTGGTTCCCGTTGATGGAGTTTCCGCTCTTCCCTGGGGCAGTTTGGGTCGCGGAGGCGCAGGGGACACGCACACACCTGGCGGGGGGGCGGAGATTTTCAGCCGGTCCCAGGAGCGCCAGCGCCCAAGGTTCCGCAGTGAAACCAAGGCAGTTAGCCTTGGTTCCCGTTGATGGAGTTTCCGCTCTTCCCTGGGGCAGTTTGGGTCCAGCGGAGGCGCGGGGACACGCACACACCTGGCGGGGGGGGGCGGAGATTTTCAGCCGGTCCCAGGGCGCAGCGCCCAAGGTTCCGCAGTGAAACCAAGGCAGTTAGCCTTGGTTCCCGTTGATGGAGTTTCCGCTCTTCCCTGGGGCAGTTTGGGTCAGCGGAGGCGCAGGGGACACGCCACACACCTGGCGGGGGCGGAGATTTTCAGCCGGTCCCAGGAGCGCAGCGCCCAAGGTTCCGCAGTGAAACCAAGGCAGTTAGCCTTGGTTCCCGTTGATGGAGTTTCCGCTCTTCCCTGGGGCAGTTTGGGTCCGCGGAGGCGCGGGGACACGCACACACCTGGCGGGGGGGGGGGGCGGAGATTTTCAGCCGGTCCCAGGGCGCAGCGCCCAAGGTTCCGCAGTGAAACCAAGGCAGTTAGCCTTGGTTCCCGTTGATGGAGTTTCCGCTCTTCCCTGGGGCAGTTTGGGTCCGCGGAGGCGCGGGGACACGCACACCACCTGGCGGGGGGGGGAGATTTTCAGCCGGTCCCAGGAGGCGCCCAGCGCCCAAGGTTCCGCAGTGAAACCAAGGCAGTTAGCCTTGGTTCCCGTTGATGGAGTTTCCGCTCTTCCCTGGGGCAGTTTGGGTCCGCGGAGGCGCAGGGGACACGCACACACCTGGCGGGGGGCGGAGATTTTCAGCCGGTCCCAGGAGCGCCAGCGCCCAAGGTTCCCAGTGAAACCAAGGCAGTTAGCCTTGGTTCCCGTTGATGGAGTTTCCGCTCTTCCCTGGGGCAGTTTGGGTCCGCGGAGGCGCGGGGACCACGCACACACCCTGGCGGGGGGCGGAGATTTTCAGCCGGTCCCAGGGCGCAGCGCCCAAGGTTCCCAGTGAAACCAAGGCAGTTAGCCTTGGTTCCCGTTGATGGAGTTTCCGCTCTTCCCTGGGGCAGTTTGGGTCCGCGGAGGCGCAGGGGACACGCACACACCTGGCGGGGGGCGGAGATTTTCAGCCGGTCCCAGGGCGCAGCGCCCAAGGTTCCGCAGTGAAACCAAGGCAGTTAGCCTTGGTTCCCGTTGATGGAGTTTCCGCTCTTCCCTGGGGCAGTTTGGGTCCGCGGAGGCGCGGGGACACGCACACACACCTGGCGGGGGGCGGAGATTTTCAGCCGGTCCCAGGAGCGCAGCGCCCAAGGTTCCCAGTGAAACCAAGGCAGTTAGCCTTGGTTCCCGTTGATGGAGTTTCCGCTCTTCCCTGGGGCAGTTTGGGTCCGCGGAGGCGCGGGGACACGCACACACACCTGGCGGGGGGGCGGAGATTTTCAGCCGGTCCCAGGAGCGCAGCGCCCAAGGTTCCGCAGTGAAACCAAGGCAGTTAGCCTTGGTTCCCGTTGATGGAGTTTCCGCTCTTCCCTGGGGCAGTTTGGGTCCGCGGAGGCGCGGGGACACGCACACACACCTGGCGGGGGGCGGAGATTTTCAGCCGGTCCCAGGGCGCAGCGCCCAAGGTTCCACAGTGAAACCAAGGCAGTTAGCCTTGGTTCCCGTTGATGGAGTTTCCGCTCTTCCCTGGGGCAGTTTGGGTCCGCGGAGGCGCAGGGGACACGCACACACCTGGCGGGGGGGCGGAGATTTTCAGCCGGTCCCAGGAGCGCCAGCGCCCAAGGTTCCGCAGTGAAACCAAGGCAGTTAGCCTTGGTTCCCGTTGATGGAGTTTCCGCTCTTCCCTGGGGCAGTTTGGGTCCGCGGAGGCGCGGGGACACGCCACACACCTGGCGGGGGCGGAGATTTTCAGCCGGTCCCAGGGCGCGCAGCGCCCAAGGTTCCGCAGTGAAACCAAGGCAGTTAGCCTTGGTTCCCGTTGATGGAGTTTCCGCTCTTCCCTGGGGCAGTTTGGGTCCGCGGAGGCGCGGGGACACGCACACACCTGGCGGGGGGCGGGAGATTTTCAGCCGGTCCCAGGAGCGCAGCGCCCAAGGTTCCGCAGTGAAACCAAGGCAGTTAGCCTTGGTTCCCGTTGATGGAGTTTCCGCTCTTCCCTGGGGCAGTTTGGGTCAGCGGAGGCGCAGGGGACCACGCACACACCTGGCGGGGGGCGGAGATTTTCAGCCGGTCCCAGGGGCGCAGCGCCCAAGGTTCCGCAGTGAAACCAAGGCAGTTAGCCTTGGTTCCCGTTGATGGAGTTTCCGCTCTTCCCTGGGGCAGTTTGGGTCCGCGGAGGCGCAGGGGACACGCACACACCTGGCGGGGCGGGGAGATTTTCAGCCGGTCCCAGGGCGCCAGCGCCCAAGGTTCCGCAGTGAAACCAAGGCAGTTAGCCTTGGTTCCCGTTGATGGAGTTTCCGCTCTTCCCTGGGGCAGTTTGGGTCAGCGGAGGCGCGGGGACACGCACACACCTGGCGGGGGGCGGGAGATTTTCAGCCGGTCCCAGGGCGCAGCGCCCAAGGTTCCCAGTGAAACCAAGGCAGTTAGCCTTGGTTCCCGTTGATGGAGTTTCCGCTCTTCCCTGGGGCAGTTTGGGTCCGCGGAGGCGCGGGGACACGCACACACACCTGGCGGGGGGGGAGATTTTCAGCCCGGTCCCAGGGCGCAGCGCCCAAGGTTCCGCAGTGAAACCAAGGCAGTTAGCCTTGGTTCCCGTTGATGGAGTTTCCGCTCTTCCCTGGGGCAGTTTGGGTCGCGGAGGCGCAGGGGACACGCACACACCCCCTGGCGGGGGGGCGGGAGATTTTCAGCCGGTCCCAGGAGGCGCAGCGCCCAAGGTTCCGCAGTGAAACCAAGGCAGTTAGCCTTGGTTCCCGTTGATGGAGTTTCCGCTCTTCCCTGGGGCAGTTTGGGTCCGCGGAGGCGCAGGGGACACGCCACACACCTGGCGGGGGGCGGGAGATTTTCAGCCGGTCCCAGGAGCGCAGCGCCCAAGGTTCCGCAGTGAAACCAAGGCAGTTAGCCTTGGTTCCCGTTGATGGAGTTTCCGCTCTTCCCTGGGGCAGTTTGGGTCCGCGGAGGCGCGGGGACACGCACACACCTGGCGGGGGGGCGGAGATTTTCAGCCGGTCCCAGGGCGCAGCGCCCAAGGTTCGCAGTGAAACCAAGGCAGTTAGCCTTGGTTCCCGTTGATGGAGTTTCCGCTCTTCCCTGGGGCAGTTTGGGTCGCGGAGGCGCAGGGGACACGCACACACCTGGCGGGGGGGGAGATTTTCAGCCGGTCCCAGGAGCGCAGCGCCCAAGGTTCCGCAGTGAAACCAAGGCAGTTAGCCTTGGTTCCCGTTGATGGAGTTTCCGCTCTTCCCTGGGGCAGTTTGGGTCAGCGGAGGCGCGGGGACACGCACACACCTGGCGGGGGGGCGGAGATTTTCAGCCGGTCCCAGGGCGCAGCGCCCAAGGTTCCGCAGTGAAACCAAGGCAGTTAGCCTTGGTTCCCGTTGATGGAGTTTCCGCTCTTCCCTGGGGCAGTTTGGGTCAGCGGAGGCGCGGGGACACGCACACACCTGGCGGGGGGGCGGAGATTTTCAGCCGGTCCCAGGGGCGCCAGCGCCCAAGGTTCCGCAGTGAAACCAAGGCAGTTAGCCTTGGTTCCCGTTGATGGAGTTTCCGCTCTTCCCTGGGGCAGTTTGGGTCAGCGGAGGCGCGGGGACACGCACACACCTGGCGGGGGGCGGAGATTTTCAGCCGGTCCCAGGAGCGCAGCGCCCAAGGTTCCACAGTGAAACCAAGGCAGTTAGCCTTGGTTCCCGTTGATGGAGTTTCCGCTCTTCCCTGGGGCAGTTTGGGTCCGCGGAGGCGCGGGGACACGCACACACCTGGCGGGGGCGGAGATTTTCAGCCGGTCCCAGGAGCGCAGCGCCCAAGGTTCCGCAGTGAAACCAAGGCAGTTAGCCTTGGTTCCCGTTGATGGAGTTTCCGCTCTTCCCTGGGGCAGTTTGGGTCAGCGGAGGCGCGGGGACACGCACACACCTGGCGGGGGGCGGAGATTTTCAGCCGGTCCCAGGAGCGCCAGCGCCCAAGGTTCCGCAGTGAAACCAAGGCAGTTAGCCTTGGTTCCCGTTGATGGAGTTTCCGCTCTTCCCTGGGGCAGTTTGGGTCCGCGGAGGCGCGGGGACCACGCACACACCTGGCGGGGGGGGCGGAGATTTTCAGCCGGTCCCAGGGCGCAGCGCCCAAGGTTCGCAGTGAAACCAAGGCAGTTAGCCTTGGTTCCCGTTGATGGAGTTTCCGCTCTTCCCTGGGGCAGTTTGGGTCCGCGGAGGCGCGGGGACACGCACACACCTGGCGGGGGCGGAGATTTTCAGCCGGTCCCAGGGCGCGGCGCCCAAGGTTCCGCAGTGAAACCAAGGCAGTTAGCCTTGGTTCCCGTTGATGGAGTTTCCGCTCTTCCCTGGGGCAGTTTGGGTCCGCGGAGGCGCAGGGGACACGCACACACACCTGGCGGGGGGCGGAGATTTTCAGCCGGTCCCAGGAGCGCAGCGCCCAAGGTTCCCAGTGAAACCAAGGCAGTTAGCCTTGGTTCCCGTTGATGGAGTTTCCGCTCTTCCCTGGGGCAGTTTGGGTCCGCGGAGGCGCAGGGGACACGCACACACACCTGGCGGGGGGCGGAGATTTTCAGCCGGTCCCAGGGCGCAGCGCCCAAGGTTCCGCAGTGAAACCAAGGCAGTTAGCCTTGGTTCCCGTTGATGGAGTTTCCGCTCTTCCCTGGGGCAGTTTGGGTCGCGGAGGCGCGGGGACACGCACACACCTGGCGGGGGCGGAGATTTTCAGCCGGTCCCAGGGCGCCCAGCGCCCAAGGTTCCGCGGTGAAACCAAGGCAGTTAGCCTTGGTTCCCGTTGATGGAGTTTCCGCTCTTCCCTGGGGCAGTTTGGGTCGCGGAGGCGCGGGGACACGCACACACCTGGCGGGGGGGGGCGGAGATTTTCAGCCGGTCCCAGGAGCGCCCAGCGCCCAAGGTTCCGCAGTGAAACCAAGGCAGTTAGCCTTGGTTCCCGTTGATGGAGTTTCCGCTCTTCCCTGGGGCAGTTTGGGTCCAGCGGAGGCGCAGGGGACACGCACACACCTGGCGGGGGGGGAGATTTTCAGCCGGTCCCAGGGCGCCAGCGCCCAAGGTTCTCAGTGAAACCAAGGCAGTTAGCCTTGGTTCCCGTTGATGGAGTTTCCGCTCTTCCCTGGGGCAGTTTGGGTCCGCGGAGGCGCAGGGGACACGCCACACACCTGGCGGGGGCGGAGATTTTCAGCCGGTCCCAGGAGCGCCAGCGCCCAAGGTTCCGCAGTGAAACCAAGGCAGTTAGCCTTGGTTCCCGTTGATGGAGTTTCCGCTCTTCCCTGGGGCAGTTTGGGTCCGCGGAGGCGCGGGGACACGCACACACCTGGCGGGGGGCGGAGATTTTCAGCCGGTCCCAGGGCGCCAGCGCCCAAGGTTCCGCAGTGAAACCAAGGCAGTTAGCCTTGGTTCCCGTTGATGGAGTTTCCGCTCTTCCCTGGGGCAGTTTGGGTCCGCGGAGGCGCAGGGGACACGCACACACCTGGCGGGGGGGCGGAGATTTTCAGCCGGTCCCAGGGCGCAGCGCCCAAGGTTCCGCAGTGAAACCAAGGCAGTTAGCCTTGGTTCCCGTTGATGGAGTTTCCGCTCTTCCCTGGGGCAGTTTGGGTCGCGGAGGCGCGGGGACACGCACACACCTGGCGGGGGGGGGCGGAGATTTTCAGCCGGTCCCAGGGCGCAGCGCCCAAGGTTCCGCAGTGAAACCAAGGCAGTTAGCCTTGGTTCCCGTTGATGGAGTTTCCGCTCTTCCCTGGGGCAGTTTGGGTCAGCGGAGGCGCAGGGGACACGCACACACCTGGCGGGGGGGCGGGAGATTTTCAGCCGGTCCCAGGGGCGCAGCGCCCAAGGTTCCCAGTGAAACCAAGGCAGTTAGCCTTGGTTCCCGTTGATGGAGTTTCCGCTCTTCCCTGGGGCAGTTTGGGTCAGCGGAGGCGCGGGGACCACGCACACACCTGGCGGGGGGCGGAGATTTTCAGCCGGTCCCAGGGCGCCGGCGCCCAAGGTTCCGCAGTGAAACCAAGGCAGTTAGCCTTGGTTCCCGTTGATGGAGTTTCCGCTCTTCCCTGGGGCAGTTTGGGTCCGCGGAGGCGCGGGGACACGCCACACACCTGGCGGGGGGCGGGAGATTTTCAGCCGGTCCCAGGGCGCGGCGCCCAAGGTTCCGCAGTGAAACCAAGGCAGTTAGCCTTGGTTCCCGTTGATGGAGTTTCCGCTCTTCCCTGGGGCAGTTTGGGTCAGCGGAGGCGCGGGGACACGCACACACCTGGCGGGGGGCGGAGATTTTCAGCCGGTCCCAGGGCGCCCAGCGCCCAAGGTTCCGCAGTGAAACCAAGGCAGTTAGCCTTGGTTCCCGTTGATGGAGTTTCCGCTCTTCCCTGGGGCAGTTTGGGTCCGCGGAGGCGCAGGGGACACGCACACACACCTGGCGGGGGGCGGAGATTTTCAGCCGGTCCCAGGGGCGCCAGCGCCCAAGGTTCCGCAGTGAAACCAAGGCAGTTAGCCTTGGTTCCCGTTGATGGAGTTTCCGCTCTTCCCTGGGGCAGTTTGGGTCGCGGAGGCGCGGGGACACGCACACACCTGGCGGGGGCGGAGATTTTCAGCCGGTCCCAGGAGCGCCAGCGCCCAAGGTTCGCAGTGAAACCAAGGCAGTTAGCCTTGGTTCCCGTTGATGGAGTTTCCGCTCTTCCCTGGGGCAGTTTGGGTCCGCGGAGGCGCAGGGGACACGCACACACCTGGCGGGGGGCGGAGATTTTCAGCCGGTCCCAGGGCGCAGCGCCCAAGGTTCCGCAGTGAAACCAAGGCAGTTAGCCTTGGTTCCCGTTGATGGAGTTTCCGCTCTTCCCTGGGGCAGTTTGGGTCAGCGGAGGCGCGGGGACACGCACACACCTGGCGGGGGGCGGAGATTTTCAGCCGGTCCCAGGGCGCGGCGCCCAAGGTTCCGCAGTGAAACCAAGGCAGTTAGCCTTGGTTCCCGTTGATGGAGTTTCCGCTCTTCCCTGGGGCAGTTTGGGTCGCGGAGGCGCGGGGACACGCACACACCTGGCGGGGGGGCGGAGATTTTCAGCCGGTCCCAGGGGCGCAGCGCCCAAGGTTCCGCAGTGAAACCAAGGCAGTTAGCCTTGGTTCCCGTTGATGGAGTTTCCGCTCTTCCCTGGGGCAGTTTGGGTCGCGGAGGCGCGGGGGACACGCACACACCTGGCGGGGGCGGAGATTTTCAGCCCGGTCCCAGGGCGCAGCGCCCAAGGTTCCGCAGTGAAACCAAGGCAGTTAGCCTTGGTTCCCGTTGATGGAGTTTCCGCTCTTCCCTGGGGCAGTTTGGGTCGCGGAGGCGCGGGGACACGCACACACCTGGCGGGGCGGGGAGATTTTCAGCCGGTCCCAGGGCGCAGCGCCCAAGGTTCCCAGTGAAACCAAGGCAGTTAGCCTTGGTTCCCGTTGATGGAGTTTCCGCTCTTCCCTGGGGCAGTTTGGGTCCGCGGAGGCGCGGGGGACACGCACACACCTGGCGGGGGGCGGAGATTTTCAGCCGGTCCCAGGGCGCAGCGCCCAAGGTTCCGCAGTGAAACCAAGGCAGTTAGCCTTGGTTCCCGTTGATGGAGTTTCCGCTCTTCCCTGGGGCAGTTTGGGTCGCGGAGGCGCGGGGACACGCACACACCTGGCGGGGGGCGGAGATTTTCAGCCGGTCCCAGGGCGCCAGCGCCCAAGGTTCCGCAGTGAAACCAAGGCAGTTAGCCTTGGTTCCCGTTGATGGAGTTTCCGCTCTTCCCTGGGGCAGTTTGGGTCCAGGAGGCGCGGGGACACGCACACACCTGGCGGGGAGGCGGAGATTTTCAGCCGGTCCCAGGGCGCAGCGCCCAAGGTTCCGCAGTGAAACCAAGGCAGTTAGCCTTGGTTCCCGTTGATGGAGTTTCCGCTCTTCCCTGGGGCAGTTTGGGTCCGCGGAGGCGCGGGGACACGCACACACCTGGCGGGGGGGGGCGGAGATTTTCAGCCGGTCCCAGGGCGCAGCGCCCAAGGTTCCGCAGTGAAACCAAGGCAGTTAGCCTTGGTTCCCGTTGATGGAGTTTCCGCTCTTCCCTGGGGCAGTTTGGGTCCGCGGAGGCGCGGGGACACGCCACACACCTGGCGGGGGGCGGAGATTTTCAGCCGGTCCCAGGGGCGCCCAGCGCCCAAGGTTCCGCAGTGAAACCAAGGCAGTTAGCCTTGGTTCCCGTTGATGGAGTTTCCGCTCTTCCCTGGGGCAGTTTGGGTCAGCGGAGGCGCGGGGACACGCACACACCTGGCGGGGGCGGAGATTTTCAGCCGGTCCCAGGGCGCAGCGCCCAAGGTTCCGCAGTGAAACCAAGGCAGTTAGCCTTGGTTCCCGTTGATGGAGTTTCCGCTCTTCCCTGGGGCAGTTTGGGTCCGCGGAGGCGCGGGGACACGCACACACCTGGCGGGGGGCGGAGATTTTCAGCCGGTCCCAGGAGCGCCAGCGCCCAAGGTTCCACAGTGAAACCAAGGCAGTTAGCCTTGGTTCCCGTTGATGGAGTTTCCGCTCTTCCCTGGGGCAGTTTGGGTCGCGGAGGCGCAGGGGACACGCCACACACCTGGCGGGGGGCGGAGATTTTCAGCCCGGTCCCAGGAGCGCAGCGCCCAAGGTTCCGCAGTGAAACCAAGGCAGTTAGCCTTGGTTCCCGTTGATGGAGTTTCCGCTCTTCCCTGGGGCAGTTTGGGTCCGCGGAGGCGCAGGGGACACGCACACACCTGGCGGGGGCGGAGATTTTCAGCCGGTCCCAGGGCGCAGCGCCCAAGGTTCCGCAGTGAAACCAAGGCAGTTAGCCTTGGTTCCCGTTGATGGAGTTTCCGCTCTTCCCTGGGGCAGTTTGGGTCCGCGGAGGCGCGGGGACACGCACACACCTGGCCGGGGGGGGGGCGGGAGATTTTCAGCCGGTCCCAGGGCGCAGCGCCCAAGGTTCCCAGTGAAACCAAGGCAGTTAGCCTTGGTTCCCGTTGATGGAGTTTCCGCTCTTCCCTGGGGCAGTTTGGGTCCGCGGAGGCGCGGGGACACGCACACACCTGGCGGGGGGGGGCGGGAGATTTTCAGCCGGTCCCAGGGCGCAGCGCCCAAGGTTCCGCAGTGAAACCAAGGCAGTTAGCCTTGGTTCCCGTTGATGGAGTTTCCGCTCTTCCCTGGGGCAGTTTGGGTCAGCGGAGGCGCGGGGACACGCACACACCTGGCGGGGGGCGGAGATTTTCAGCCGGTCCCAGGGCGCAGCGCCCAAGGTTCCGCAGTGAAACCAAGGCAGTTAGCCTTGGTTCCCGTTGATGGAGTTTCCGCTCTTCCCTGGGGCAGTTTGGGTCGCGGAGGCGCGGGGACACGCACACACCTGGCGGGGGGCGGAGATTTTCAGCCGGTCCCAGGGCGCAGCGCCCAAGGTTCCGCAGTGAAACCAAGGCAGTTAGCCTTGGTTCCCGTTGATGGAGTTTCCGCTCTTCCCTGGGGCAGTTTGGGTCCGCGGAGGCGCAGGGGACACGCACACACCTGGCGGGGGCGGAGATTTTCAGCCGGTCCCAGGGCGCAGCGCCCAAGGTTCCGCAGTGAAACCAAGGCAGTTAGCCTTGGTTCCCGTTGATGGAGTTTCCGCTCTTCCCTGGGGCAGTTTGGGTCAGCGGAGGCGCAGGGGACACGCACACACCTGGCGGGGGCGGAGATTTTCAGCCGGTCCCAGGAGCGCAGCGCCCAAGGTTCCGCAGTGAAACCAAGGCAGTTAGCCTTGGTTCCCGTTGATGGAGTTTCCGCTCTTCCCTGGGGCAGTTTGGGTCCGCGGAGGCGCGGGGACACGCACACACCTGGCGGGGGGCGGAGATTTTCAGCCGGTCCCAGGAGCGCAGCGCCCAAGGTTCCGCAGTGAAACCAAGGCAGTTAGCCTTGGTTCCCGTTGATGGAGTTTCCGCTCTTCCCTGGGGCAGTTTGGGTCCGCGGAGGCGCGGGGACACGCACACACCTGGCGGGGGGGCGGAGATTTTCAGCCGGTCCCAGGGCGCCCAGCGCCCAAGGTTCCGCAGTGAAACCAAGGCAGTTAGCCTTGGTTCCCGTTGATGGAGTTTCCGCTCTTCCCTGGGGCAGTTTGGGTCAGCGGAGGCGCAGGGGACACGCACACACACCTGGCGGGGGGCGGAGATTTTCAGCCGGTCCCAGGAGCGCAGCGCCCAAGGTTCCGCAGTGAAACCAAGGCAGTTAGCCTTGGTTCCCGTTGATGGAGTTTCCGCTCTTCCCTGGGGCAGTTTGGGTCAGCGGAGGCGCGGGGACACGCACACACACCTGGCGGGGGGGGGCGGAGATTTTCAGCCGGTCCCAGGAGCGCAGCGCCCAAGGTTCCGCAGTGAAACCAAGGCAGTTAGCCTTGGTTCCCGTTGATGGAGTTTCCGCTCTTCCCTGGGGCAGTTTGGGTCCGCGGAGGCGCGGGGACACGCCACACACCTGGCGGGGGGGCGGAGATTTTCAGCCGGTCCCAGGGCGCCCAGCGCCCAAGGTTCCGCAGTGAAACCAAGGCAGTTAGCCTTGGTTCCCGTTGATGGAGTTTCCGCTCTTCCCTGGGGCAGTTTGGGTCGCGGAGGCGCGGGGACACGCCACACACCTGGCGGGGGCGGAGATTTTCAGCCGGTCCCAGGAGCGCAGCGCCCAAGGTTCCGCAGTGAAACCAAGGCAGTTAGCCTTGGTTCCCGTTGATGGAGTTTCCGCTCTTCCCTGGGGCAGTTTGGGTCGCGGAGGCGCGGGGGACACGCACACACCTGGCGGGGGGGCGGGAGATTTTCAGCCGGTCCCAGGGCGCAGCGCCCAAGGTTCCGCAGTGAAACCAAGGCAGTTAGCCTTGGTTCCCGTTGATGGAGTTTCCGCTCTTCCCTGGGGCAGTTTGGGTCAGCGGAGGCGCGGGGACACGCACACACCTGGCGGGGGGCGGGAGATTTTCAGCCGGTCCCAGGGCGCAGCGCCCAAGGTTCCGCAGTGAAACCAAGGCAGTTAGCCTTGGTTCCCGTTGATGGAGTTTCCGCTCTTCCCTGGGGCAGTTTGGGTCGCGGAGGCGCGGGGACACGCACACACCTGGCGGGGGGGCGGAGATTTTCAGCCGGTCCCAGGGCGCAGCGCCCAAGGTTCCGCAGTGAAACCAAGGCAGTTAGCCTTGGTTCCCGTTGATGGAGTTTCCGCTCTTCCCTGGGGCAGTTTGGGTCGCGGAGGCGCAGGGGACACGCACACACCTGGCGGGGGGGGGAGATTTTCAGCCGGTCCCAGGAGCGCAGCGCCCAAGGTTCCGCAGTGAAACCAAGGCAGTTAGCCTTGGTTCCCGTTGATGGAGTTTCCGCTCTTCCCTGGGGCAGTTTGGGTCAGCGGAGGCGCAGGGGACACGCACACACCTGGCGGGGGCGGAGATTTTCAGCCGGTCCCAGGGCGCCCAGCGCCCAAGGTTCCCAGTGAAACCAAGGCAGTTAGCCTTGGTTCCCGTTGATGGAGTTTCCGCTCTTCCCTGGGGCAGTTTGGGTCCGCGGAGGCGCAGGGGACACGCACACACCTGGCGGGGGGGGGGCGGAGATTTTCAGCCGGTCCCAGGGCGCAGCGCCCAAGGTTCCCAGTGAAACCAAGGCAGTTAGCCTTGGTTCCCGTTGATGGAGTTTCCGCTCTTCCCTGGGGCAGTTTGGGTCCGCGGAGGCGCAGGGGACACGCCACACACCTGGCGGGGGGCGGAGATTTTCAGCCGGTCCCAGGGCGCAGCGCCCAAGGTTCCCAGTGAAACCAAGGCAGTTAGCCTTGGTTCCCGTTGATGGAGTTTCCGCTCTTCCCTGGGGCAGTTTGGGTCGCGGAGGCGCGGGGACACGCACACACCTGGCGGGGGCGGAGATTTTCAGCCGGTCCCAGGGCGCAGCGCCCAAGGTTCCGCAGTGAAACCAAGGCAGTTAGCCTTGGTTCCCGTTGATGGAGTTTCCGCTCTTCCCTGGGGCAGTTTGGGTCCGCGGAGGCGCGGGGACACGCACACACCTGGCGGGGGCGGAGATTTTCAGCCGGTCCCAGGAGCGCCAGCGCCCAAGGTTCCGCAGTGAAACCAAGGCAGTTAGCCTTGGTTCCCGTTGATGGAGTTTCCGCTCTTCCCTGGGGCAGTTTGGGTCCGCGGAGGCGCAGGGGACACGCACACACCTGGCGGGGGGCGGAGATTTTCAGCCGGTCCCAGGGCGCCAGCGCCCAAGGTTCCGCAGTGAAACCAAGGCAGTTAGCCTTGGTTCCCGTTGATGGAGTTTCCGCTCTTCCCTGGGGCAGTTTGGGTCCGCGGAGGCGCGGGGACACGCACACACCTGGCGGGGGGCGGGAGATTTTCAGCCGGTCCCAGGGCGCAGCGCCCAAGGTTCCGCAGTGAAACCAAGGCAGTTAGCCTTGGTTCCCGTTGATGGAGTTTCCGCTCTTCCCTGGGGCAGTTTGGGTCAGCGGAGGCGCGGGGACACGCACACACCTGGCGGGGGGGCGGAGATTTTCAGCCGGTCCCAGGGCGCAGCGCCCAAGGTTCCGCAGTGAAACCAAGGCAGTTAGCCTTGGTTCCCGTTGATGGAGTTTCCGCTCTTCCCTGGGGCAGTTTGGGTCCGCGGAGGCGCGGGGACACGCCACACACCTGGCGGGGGCGGAGATTTTCAGCCGGTCCCAGGAGCGCCAGCGCCCAAGGTTCCGCAGTGAAACCAAGGCAGTTAGCCTTGGTTCCCGTTGATGGAGTTTCCGCTCTTCCCTGGGGCAGTTTGGGTCCGCGGAGGCGCAGGGGACACGCACACACCTGGCGGGGGGGCGGAGATTTTCAGCCGGTCCCAGGGCGCAGCGCCCAAGGTTCCGCAGTGAAACCAAGGCAGTTAGCCTTGGTTCCCGTTGATGGAGTTTCCGCTCTTCCCTGGGGCAGTTTGGGTCGCGGAGGCGCGGGGACACGCACACACACCTGGCGGGGGGGCGGAGATTTTCAGCCGGTCCCAGGGCGCAGCGCCCAAGGTTCCGCAGTGAAACCAAGGCAGTTAGCCTTGGTTCCCGTTGATGGAGTTTCCGCTCTTCCCTGGGGCAGTTTGGGTCCGCGGAGGCGCGGGGACACGCACACACCTGGCGGGGGCGGGAGATTTTCAGCCGGTCCCAGGGCGCCAGCGCCCAAGGTTCCGCAGTGAAACCAAGGCAGTTAGCCTTGGTTCCCGTTGATGGAGTTTCCGCTCTTCCCTGGGGCAGTTTGGGTCCGCGGAGGCGCAGGGGACACGCACACACCTGGCGGGGGGGGGGGGAGATTTTCAGCCGGTCCCAGGAGCGCCAGCGCCCAAGGTTCCGCAGTGAAACCAAGGCAGTTAGCCTTGGTTCCCGTTGATGGAGTTTCCGCTCTTCCCTGGGGCAGTTTGGGTCGCGGAGGCGCAGGGGACACGCACACACCTGGCGGGGGCGGAGATTTTCAGCCGGTCCCAGGGCGCAGCGCCCAAGGTTCCGCAGTGAAACCAAGGCAGTTAGCCTTGGTTCCCGTTGATGGAGTTTCCGCTCTTCCCTGGGGCAGTTTGGGTCGCGGAGGCGCAGGGGACACGCACACACCTGGCGGGGGGCGGAGATTTTCAGCCGGTCCCAGGAGCGCAGCGCCCAAGGTTCCGCAGTGAAACCAAGGCAGTTAGCCTTGGTTCCCGTTGATGGAGTTTCCGCTCTTCCCTGGGGCAGTTTGGGTCCGCGGAGGCGCAGGGGACACGCACACACCTGGCGGGGGCGGAGATTTTCAGCCGGTCCCAGGAGCGCCAGCGCCCAAGGTTCCCAGTGAAACCAAGGCAGTTAGCCTTGGTTCCCGTTGATGGAGTTTCCGCTCTTCCCTGGGGCAGTTTGGGTCCGCGGAGGCGCGGGGACACGCACACACCTGGCGGGGGCGGAGATTTTCAGCCGGTCCCAGGGCGCCAGCGCCCAAGGTTCCGCAGTGAAACCAAGGCAGTTAGCCTTGGTTCCCGTTGATGGAGTTTCCGCTCTTCCCTGGGGCAGTTTGGGTCGCGGAGGCGCAGGGGACACGCACACACCTGGCGGGGGGGGCGGAGATTTTCAGCCGGTCCCAGGAGCGCAGCGCCCAAGGTTCCGCAGTGAAACCAAGGCAGTTAGCCTTGGTTCCCGTTGATGGAGTTTCCGCTCTTCCCTGGGGCAGTTTGGGTCCCGCGGAGGCGCAGGGGACACGCACACACCTGGCGGGGGGCGGAGATTTTCAGCCGGTCCCAGGAGCGCAGCGCCCAAAGGTTCCGCAGTGAAACCAAGGCAGTTAGCCTTGGTTCCCGTTGATGGAGTTTCCGCTCTTCCCTGGGGCAGTTTGGGTCCGCGGAGGCGCAGGGGACACGCACACACCTGGCGGGGGGCGGAGATTTTCAGCCGGTCCCAGGGCGCAGCGCCCAAGGTTCCGCAGTGAAACCAAGGCAGTTAGCCTTGGTTCCCGTTGATGGAGTTTCCGCTCTTCCCTGGGGCAGTTTGGGTCCGCGGAGGCGCAGGGGACACGCACACACCTGGCGGGGGGCGGAGATTTTCAGCCGGTCCCAGGAGCGCCAGCGCCCAAGGTTCCGCAGTGAAACCAAGGCAGTTAGCCTTGGTTCCCGTTGATGGAGTTTCCGCTCTTCCCTGGGGCAGTTTGGGTCCGCGGAGACGCAGGGGACACGCCACACACCTGGCGGGGGGGGGGCGGAGATTTTCAGCCGGTCCCAGGAGCGCAGCGCCCAAGGTTCCGCAGTGAAACCAAGGCAGTTAGCCTTGGTTCCCGTTGATGGAGTTTCCGCTCTTCCCTGGGGCAGTTTGGGTCCGCGGAGGCGCAGGGGACACGCACACACCTGGCGGGGGGCGGAGATTTTCAGCCGGTCCCAGGAGCGCCAGCGCCCAAGGTTCCGCAGTGAAACCAAGGCAGTTAGCCTTGGTTCCCGTTGATGGAGTTTCCGCTCTTCCCTGGGGCAGTTTGGGTCCAGCGGAGGCGCAGGGGACACGCACACACCTGGCGGGGGCGGAGATTTTCAGCCGGTCCCAGGAGCGCCAGCGCCCAAGGTTCCGCAGTGAAACCAAGGCAGTTAGCCTTGGTTCCCGTTGATGGAGTTTCCGCTCTTCCCTGGGGCAGTTTGGGTCCGCGGAGGCGCGGGGACACGCACACACCTGGCGGGGGCGGAGATTTTCAGCCGGTCCCAGGGCGCAGCGCCCAAGGTTCCGCAGTGAAACCAAGGCAGTTAGCCTTGGTTCCCGTTGATGGAGTTTCCGCTCTTCCCTGGGGCAGTTTGGGTCCGCGGAGGCGCGGGGACACGCACACACCTGGCGGGGGGCGGGAGATTTTCAGCCGGTCCCAGGAGCGCAGCGCCCAAGGTTCCGCAGTGAAACCAAGGCAGTTAGCCTTGGTTCCCGTTGATGGAGTTTCCGCTCTTCCCTGGGGCAGTTTGGGTCAGCGGAGGCGCAGGGGACACGCACACACCTGGCGGGGGGCGGGAGATTTTCAGCCGGTCCCAGGAGCGCAGCGCCCAAGGTTCCGCAGTGAAACCAAGGCAGTTAGCCTTGGTTCCCGTTGATGGAGTTTCCGCTCTTCCCTGGGGCAGTTTGGGTCCGCGGAGGCGCAGGGGACACGCACACACCTGGCGGGGGGCGGAGATTTTCAGCCGGTCCCAGGAGCGCAGCGCCCAAGGTTCCGCAGTGAAACCAAGGCAGTTAGCCTTGGTTCCCGTTGATGGAGTTTCCGCTCTTCCCTGGGGCAGTTTGGGTCCGCGGAGGCGCAGGGGACACGCACACACCTGGCGGGGGCGGGAGATTTTCAGCCGGTCCCAGGAGCGCCAGCGCCCAAGGTTCCGCAGTGAAACCAAGGCAGTTAGCCTTGGTTCCCGTTGATGGAGTTTCCGCTCTTCCCTGGGGCAGTTTGGGTCCGCGGAGGCGCAGGGGACACGCACACACCTGGCGGGGGCGGAGATTTTCAGCCGGTCCCAGGAGCGCAGCGCCCAAGGTTCCGCAGTGAAACCAAGGCAGTTAGCCTTGGTTCCCGTTGATGGAGTTTCCGCTCTTCCCTGGGGCAGTTTGGGTCCGCGGAGGCGCGGGGACACGCCACACACCTGGCGGGGGGCGGGAGATTTTCAGCCGGTCCCAGGAGCGCAGCGCCCAAGGTTCCGCAGTGAAACCAAGGCAGTTAGCCTTGGTTCCCGTTGATGGAGTTTCCGCTCTTCCCTGGGGCAGTTTGGGTCCGCGGAGGCGCAGGGGACACGCACACACCTGGCGGGGGCGGAGATTTTCAGCCGGTCCCAGGAGCGCAGCGCCCAAGGTTCCGCAGTGAAACCAAGGCAGTTAGCCTTGGTTCCCGTTGATGGAGTTTCCGCTCTTCCCTGGGGCAGTTTGGGTCCGCGGAGACGCAGGGGACACGCACACACCTGGCGGGGGGCGGAGATTTTCAGCCGGTCCCAGGAGCGCAGCGCCCAAGGTTCCGCAGTGAAACCAAGGCAGTTAGCCTTGGTTCCCGTTGATGGAGTTTCCGCTCTTCCCTGGGGCAGTTTGGGTCGCGGAGGCGCAGGGGACACGCACACACCTGGCGGGGGGCGGAGATTTTCAGCCGGTCCCAGGAGCGCAGCGCCCAAGGTTCCGCAGTGAAACCAAGGCAGTTAGCCTTGGTTCCCGTTGATGGAGTTTCCGCTCTTCCCTGGGGCAGTTTGGGTCCGCGGAGACGCAGGGGACACGCACACACCTGGCGGGGGGCGGGAGATTTTCAGCCGGTCCCAGGAGCGCAGCGCCCAAGGTTCCGCAGTGAAACCAAGGCAGTTAGCCTTGGTTCCCGTTGATGGAGTTTCCGCTCTTCCCTGGGGCAGTTTGGGTCCGCGGAGACGCAGGGGACACGCACACACCTGGCGGGGGGCGGAGATTTTCAGCCGGTCCCAGGAGCGCAGCGCCCAAGGTTCCGCAGTGAAACCAAGGCAGTTAGCCTTGGTTCCCGTTGATGGAGTTTCCGCTCTTCCCTGGGGCAGTTTGGGTCCGCGGAGACGCAGGGGACACGCACACACCTGGCGGGGGCGGAGATTTTCAGCCGGTCCCAGGGCGCGCAGCGCCCAAGGTTCCGCAGTGAAACCAAGGCAGTTAGCCTTGGTTCCCGTTGATGGAGTTTCCGCTCTTCCCTGGGGCAGTTTGGGTCCGCGGAGACGCAGGGGACACGCACACACCTGGCGGGGGGGCGGAGATTTTCAGCCGGTCCCAGGAGCGCAGCGCCCAAGGTTCCGCAGTGAAACCAAGGCAGTTAGCCTTGGTTCCCGTTGATGGAGTTTCCGCTCTTCCCTGGGGCAGTTTGGGTCCGCGGAGACGCAGGGGACACGCACACACCTGGCGGGGGGCGGAGATTTTCAGCCGGTCCCAGGAGCGCAGCGCCCAAGGTTCCGCAGTGAAACCAAGGCAGTTAGCCTTGGTTCCCGTTGATGGAGTTTCCGCTCTTCCCTGGGGCAGTTTGGGTCCGCGGAGACGCAGGGGACACGCACACACCTGGCGGGGGGGGGGAGATTTTCAGCCGGTCCCAGGAGCGCAGCGCCCAAGGTTCCGGTGAAACCAAGGCAGTTAGCCTTGGTTCCCGTTGATGGAGTTTCCGCTCTTCCCTGGGGCAGTTTGGGTCCCGCGGAGACGCAGGGGACACGCACACACCTGGCGGGGGCGGAGATTTTCAGCCGGTCCCAGGAGCGCAGCGCCCAAGGTTCCGCAGTGAAACCAAGGCAGTTAGCCTTGGTTCCCGTTGATGGAGTTTCCGCTCTTCCCTGGGGCAGTTTGGGTCCGCGGAGACGCAGGGGACACGCACACACCTGGCGGGGGGCGGAGATTTTCAGCCGGTCCCAGGAGCGCAGCGCCCAAGGTTCCGCAGTGAAACCAAGGCAGTTAGCCTTGGTTCCCGTTGATGGAGTTTCCGCTCTTCCCTGGGGCAGTTTGGGTCCGCGGAGGACGCAGGGGACACGCACACACCTGGCGGGGGGCGGAGATTTTCAGCCGGTCCCAGGAGCGCAGCGCCCAAGGTTCCGCAGTGAAACCAAGGCAGTTAGCCTTGGTTCCCGTTGATGGAGTTTCCGCTCTTCCCTGGGGCAGTTTGGGTCCGCGGAGACGCAGGGGACACGCACACACCTGGCGGGGGCGGAGATTTTCAGCCGGTCCCAGGAGCGCAGCGCCCAAGGTTCCGCAGTGAAACCAAGGCAGTTAGCCTTGGTTCCCGTTGATGGAGTTTCCGCTCTTCCCTGGGGCAGTTTGGGTCCGCGGAGACGCAGGGGACACGCACACACCTGGCGGGGGGCGGAGATTTTCAGCCGGTCCCAGGAGGCGCAGCGCCCAAGGTTCCGCAGTGAAACCAAGGCAGTTAGCCTTGGTTCCCGTTGATGGAGTTTCCGCTCTTCCCTGGGGCAGTTTGGGTCCGCGGAGACGCAGGGGACACGCACACACCTGGCGGGGGGCGGAGATTTTCAGCCGGTCCCAGGAGCGCAGCGCCCAAGGTTCCGCAGTGAAACCAAGGCAGTTAGCCTTGGTTCCCGTTGATGGAGTTTCCGCTCTTCCCTGGGGCAGTTTGGGTCCGCTGGAGACGCAGGGGACACGCACACACCTGGCGGGGGCGGAGATTTTCAGCCGGTCCCAGGAGCGCAGCGCCCAAGGTTCCGCAGTGAAACCAAGGCAGTTAGCCTTGGTTCCCGTTGATGGAGTTTCCGCTCTTCCCTGGGGCAGTTTGGGTCCGCGGAGACGCAGGGGACACGCACACACCTGGCGGGGGGGCGGAGATTTTCAGCCGGTCCCAGGAGCGCAGCGCCCAAGGTTCCGCAGTGAAACCAAGGCAGTTAGCCTTGGTTCCCGTTGATGGAGTTTCCGCTCTTCCCTGGGGCAGTTTGGGTCCGCGGAGACGCAGGGGACACGCACACACCTGGCGGGGGCGGAGATTTTCAGCCGGTCCCAGGAGCGCAGCGCCCAAGGTTCCGCAGTGAAACCAAGGCAGTTAGCCTTGGTTCCCGTTGATGGAGTTTCCGCTCTTCCCTGGGGCAGTTTGGGTCCGCGGGAGACGCAGGGGACACGCACACACCTGGCGGGGGCGGAGATTTTCAGCCGGTCCCAGGAGCGCAGCGCCCAAGGTTCCGCAGTGAAACCAAGGCAGTTAGCCTTGGTTCCCGTTGATGGAGTTTCCGCTCTTCCCTGGGGCAGTTTGGGTCCGCTGGAGACGCAGGGGACACGCACACACCTGGCGGGGGGCGGAGATTTTCAGCCGGTCCCAGGAGCGCAGCGCCCAAGGTTCCGCGGAGTGAAACCAAGGCAGTTAGCCTTGGTTCCCGTTGATGGAGTTTCCGCTCTTCCCTGGGGCAGTTTGGGTCCGCGGAGACGCAGGGGACACGCACACACCTGGGGGGGGGGGGAGATTTTCAGCCGGTCCCAGGAGCGCAGCGCCCAAGGTTCCGAGTGAAACCAAGGCAGTTAGCCTTGGTTCCCGTTGATGGAGTTTCCGCTCTTCCCTGGGGCAGTTTGGGTCCGCGGAGACGCAGGGGACACGCACACACCTGGCGGGGGCGGAGATTTTCAGCCGGTCCCAGGAGCGCAGCGCCCAAGGTTCCGCAGTGAAACCAAGGCAGTTAGCCTTGGTTCCCGTTGATGGAGTTTCCGCTCTTCCCTGGGGCAGTTTGGGTCCGCGGAGACGCAGGGGACACGCACACACCTGGCGGGGGGCGGAGATTTTCAGCCGGTCCCAGGAGCGCAGCGCCCAAGGTTCCGCAGTGAAACCAAGGCAGTTAGCCTTGGTTCCCGTTGATGGAGTTTCCGCTCTTCCCTGGGGCAGTTTGGGTCCGCGGAGACGCAGGGGACACGCACACACCTGGCGGGGGGGGCGGAGATTTTCAGCCGGTCCCAGGAGCGCAGCGCCCAAGGTTCCGCAGTGAAACCAAGGCAGTTAGCCTTGGTTCCCGTTGATGGAGTTTCCGCTCTTCCCTGGGGCAGTTTGGGTCCGCGGAGACGCAGGGGGACACGCACACACCTGGCGGGGGCGGAGATTTTCAGCCGGTCCCAGGAGCGCAGCGCCCAAGGTTCCGCAGTGAAACCAAGGCAGTTAGCCTTGGTTCCCGTTGATGGAGTTTCCGCTCTTCCCTGGGGCAGTTTGGGTCCGCGGAGACGCAGGGGACACGCACACACCTGGCGGGGGGCGGAGATTTTCAGCCGGTCCCAGGAGCGCAGCGCCCAAGGTTCCGCAGGTGAAACCAAGGCAGTTAGCCTTGGTTCCCGTTGATGGAGTTTCCGCTCTTCCCTGGGGCAGTTTGGGTCCGCGGAGACGCAGGGGACACGCACACACCTGGCGGGGGCGGAGATTTTCAGCCGGTCCCAGGAGCGCAGCGCCCAAGGTTCCGCAGTGAAACCAAGGCAGTTAGCCTTGGTTCCCGTTGATGGAGTTTCCGCTCTTCCCTGGGGCAGTTTGGGTCCGCGGAGACGCAGGGGACACGCCACACACCTGGCGGGGGGCGGAGATTTTCAGCCGGTCCCAGGAGCGCAGCGCCCAAGGTTCCGCAGTGAAACCAAGGCAGTTAGCCTTGGTTCCCGTTGATGGAGTTTCCGCTCTTCCCTGGGGCAGTTTGGGTCCGCGGAGACGCAGGGGACACGCACACACCTGGCGGGGGGGGGGCGGAGATTTTCAGCCGGTCCCAGGAGCGCAGCGCCCAAGGTTCCGCAGTGAAACCAAGGCAGTTAGCCTTGGTTCCCGTTGATGGAGTTTCCGCTCTTCCCTGGGGCAGTTTGGGTCCGCGGAGACGCAGGGGACACGCACACACCTGGCGGGGGGCGGAGATTTTCAGCCGGTCCCAGGAGCGCAGCGCCCAAGGTTCTCAGTGAAACCAAGGCAGTTAGCCTTGGTTCCCGTTGATGGAGTTTCCGCTCTTCCCTGGGGCAGTTTGGGTCCGCGGAGACGCAGGGGACACGCACACACCTGGCGGGGGGGGAGATTTTCAGCCGGTCCCAGGAGCGCAGCGCCCAAGGTTCCAGAGTGAAACCAAGGCAGTTAGCCTTGGTTCCCGTTGATGGAGTTTCCGCTCTTCCCTGGGGCAGTTTGGGTCCGCGGAGACGCAGGGGACACGCACACACCTGGCGGGGGCGGAGATTTTCAGCCGGTCCCAGGAGCGCAGCGCCCAAGGTTCCGCAGTGAAACCAAGGCAGTTAGCCTTGGTTCCCGTTGATGGAGTTTCCGCTCTTCCCTGGGGCAGTTTGGGTCCGCGGAGACGCAGGGGACACGCACACACCTGGCGGGCGGGGAGATTTTCAGCCGGTCCCAGGAGCGCAGCGCCCAAGGTTCCGAGTGAAACCAAGGCAGTTAGCCTTGGTTCCCGTTGATGGAGTTTCCGCTCTTCCCTGGGGCAGTTTGGGTCCGCGGAGACGCAGGGGACACGCACACACCTGGCGGGGGCGGAGATTTTCAGCCGGTCCCAGGAGCGCAGCGCCCAAGGTTCCAGAGTGAAACCAAGGCAGTTAGCCTTGGTTCCCGTTGATGGAGTTTCCGCTCTTCCCTGGGGCAGTTTGGGTCCGCGGAGACGCAGGGGACACGCACACACCTGGCGGGGGGGAGATTTTCAGCCGGTCCCAGGAGCGCAGCGCCCAGGGTTCCGCAGTGAAACCAAGGCAGTTAGCCTTGGTTCCCGTTGATGGAGTTTCCGCTCTTCCCTGGGGCAGTTTGGGTCCGCGGAGACGCAGGGGACACGCACACACCTGGCGGGGGGCGGAGATTTTCAGCCGGTCCCAGGAGCGCAGCGCCCAAGGTTCCGCAGTGAAACCAAGGCAGTTAGCCTTGGTTCCCGTTGATGGAGTTTCCGCTCTTCCCTGGGGCAGTTTGGGTCCGCGGAGACGCAGGGGACACGCACACACCTGGCGGGGGCGGAGATTTTCAGCCGGTCCCAGGAGCGCAGCGCCTGGTTCCGAGTGAAACCAAGGCAGTTAGCCTTGGTTCCCGTTGATGGAGTTTCCGCTCTTCCCTGGGGCAGTTTGGGTCCGCTGGAGACGCAGGGGACACGCACACACCTGGCGGGGGGGAGATTTTCAGCCGGTCCCAGGAGCGCAGCGCCCAAGGTTCCAGAGTGAAACCAAGGCAGTTAGCCTTGGTTCCCGTTGATGGAGTTTCCGCTCTTCCCTGGGGCAGTTTGGGTCCGCGGAGACGCAGGGGACACGCACACACCTGGCGGGGGGCGGAGATTTTCAGCCGGTCCCAGGAGCGCAGCGCCAAGGTTCCCAGTGAAACCAAGGCAGTTAGCCTTGGTTCCCGTTGATGGAGTTTCCGCTCTTCCCTGGGGCAGTTTGGGTCCGCAGGAGACGCAGGGGACACGCACACACCTGGCGGGGGGCGGAGATTTTCAGCCGGTCCCAGGAGCGCAGCGCCCAAGGTTCCGAGTGAAACCAAGGCAGTTAGCCTTGGTTCCCGTTGATGGAGTTTCCGCTCTTCCCTGGGGCAGTTTGGGTCCGCGGAGACGCAGGGGACACGCACACACCTGGCGGGGGGGGAGATTTTCAGCCGGTCCCAGGAGCGCAGCGCCCAAGGTTCCGCAGTGAAACCAAGGCAGTTAGCCTTGGTTCCCGTTGATGGAGTTTCCGCTCTTCCCTGGGGCAGTTTGGGTCCGCGGAGACGCAGGGGACACGCACACACCTGGCGGGGGGGAGATTTTCAGCCGGTCCCAGGAGCGCAGCGCCTGGGTTCCCAGAGTGAAACCAAGGCAGTTAGCCTTGGTTCCCGTTGATGGAGTTTCCGCTCTTCCCTGGGGCAGTTTGGGTCCGCTGGAGACGCAGGGGACACGCACACACCTGGCGGGGGCGGAGATTTTCAGCCGGTCCCAGGAGCGCAGCGCCTAGGTCTCCAGAGTGAAACCAAGGCAGTTAGCCTTGGTTCCCGTTGATGGAGTTTCCGCTCTTCCCTGGGGCAGTTTGGGTCCGCTGGAGACGCAGGGGACACGCACACACCTGGCGGGGGCGGAGATTTTCAGCCGGTCCCAGGAGCGCAGCGCCCAAGGTTCCAGAGTGAAACCAAGGCAGTTAGCCTTGGTTCCCGCTGATGGAGTTTCCGCTCTTCCCTGGGGCAGTTTGGGTCCGCTGGAGACGCAGGGGACACGCACACACCTGGCGGGGGGAGATTTTCAGCCGGTCCCAGGAGCGCAGCGCCTGGTTCCAGAGTGAAACCAAGGCAGTTAGCCTTGGTTCCCGTTGATGGAGTTTCCGCTCTTCCCTGGGGCAGTTTGGGTCCGCGGAGACGCAGGGGACACGCACACACCTGGCGGGGGGGGAGATTTTCAGCCGGTCCCAGGAGCGCAGCGCCTAAGGTTCCAAGAGTGAAACCAAGGCAGTTAGCCTTGGTTCCCGTTGATGGAGTTTCCGCTCTTCCCTGGGGCAGTTTGGGTCCGCGGAGACGCAGGGGACACGCACACACCTGGCGGGGGCGGAGATTTTCAGCCGGTCCCAGGAGCGCAGCGCCTGTGTTCCAAGAGTGAAACCAAGGCAGTTAGCCTTGGTTCCCGTTGATGGAGTTTCCGCTCTTCCCTGGGGCAGTTTGGGTCCGCTGGAGACGCAGGGGACACGCACACACCTGGGGGGGCGGAGATTTTCAGCCGGTCCCAGGAGCGCAGCGCCTGTTGTTCCAGAGTGAAACCAAGGCAGTTAGCCTTGGTTCCCGTTGATGGAGTTTCCGCTCTTCCCTGGGGCAGTTTGGGTCCGCTGGAGACGCAGGGGACACGCACACACCTGGCGGGGGGGGGGGGAGATTTTCAGCCGGTCCCAGGAGCGCAGCGCCTGTGTTCCAGAGTGAAACCAAGGCAGTTAGCCTTGGTTCCCGTTGATGGAGTTTCCGCTCTTCCCTGGGGCAGTTTGGGTCCGCGGAGACGCAGGGGACACGCACACACCTGGCGGGGGGAGATTTTCAGCCGGTCCCAGGAGCGCAGCGCCTGTGTCTCAGAGTGAAACCAAGGCAGTTAGCCTTGGTTCCCGTTGATGGAGTTTCCGCTCTTCCCTGGGGCAGTTTGGGTCCGCGGAGACGCAGGGGACACGCACACACCTGGCGGGGGGCGGAGATTTTCAGCCGGTCCCAGGAGCGCAGCGCCTGTTGTTCCAGAGTGAAACCAAGGCAGTTAGCCTTGGTTCCCGTTGATGGAGTTTCCGCTCTTCCCTGGGGCAGTTTGGGTCCGCTGGAGACGCAGGGGACACGCACACACCTGGCGGGGGCGGAGATTTTCAGCCGGTCCCAGGAGCGCAGCGCCTGGTTCCAAGAGTGAAACCAAGGCAGTTAGCCTTGGTTCCCGTTGATGGAGTTTCCGCCTTCCCTGGGGCAGTTTGGGTCCGCGGAGACGCAGGGGGACACGCACACACCTGGCGGGGGGGCGGAGATTTTCAGCCGGTCCCAGGAGCGCAGCGCCTGGTCCCAGAGTGAAACCAAGGCAGTTAGCCTTGGTTCCCGCTGATGGAGTTTCCGCCTTCCCTGGGGCAGTTTGGGTCCGCTGGAGACGCAGGGGGACACGCACACACCTGGCGGGGGGGAGATTTTCAGCCGGTCCCAGGAGCGCAGCGCCTGCTGTTCCAGAGTGAAACCAAGGCAGTTAGCCTTGGTTCCCGCTGATGGAGTTTCCGCTCTTCCCTGGGGCAGTTTGGGTCCGCTGGAGACGCAGGGGACACGCACACACCTGGCGGGGGGCGGAGATTTTCAGCCGGTCCCAGGAGCGCAGCGCCGCTGTTCCAGAGTGAAACCAAGGCAGTTAGCCTTGGTTCCCGCTGATGGAGTTTCCGCTCTTCCCCTGGGGCAGTTTGGGTCCGCGGAGACGCAGGGGGACACGCACACACCTGGCGGGGGGGGCGGAGATTTTCAGCCGGTCCCAGGAGCGCAGCGCCAAGGTTCCAGAGTGAAACCAAGGCAGTTAGCCTTGGTTCCCGCTGATGGAGTTTCCGCTCTTCCCTGGGGCAGTTTGGGTCCGCGGAGACGCAGGGGGACACGCACACACCTGGCGGGGGGGCGGAGATTTTCAGCCGGTCCCAGGAGCGCAGCGCCTGGTTCCAGAGTGAAACCAAGGCAGTTAGCCTTGGTTCCCGTTGATGGAGTTTCCCGCCTTCCCTGGGGCAGTTTGGGTCCGCTGGAGACGCAGGGGACACGCACACACCTGGCGGGGGCGGAGATTTTCAGCCGGTCCCAGGAGCGCAGCGCCTAAGGTTCCCAGAGTGAAACCAAGGCAGTTAGCCTTGGTTCCCGTTGATGGAGTTTCCGCCTTCCCTGGGGCAGTTTGGGTCCGCGGAGACGCAGGGGACACGCACACACCTGGCGGGGGCGGAGATTTTCAGCCGGTCCCAGGAGCGCAGCGCCTGATGTCTCCAGAGTGAAACCAAGGCAGTTAGCCTTGGTTCCCGCTGATGGAGTTTCCGCCTTCCCTGGGGCAGTTTGGGTCCGCGGAGACGCAGGGGACACGCACACACCTGGCGGGGGGAGATTTTCAGCCGGTCCCAGGAGCGCAGCGCCTGTGTTCCAGAGTGAAACCAAGGCAGTTAGCCTTGGTTCCCGTTGATGGAGTTTCCGCCTTCCCTGGGGCAGTTTGGGTCCGCGGAGACGCAGGGGACACGCACACACCTGGCGGGGGCGGAGATTTTCAGCCGGTCCCAGGAGCGCAGCGCCTGTTGTTCCAGAGTGAAACCAAGGCAGTTAGCCTTGGTTCCCGCTGATGGAGTTTCCGCTCTTCCCTGGGGCAGTTTGGGTCCGCTGGAGACGCAGGGGGACACGCACACACCTGGCGGGGGGCGGAGATTTTCAGCCGGTCCCAGGAGCGCAGCGCCTGTGTCTCCAGAGTGAAACCAAGGCAGTTAGCCTTGGTTCCCGCTGATGGAGTTTCCGCCTTCCCTGGGGCAGTTTGGGTCCGCTGGAGACGCAGGGGACACGCACACACCTGGCGGGGGCGGAGATTTTCAGCCGGTCCCAGGAGCGCAGCGCCTGTGTTCCAGAGTGAAACCAAGGCAGTTAGCCTTGGTTCCCGTTGATGGAGTTTCCGCCTTCCCTGGGGCAGTTTGGGTCCGCTGGAGACGCAGGGGACACGCACACACCTGGCGGGGGCGGAGATTTTCAGCCGGTCCCAGGAGCGCAGCGCCTGGTTCCGCAGTGAAACCAAGGCAGTTAGCCTTGGTTCCCCGCTGATGGAGTTTCCGCTCTTCCCTGGGGCAGTTTGGGTCCGCTGGAGACGCAGGGGACACGCACACACCTGGCGGGGGGCGGAGATTTTCAGCCGGTCCCAGGAGCGCAGCGCCTGATGTTCCAGAGTGAAACCAAGGCAGTTAGCCTTGGTTCCCGCTGATGGAGTTTCCGCTCTTCCCTGGGGCAGTTTGGGTCCGCTGGAGACGCAGGGGACACGCACACACCTGGCGGGGGGGAGATTTTCAGCCGGTCCCAGGAGCGCAGCGCCTGTTCCAGAGTGAAACCAAGGCAGTTAGCCTTGGTTCCCGCTGATGGAGTTTCCGCTCTTCCCTGGGGCAGTTTGGGTCCGCTGGAGACGCAGGGGACACGCACACACCTGGGGGGCGGGAGATTTTCAGCCGGTCCCAGGAGCGCAGCGCCTGTGTTCCAGAGTGAAACCAAGGCAGTTAGCCTTGGTTCCCGCTGATGGAGTTTCCGCTCTTCCCTGGGGCAGTTTGGGTCCGCTGGAGACGCAGGGGACACGCACACACCTGGCGGGGGGAGATTTTCAGCCGGTCCCAGGAGCGCAGCGCCTGTGTTCCAGAGTGAAACCAAGGCAGTTAGCCTTGGTTCCCGCTGATGGAGTTTCCCGCCTTCCCTGGGGCAGTTTGGGTCCGCTGGAGACGCAGGGGACACGCACACACCTGGCGGGGGCGGAGATTTTCAGCCGGTCCCAGGAGCGCAGCGCCTGGTTCTCAAGAGTGAAACCAAGGCAGTTAGCCTTGGTTCCCGCTGGATGGAGTTTCCGCTCTTCCCTGGGGCAGTTTGGGTCCGCGGAGACGCAGGGGACACGCACACACCTGGCGGGGGGCGGAGATTTTCAGCCGGTCCCAGGAGCGCAGCGCCTGTTCAGAGTGAAACCAAGGCAGTTAGCCTTGGTTCCCGTTGATGGAGTTTCCGCTCTTCCCTGGGGCAGTTTGGGTCCGCGGAGACGCAGGGGACACGCACACACCTGGCGGGGGCGGAGATTTTCAGCCGGTCCCAGGAGCGCAGCGCCTGTTGTTCCAAGAGTGAAACCAAGGCAGTTAGCCTTGGTTCCCGCTGATGGAGTTTCCGCCTTCCCTGGGGCAGTTTGGGTCCGCGGAGACGCAGGGGACACGCACACACCTGGCGGGGGCGGAGATTTTCAGCCGGTCCCAGGAGCGCAGCGCCCGATGTTCCAGAGTGAAACCAAGGCAGTTAGCCTTGGTTCCCGCTGATGGAGTTTCCGCCTTCCCTGGGGCAGTTTGGGTCCGCGGAGACGCAGGGGACACGCACACACCTGGCGGGGGCGGAGATTTTCAGCCGGTCCCAGGAGCGCAGCGCCAAGTGTTCCAGAGTGAAACCAAGGCAGTTAGCCTTGGTTCCCGCTGATGGAGTTTCCGCCTTCCCCTGGGGCAGTTTGGGTCCGCGGAGACGCAGGGGACACGCACACACCTGGCGGGGGCGGAGATTTTCAGCCGGTCCCAGGAGCGCAGCGCCTGTGTTCCAGAGTGAAACCAAGGCAGTTAGCCTTGGTTCCCGCTGATGGAGTTTCCGCCTTCCCTGGGGCAGTTTGGGTCCGCGGAGACGCAGGGGACACGCACACACCTGGCGGGGGCGGAGATTTTCAGCCGGTCCCAGGAGCGCAGCGCCTGTGGTTCCCAGAGTGAAACCAAGGCAGTTAGCCTTGGTTCCCGCTGATGGAGTTTCCGCCTTCCCTGGGGCAGTTTGGGTCCGCGGAGACGCAGGGGACACGCACACACCTGGCGGGGGGGAGATTTTCAGCCGGTCCCAGGAGCGCAGCGCCTAGTGTTCCAGAGTGAAACCAAGGCAGTTAGCCTTGGTTCCCGCTGATGGAGTTTCCGCCTTCCCTGGGGCAGTTTGGGTCCGCGGAGACGCAGGGGACACGCACACACCTGGCGGGGGCGGAGATTTTCAGCCGGTCCCAGGAGCGCAGCGCCATGGTTCCAGAGTGAAACCAAGGCAGTTAGCCTTGGTTCCCGCTGATGGAGTTTCCGCCTTCCCTGGGGCAGTTTGGGTCCGCGGAGACGCAGGGGACACGCACACACCTGGCGGGGGGCGGAGATTTTCAGCCGGTCCCAGGAGCGCAGCGCCTGTTGTTCCAGAGTGAAACCAAGGCAGTTAGCCTTGGTTCCCGCTGATGGAGTTTCCGCTCTTCCCTGGGGCAGTTTGGGTCCGCGGAGACGCAGGGGACACGCACACACCTGGCGGGGGCGGAGATTTTCAGCCGGTCCCAGGAGCGCAGCGCCTGTGTTCCAGAGTGAAACCAAGGCAGTTAGCCTTGGTTCCCGTTGATGGAGTTTCCGCCTTCCCTGGGGCAGTTTGGGTCCGCGGAGACGCAGGGGGACACGCACACACCTGGCGGGGGCGGAGATTTTCAGCCGGTCCCAGGAGCGCAGCGCCTAAGGTTCCCAGAGTGAAACCAAGGCAGTTAGCCTTGGTTCCCGCTGATGGAGTTTCCGCCTTCCCTGGGGCAGTTTGGGTCCGCGGAGACGCAGGGGACACGCACACACCTGGCGGGGCGCGAGATTTTCAGCCGGTCCCAGGAGCGCAGCGCCTGATGTTCAGAGTGAAACCAAGGCAGTTAGCCTTGGTTCCCGCTGATGGAGTTTCCGCCTTCCCTGGGGCAGTTTGGGTCCGCTGGAGACGCAGGGGGACACGCACACACCTGGCGGGGGCGGAGATTTTCAGCCGGTCCCAGGAGCGCAGCGCCTAAGGTCTCCAGAGTGAAACCAAGGCAGTTAGCCTTGGTTCCCGCTGATGGAGTTTCCGCCTTCCCTGGGGCAGTTTGGGTCCGCGGAGACGCAGGGGACACGCACACACCTGGCGGGGGGCGGAGATTTTCAGCCGGTCCCAGGAGCGCAGCGCCTAAGGTCTCCAAGAGTGAAACCAAGGCAGTTAGCCTTGGTTCCCGCTGATGGAGTTTCCGCCTTCCCTGGGGCAGTTTGGGTCCGCGGAGACGCAGGGGACACGCACACACCTGGCGGGGGGGAGATTTTCAGCCGGTCCCAGGAGCGCAGCGCCTGCTGTTCCAGAGTGAAACCAAGGCAGTTAGCCTTGGTTCCCGCTGATGGAGTTTCCGCCTTCCCTGGGGCAGTTTGGGTCCGCTGGAGACGCAGGGGACACGCACACACCTGGCGGGGGCGGAGATTTTCAGCCGGTCCCAGGAGCGCAGCGCCTGTGTTCCGCAGTGAAACCAAGGCAGTTAGCCTTGGTTCCCGCTGATGGAGTTTCCGCCTTCCCTGGGGCAGTTTGGGTCCGCTGGAGACGCAGGGGGACACGCACACACCTGGCGGGGGCGGAGATTTTCAGCCGGTCCCAGGAGCGCAGCGCCTGTGTCTCCAAGAGTGAAACCAAGGCAGTTAGCCTTGGTTCCCGCTGATGGAGTTTCCGCCTTCCCTGGGGCAGTTTGGGTCCGCTGGAGACGCAGGGGACACGCACACACCTGGCGGGGGCGGAGATTTTCAGCCGGTCCCAGGAGCGCAGCGCCTGTGTTCCAGAGTGAAACCAAGGCAGTTAGCCTTGGTTCCCGCTGATGGAGTTTCCGCTCTTCCCTGGGGCAGTTTGGGTCCGCTGGAGACGCAGGGGACACGCACACACCTGGCGGGGGGCGGAGATTTTCAGCCGGTCCCAGGAGCGCAGCGCCAAGGTTCCAAGAGTGAAACCAAGGCAGTTAGCCTTGGTTCCCGCTGATGGAGTTTCCGCCTTCCCTGGGGCAGTTTGGGTCCGCGGAGACGCAGGGGGACACGCACACACCTGGCGGGGGCGGAGATTTTCAGCCGGTCCCAGGAGCGCAGCGCCTGTGTTCCAGAGTGAAACCAAGGCAGTTAGCCTTGGTTCCCGTTGATGGAGTTTCCGCCTTCCCTGGGGCAGTTTGGGTCCGCTGGAGACGCAGGGGACACGCACACACCTGGCGGGGGCGGAGATTTTCAGCCGGTCCCAGGAGCGCAGCGCCATGTTCTCCAGAGTGAAACCAAGGCAGTTAGCCTTGGTTCCCGCTGATGGAGTTTCCGCTCTTCCCTGGGGCAGTTTGGGTCCGCTGGAGACGCAGGGGACACGCACACACCTGGCGGGCGGAGATTTTCAGCCGGTCCCAGGAGCGCAGCGCCTAAGGTTCCAGAGTGAAACCAAGGCAGTTAGCCTTGGTTCCCGCTGATGGAGTTTCCGCTCTTCCCTGGGGCAGTTTGGGTCCGCGGAGACGCAGGGGGACACGCACACACCTGGCGGGGGGCGGAGATTTTCAGCCGGTCCCAGGAGCGCAGCGCCTGTTGTTCAGAGTGAAACCAAGGCAGTTAGCCTTGGTTCCCGCTGATGGAGTTTCCGCCTTCCCTGGGGCAGTTTGGGTCCGCTGGAGACGCAGGGGACACGCACACACCTGGCGGGGGGGGAGATTTTCAGCCGGTCCCAGGAGCGCAGCGCCTAAGGTTCCAGAGTGAAACCAAGGCAGTTAGCCTTGGTTCCCGCTGATGGAGTTTCCGCCTTCCCTGGGGCAGTTTGGGTCCGCTGGAGACGCAGGGGACACGCACACACCTGGCGGGGGCGGAGATTTTCAGCCGGTCCCAGGAGCGCAGCGCCTGTTCTCGAGTGAAACCAAGGCAGTTAGCCTTGGTTCCCGCTGATGGAGTTTCCGCTCTTCCCTGGGGCAGTTTGGGTCCGCTGGAGACGCAGGGGACACGCACACACCTGGCGGGGGCGGAGATTTTCAGCCGGTCCCAGGAGCCGCAGCGCCTGTTCCAGAGTGAAACCAAGGCAGTTAGCCTTGGTTCCCGCTGATGGAGTTTCCGCCTTCCCTGGGGCAGTTTGGGTCCGCTGGAGACGCAGGGGACACGCACACACCTGGCGGGGGGGAGATTTTCAGCCGGTCCCAGGAGCGCAGCGCCTAAGGTTCCAGAGTGAAACCAAGGCAGTTAGCCTTGGTTCCCGCTGATGGAGTTTCCGCCTTCCCTGGGGCAGTTTGGGTCCGCTGGAGACGCAGGGGACACGCACACACCTGGCGGGGCGGGAGATTTTCAGCCGGTCCCAGGAGCGCAGCGCCTGTGTTCCAGAGTGAAACCAAGGCAGTTAGCCTTGGTTCCCGCTGATGGAGTTTCCGCCTTCCCTGGGGCAGTTTGGGTCCGCGGAGACGCAGGGGGACACGCACACACCTGGCGGGGGGGAGATTTTCAGCCGGTCCCAGGAGCGCAGCGCCTGTTGTTCAGAGTGAAACCAAGGCAGTTAGCCTTGGTTCCCGCTGATGGAGTTTCCGCCTTCCCTGGGGCAGTTTGGGTCCGCGGAGACGCAGGGGACACGCACACACCTGGCGGGGGGCGGAGATTTTCAGCCGGTCCCAGGAGCGCAGCGCCTAAGGTTCCAGAGTGAAACCAAGGCAGTTAGCCTTGGTTCCCGCTGATGGAGTTTCCGCTCTTCCCTGGGGCAGTTTGGGTCCGCTGGAGACGCAGGGGACACGCACACACCTGGCGGGGGGCGGAGATTTTCAGCCGGTCCCAGGAGCGCAGCGCCTGTGTTCCAGAGTGAAACCAAGGCAGTTAGCCTTGGTTCCCGCTGATGGAGTTTCCGCCTTCCCTGGGGCAGTTTGGGTCCGCTGGAGACGCAGGGGGACACGCACACACCTGGCGGGGGGGAGATTTTCAGCCGGTCCCAGGAGCGCAGCGCCTGCTGTTCCAGAGTGAAACCAAGGCAGTTAGCCTTGGTTCCCGCTGATGGAGTTTCCGCCTTCCCTGGGGCAGTTTGGGTCCGCGGAGACGCAGGGGACACGCACACACCTGGCGGGGGGGCGGAGATTTTCAGCCGGTCCCAGGAGCGCAGCGCCTATTGTTCCAGAGTGAAACCAAGGCAGTTAGCCTTGGTTCCCGCTGATGGAGTTTCCGCCTTCCCTGGGGCAGTTTGGGTCCGCTGGAGACGCAGGGGACACGCACACACCTGGCGGGGGGGGAGATTTTCAGCCGGTCCCAGGAGCGCAGCGCCTAGTGTTCCAAAGTGAAACCAAGGCAGTTAGCCTTGGTTCCCGCTGATGGAGTTTCCGCCTTCCCTGGGGCAGTTTGGGTCCGCGGAGACGCAGGGGACACGCACACACCTGGCGGGGGCGGAGATTTTCAGCCGGTCCCAGGAGCGCAGCGCCCAGGTTCCAGAGTGAAACCAAGGCAGTTAGCCTTGGTTCCCGCTGATGGAGTTTCCGCTCTTCCCTGGGGCAGTTTGGGTCCGCTGGAGACGCAGGGGGACACGCACACACCTGGCGGGGGGCGGAGATTTTCAGCCGGTCCCAGGAGCGCAGCGCCTAGTGTTCCAAGAGTGAAACCAAGGCAGTTAGCCTTGGTTCCCGCTGATGGAGTTTCCGCCTTCCCTGGGGCAGTTTGGGTCCGCGGAGACGCAGGGGACACGCACACACCTGGCGGGGGCGGAGATTTTCAGCCGGTCCCAGGAGCGCAGCGCCTAAGGTTCCAGAGTGAAACCAAGGCAGTTAGCCTTGGTTCCCGCTGATGGAGTTTCCGCCTTCCCTGGGGCAGTTTGGGTCCGCTGGAGACGCAGGGGACACGCACACACCTGGCGGGGGCGGAGATTTTCAGCCGGTCCCAGGAGCGCAGCGCCTATGGTTCCAGAGTGAAACCAAGGCAGTTAGCCTTGGTTCCCGCTGATGGAGTTTCCGCCTTCCCTGGGGCAGTTTGGGTCCGCTGGAGACGCAGGGGACACGCACACACCTGGCGGGGGCGGAGATTTTCAGCCGGTCCCAGGAGCGCAGCGCCTGTTCCAGAGTGAAACCAAGGCAGTTAGCCTTGGTTCCCGCTGATGGAGTTTCCGCCTTCCCTGGGGCAGTTTGGGTCCGCTGGAGACGCAGGGGACACGCACACACCTGGCGGGGGGGAGATTTTCAGCCGGTCCCAGGAGCGCAGCGCCTGTGTTCCGAGTGAAACCAAGGCAGTTAGCCTTGGTTCCCGCTGATGGAGTTTCCGCTCTTCCCTGGGGCAGTTTGGGTCCGCTGGAGACGCAGGGGGACACGCACACACCTGGCGGGGGGCGGAGATTTTCAGCCGGTCCCAGGAGCGCAGCGCCTAAGGTTCCAAGAGTGAAACCAAGGCAGTTAGCCTTGGTTCCCGCTGATGGAGTTTCCGCCTTCCCTGGGGCAGTTTGGGTCCGCTGGAGACGCAGGGGACACGCACACACCTGGCGGGGGGAGATTTTCAGCCGGTCCCAGGAGCGCAGCGCCTGTTCCAGAGTGAAACCAAGGCAGTTAGCCTTGGTTCCCGCTGATGGAGTTTCCGCCTTCCCTGGGGCAGTTTGGGTCCGCTGGAGACGCAGGGGACACGCACACACCTGGCGGGGGGGAGATTTTCAGCCGGTCCCAGGAGCGCAGCGCCTAAGGTTCCCAGAGTGAAACCAAGGCAGTTAGCCTTGGTTCCCGCTGATGGAGTTTCCGCCTTCCCTGGGGCAGTTTGGGTCCGCTGGAGACGCAGGGGACACGCACACACCTGGCGGGGGCGGAGATTTTCAGCCGGTCCCAGGAGCGCAGCGCCTGTTCCAGAGTGAAACCAAGGCAGTTAGCCTTGGTTCCCGCTGATGGAGTTTCCGCCTTCCCTGGGGCAGTTTGGGTCCGCTGGAGACGCAGGGGACACGCACACACCTGGCGGGGGAGATTTTCAGCCGGTCCCAGGAGCGCAGCGCCTGTTCCCAGAGTGAAACCAAGGCAGTTAGCCTTGGTTCCCGCTGATGGAGTTTCCGCCTTCCCTGGGGCAGTTTGGGTCCGCTGGAGACGCAGGGGACACGCACACACCTGGCGGGGGCGGAGATTTTCAGCCGGTCCCAGGAGCGCAGCGCCTAAGTGTTCCAGAGTGAAACCAAGGCAGTTAGCCTTGGTTCCCGCTGATGGAGTTTCCGCCTTCCCTGGGGCAGTTTGGGTCCGCTGGAGACGCAGGGGACACGCACACACCTGGCGGGGGGGCGGAGATTTTCAGCCGGTCCCAGGAGCGCAGCGCCTGTGTTCCAAGAGTGAAACCAAGGCAGTTAGCCTTGGTTCCCGCTGATGGAGTTTCCGCCTTCCCTGGGGCAGTTTGGGTCCGCGGAGACGCAGGGGACACGCACACACCTGGCGGGGGCGGAGATTTTCAGCCGGTCCCAGGAGCGCAGCGCCTGTGTTCCAGAGTGAAACCAAGGCAGTTAGCCTTGGTTCCCGCTGATGGAGTTTCCGCTCTTCCCTGGGGCAGTTTGGGTCCGCGGAGACGCAGGGGACACGCACACACCTGGCGGGGGGAGATTTTCAGCCGGTCCCAGGAGCGCAGCGCCTGTTGTTCCAAGTGAAACCAAGGCAGTTAGCCTTGGTTCCCGCTGATGGAGTTTCCGCTCTTCCCTGGGGCAGTTTGGGTCCGCTGGAGACGCAGGGGACACGCACACACCTGGCGGGGGCGGAGATTTTCAGCCGGTCCCAGGAGCGCAGCGCCATGTTCCAAGAGTGAAACCAAGGCAGTTAGCCTTGGTTCCCGCTGATGGAGTTTCCGCCTTCCCTGGGGCAGTTTGGGTCCGCGGAGACGCAGGGGACACGCACACACCTGGCGGGGGGAGATTTTCAGCCGGTCCCAGGAGCGCAGCGCCTAAGGTCTCCAGAGTGAAACCAAGGCAGTTAGCCTTGGTTCCCGCTGATGGAGTTTCCGCCTTCCCTGGGGCAGTTTGGGTCCGCGGAGACGCAGGGGACACGCACACACCTGGCGGGGGGGGAGATTTTCAGCCGGTCCCAGGAGCGCAGCGCCTGTTGTTCCCAGAGTGAAACCAAGGCAGTTAGCCTTGGTTCCCGCTGATGGAGTTTCCGCCTTCCCTGGGGCAGTTTGGGTCCGCTGGAGACGCAGGGGACACGCACACACCTGGCGGGGGCGGAGATTTTCAGCCGGTCCCAGGAGCGCAGCGCCTAGTGTTCCAGAGTGAAACCAAGGCAGTTAGCCTTGGTTCCCGCTGATGGAGTTTCCGCCTTCCCTGGGGCAGTTTGGGTCCGCTGGAGACGCAGGGGACACGCACACACCTGGCGGGGGGAGATTTTCAGCCGGTCCCAGGAGCCGCAGCGCCTGGTTCCCAGAGTGAAACCAAGGCAGTTAGCCTTGGTTCCCGCTGATGGAGTTTCCGCCTTCCCTGGGGCAGTTTGGGTCCGCGGAGACGCAGGGGACACGCACACACCTGGCGGGGCGGAGATTTTCAGCCGGTCCCAGGAGCGCAGCGCCTGTTCCGAGTGAAACCAAGGCAGTTAGCCTTGGTTCCCGCTGATGGAGTTTCCGCCTTCCCCTGGGGCAGTTTGGGTCCGCGGAGACGCAGGGGACACGCACACACCTGGCGGGGGGGAGATTTTCAGCCGGTCCCAGGAGCGCAGCGCCTAAGGTTCCAAGAGTGAAACCAAGGCAGTTAGCCTTGGTTCCCGTTGATGGAGTTTCCGCCTTCCCTGGGGCAGTTTGGGTCCGCTGGAGACGCAGGGGACACGCACACACCTGGCGGGGGGAGATTTTCAGCCGGTCCCAGGAGCGCAGCGCCTAAGGTTCCAGAGTGAAACCAAGGCAGTTAGCCTTGGTTCCCGCTGATGGAGTTTCCGCCTTCCCTGGGGCAGTTTGGGACCGCTGGAGACGCAGGGGACACGCACACACCTGGCGGGGGGGGGATTTTCAGCCGGTCCCAGGAGCGCAGCGCCTGATGTCTCCAAGAGTGAAACCAAGGCAGTTAGCCTTGGTTCCCGTTGATGGAGTTTCCCGCTCTTCCCTGGGGCAGTTTGGGTCCGCGGAGACGCAGGGGACACGCACACACCTGGCGGGGGGAGATTTTCAGCCGGTCCCAGGAGCGCAGCGCCTAAGGTTCCAGAGTGAAACCAAGGCAGTTAGCCTTGGTTCCCGTTGATGGAGTTTCCGCCTTCCCTGGGGCAGTTTGGGTCCGCGGAGACGCAGGGGACACGCACACACCTGGCGGGCGGAGATTTTCAGCCGGTCCCAGGAGCGCAGCGCCTAAGGTTCCAGAGTGAAACCAAGGCAGTTAGCCTTGGTTCCCGCTGATGGAGTTTCCGCCTTCCCTGGGGCAGTTTGGGTCCGCGGAGACGCAGGGGACACGCACACACCTGGCGGGGGCGGAGATTTTCAGCCGGTCCCAGGAGCGCAGCGCCTGAGGTTCCCGAGTGAAACCAAGGCAGTTAGCCTTGGTTCCCGCTGATGGAGCTTCCGCCTTCCCTGGGGCAGTTTGGGTCCGCGGAGACGCAGGGGACACGCACACACCTGGCGGGGCGGAGATTTTCAGCCGGTCCCAGGAGCGCAGCGCCTGAGGTTCCAGAGTGAAACCAAGGCAGTTAGCCTTGGTTCCCGCTGATGGAGCTTCCGCCTTCCCTGGGGCAGTTTGGGTCCGCTGGAGACGCAGGGGACACGCACACACCTGGCGGGGCGGAGATTTTCAGCCGGTCCCAGGAGCGCAGCGCCTGGTTCCCAGAGTGAAACCAAGGCAGTTAGCCTTGGTCCCCGCTGATGGAGTTTCCGCCTTCCCTGGGGCAGTTTGGGTCCGCGGAGACGCAGGGGACACGCACACACCTGGCGGGGGGGAGATTTTCAGCCGGTCCCAGGAGCGCAGCGCCTGTCGTCTCAGAGTGAAACCAAGGCAGTTAGCCTTGGTTCCCGCTGATGGAGTTTCCGCCTTCCCTGGGGCAGTTTGGGTCCGCTGGAGACGCAGGGGACACGCACACACCTGGCGGGGGAGATTTTCAGCCGGTCCCAGGAGCGCAGCCCCTGGTTCCAGAGTGAAACCAAGGCAGTTAGCCTTGGTTCCCGCTGATGGAGTTTCCGCCTTCCCTGGGGCAGTTTGGGTCCGCGGAGACGCAGGGGACACGCACACACCTGGCGGGGGGGGGATTTTCAGCCGGTCCCAGGAGCGCAGCGCCTAGTGTTCCGAGTGAAACCAAGGCAGTTAGCCTTGGTTCCCGCTGATGGAGTTTCCGCCTTCCCTGGGGCAGTTTGGGTCCGCGGAGACGCAGGGGACACGCACACACCTGGCGGGGGGGAGATTTTCAGCCGGTCCCAGGAGCGCAGCGCCTAAGGTTCAGAGTGAAACCAAGGCAGTTAGCCTTGGTTCCCTGATGGAGTTTCCGCCTTCCCTGGGGCAGTTTGGGTCCACTGGAGACGCAGGGGACACGCACACACCTGGCGGGGGGAGATTTTCAGCCGGTCCCAGGAGCGCAGCGCCTAAGGTCTCCCAGAGTGAAACCAAGGCAGTTAGCCTTGGTTCCCGCTGATGGAGTTTCCGCCTTCCCTGGGGCAGTTTGGGTCCGCGGAGACGCAGGGGACACGCACACACCTGGCGGGGGGAGATTTTCAGCCGGTCCCAGGAGCGCAGCGCCTGCTGTTCCAGAGTGAAACCAAGGCAGTTAGCCTTGGTTCCCGCTGATGGAGTTTCCGCCTTCCCTGGGGCAGTTTGGGTCCGCTGGAGACGCAGGGGACACGCACACACCTGGCGGGGCGGAGATTTTCAGCCGGTCCCAGGAGCGCAGCGCCTAAGTTCCGAGTGAAACCAAGGCAGTTAGCCTTGGTTCCCGCTGATGGAGTTTCCGCCTTCCCTGGGGCAGTTTGGGTCCGCGGAGACGCAGGGGACACGCACACACCTGGCGGGGGCGGAGATTTTCAGCCGGTCCCAGGAGCGCAGCGCCTGTGTTCCCAGTGAAACCAAGGCAGTTAGCCTTGGTTCCCGTTGATGGAGTTTCCGCCTTCCCTGGGGCAGTTTGGGTCCGCTGGAGACGCAGGGGACACGCACACACCTGGCGGGGGGAGATTTTCAGCCGGTCCCAGGAGCGCAGCGCCAGGTTCCAGAGTGAAACCAAGGCAGTTAGCCTTGGTTCCCGCTGATGGAGTTTCCGCCTTCCCTGGGGCAGTTTGGGTCCGCGGAGACGCAGGGGACACGCACACACCTGGCGGGGGGGAGATTTTCAGCCGGTCCCAGGAGCGCAGCGCCTAGGTTCCAGAGTGAAACCAAGGCAGTTAGCCTTGGTTCCCGCTGATGGAGTTTCCGCCTTCCCTGGGGCAGTTTGGGTCCGCTGGAGACGCAGGGGACACGCACACACCTGGCGGGCGGAGATTTTCAGCCGGTCCCAGGAGCGCAGCGCCAGGTTCCAGAGTGAAACCAAGGCAGTTAGCCTTGGTTCCCGCTGATGGAGTTTCCGCCTTCCCTGGGGCAGTTTCGGTCCATGGAGACGCAGGGGACACGCACACACCTGGCGGGGGGGAGATTTTCAGCCGGTCCCAGGAGCGCAGCGCCTAGGTTCCCGAGTGAAACCAAGGCAGTTAGCCTTGGTTCCCGCTGATGGAGTTTCCGCCTTCCCTGGGGCAGTTTGGGTCCGCGGAGACGCAGGGGACACGCACACACCTGGCGGGGGCGAGATTTTCAGCCGGTCCCAGGAGCGCAGCGCCTGTTCTCAGAGTGAAACCAAGGCAGTTAGCCTTGGTTCCCGCTGATGGAGCTTCCGCCTTCCCTGGGGCAGTTTGGGTACCGCTGGAGACGCAGGGGACACGTACACACCTGGCGGGGGGCGGAGATTTTCAGCCGGTCCCAGGAGCGCAGCGCCCGTGGTTCCAGCGAGGGAAACCAAGGCAGTTAGCCTTGGTTCCCGCTGATGGAGTTTCCGCCTTCCCTGGGGCAGTTTGGGTCCGCTGGAGACGCAG
>JAJIBD010022094.1:0-20605 GCA_021461705.1 Cryptotis parvus
GCAGTTACCTTGGTTCCCGCGATGGAGTTTCCGCCTTCCCGGGGCAGTTTGGGTCCGCGGAGATTCAGGTCACGCAGCAGGACACCTGGCGGGCGGAGATTTTCAGTCGGTCCCAGGAGCGCAGCGCCTGTTGTCTTTAGCAAGTGAAACCAAGGCAGTTAATACCTCATCTCAGCGATGGAGTTTCCCTCCCTCGCCTTCCCTGGGGCGGAGTTTGGGTCCGAGACGAGGGGACACGCACACACCTGGCGGCGGATTTTCAGCCGGTCCCAGGAGCGCAGCGCCTTGTTCTCCGCAGTGGTAAACCAAGGCAGTTAGCCTTGGTTCCCGTTGCTGGAGTTTCCGCCCCCTTCCCTGGGCAGTTTGGGACCGCGGAGACGCAGGGGACACGCACACACCTGGCGGGGCGGGGATTTGAAGCCGGGGTCCCAGGAGCTTAGGCCCGTTGTCTCAGAAAGAAACCAAGGCAGTTAGCCTTGGTTCCCGTTGATGGAGCTCCGCTTTTCCTCAAGCAGTTTAGTTCCACGGAGACGCAGGGGACACGCACACATCTGGCGGGGGAGATTTTCAGCCGGTCCCAGGAGCCGCAGGCTAAGGGACCACAGAGTGAAACCAAGGCAGTTAGCCTTGGTTCCCTGATGGGAGTTTCCAGCCTTCCCTGGGCAGTTTGCGAACCGAAGGAGACGCAGGGGGACACGCACACACCTGGCGGCGAGAGATTTTCAGCCGGTCCCAGGAGCGCAGCACCAATGGACCTACAGGGAAACCAAGGCAGTTAGCCTTGGTTCCCGTTGATGGAGTTTCCGCCTTCCCTGGGGCAGTTTGGGTCCGGAGACGCAGGGACATGTCACACCGTGGGGGCGGAGATTTTCAGCCGGTCCCAGGAGCGCAGCCCAAGGTCTCAGTAGGGAAACCAAGGCAGATAGCCTTGGTTCCCGCTGATGGAGTTTCCGCCTTCCTGGGGCAGTTTGGGTCCGCGGAGACGAGGGGGACACGCAACATCTAGCGCGGAGCGGAGATTTTCAGCCGGTCCCAGGAGCGCAGCCCCTGGTCCCAGAGGAAACCAAGGCAGTTAGCCTTGGTCCCGCTGATGGAGTTTCCGCCTTCCCCGGGGCAGTTTGGGTACCGCGGAGACGCAGGGGACACGTATCACACACCTGGCGGGCGGAGATTTTCAGCCGGTCCCAGGAGCGCAGCGCCAGCAAAAGTGAAACCAAGGCAGTTAGCCTTGCCCCCGTTGATGGAGTTTCCGCCTTCCCTGGGGCAGTTTGGGACCGCTGGAGACGCAGGGGACACGCACACACCTGGCGGGGCGGAGATTTTCAGCCGGTCCCAGGAGCGCAGCGCCTCGTGCCTCCCAGAGTGAAACCAAGGCAGTTAGCCTTGGTCCCGCTGATGGAGTTTCCGCCTTCCCTGGGGCAGTTTGACCGCGGAGACGCAGGGGACACGCACACACCTGGCGGGCGGAGATTTTCAGCCGGTCCCAGGAGCCAGCGCCAAGGTTCCCAGAGTGAAACCAAGGCAGTTAGCCTTGGTTCCCGCTGATGGAGTTTCCGCCTTCCCTGGGGCAGTTTGGGTCCGCAGAGACGCAGGGGACACGCACATACCTGGCGGGGGGAGATTTTCAGCCGGTCCCAGGAGCGCAGCGCCTGTTGTCCTAGAGTGAAACCAAGGCAAGTTAGCCTTGGTTCCCCCTAGATGGAGTTTCCGCCTTCCCTGGGGCAGTTTCGAACCACGGAGACCGAGGGGACACGCACACACCTGGCGGGGCGAGATTTTCAGCCGGTCCCAGGAGCGCAGCGCCTAATGTTCGCAGTGAAACCAAGGCAGTTAGCCTTGGTTCCTTGATGGAGTTTCCGCCTTCCCTGGGGCAGTTTGGGACCGCTGGAGACGCAGGGACACGCACACCTGGTGGGGGCGGAGATTTTCAGCCGGTCCCAGGAGCGCAGCGCCTGGTTCCAGAGTGAAACCAAGGCAGTTAGCCTTGGTTCCCGCTGATGGAGTTTCCCGCCTTCCCTGGGGCAGTTTGGGTCCGCGGAGACGCAGGGGACACGCACACACCTGGCGGGGGCGGAGATTTTCAGCCGGTCCCAGGAGCGCAGCCTGGCCCCGCGAGTGAAACCAAGGCAGTTAGCCTTGGTTCCCGCTGATGGAGTTTCCGCCTTCCCTGGGGCAGTTTGGGTCCGCTGGAGAGCAGGGGACACCCACACACACCTGGCGGGGGAGATTTTCAGCCGGTCCCAGGAGCGCAGCCCAAGGTTCCAGAGTGAAACCAAGGCAGTTAGCCTTGGTTCCCGCTGATGGAGTTTCCCGCCTTCCCCGGGGCAGTTTGGGACCGCGGAGACGCAGGGACACGCACACACCTGGCGGGGGGCGGAGATTTTCAGCCGGGTCCCAGGAGCGCAGCGCCCAGGGTTCCCAGAGTGAAACCAAGGCAGTTAGCCTTGGTTCCCGTTGATGGAGTTTCCGCCTTCCCTGGGGCAGTTTGGGTCCGCTGGAGACGCAGGGGACACTCACAACACCTGGCGGGGCGGAGATTTTCAGCCGGTCCCAGGAGCGCAGCGCCTAAGGTCTCCAGAGTGAAACCCAAGGCAGTTAGCCTTGGTTCCCGCTGATGGAGTTTCCGCCTTCCCCTGGGGCAGTTTGGAACCGCGGAGACGCAGGGAAACACACACACCTGGCGGGGCGGAGATTTTCAGCCGGTCCCAGGAGCGCAGCGCCCAAGGTTCCGAGAGAAACCAAGGCAGTTAGCCTTGGTTCCCGCTGATGGAGTTTCCGCCTTCCCTGGGGCAGTTTGGGACCGCGGAGACGCAGGGGACACGCACACACCTGGCGGGGCGAGATTTTCAGCCGGTCCCAGGAGCGCAGCGCCTAAGGTTCCCAGAGTGAAAACCAAGGCAGTTAGCCTTGGTTCCCGCTGATGGAGTTTCCGCCTTCCCTGGGGCAGTTTGGGTCCGCGGAGACGCAGGGGACACGCACACACCTGGCGGGGGGAGATTTTCAGCCGGTCCCAGGAGCGCAGCCTAAGTTCCCAGAGTGAAACCAAGGCAGTTAGCCTTGGTTCCCGCTGATGGAGCTTCCGCCTTCCCCTGGGGCAGTTTGGGTCCCCGGAGACGCAGGGGACACGCACACACCTGGCGGGGCGGAGATTTTCAGCCGGTCCCAGGAGCGCAGGCCTAAGGTCTCCAGAGTGAAACCAAGGCAGTAGCCTTGGTTCCCGCTGATGGAGTTTCCGCCTTCCCTGGGGCAGTTTGGGTCCCCTGAGACGCAGGGGACACGCACACACCTGGCGGGCGGAGATTTTCAGCCGGTCCCAGGAGCGCAGCGCCTTGTTCCAGAGTGAAACCAAGGCAGCTAGCCTTGGTCCCCGCTGATGGAGTTTCCGCCTTCCCTGGGGCAGTTTGGGTCCGCGGAGACGCAGGGGACACGCACACACCTGGCGGGGCGGAGATTTTCAGCCGGTCCCAGGAGCGCAGCGCCTGTGTTCCGAGTGAAACCAAGGCAGTTAGCCTTGGTTCCCGCTGATGGAGTTTCCGCCTTCCCCTGGGGCAGTTTGGGACCGCTGGAGACGCAGGGGACACGCACACACCTGGCGGCGGGAGATTTTCAGCCGGTCCCAGGAGCGCAGCCTAAGGTGCTCCCAGAGTGAAACCAAGGCAGTTAGCCTTGGTTCCCGCTGATGGAGTTTCCGCCTTCCCTGGGGCAGTTTGGGTCCGCGGAGACGCAGGGGGACACGCACACACCTGGCGGGGGAGATTTTCAGCCGGTCCCAGGAGCGCAGCGCCTGTTCCAAGGAGTGAAACCAAGGCAGTTAGCCTTGGTCCCCGTTGATGGAGCTTCCCGCCTTCCCTGGGGGCAGTTTGGGTCCGACGGAGACGCAGGGGACACGCACACACCTGGCGGGGGCGGAGATTTTCAGCCGGTCCCAGGAGCCGCAGCGCCAGTGTTCCCGAGGGAAACCAAGGCAGTTAGCCTTGGTTCCCGCTGATGGAGTTTCCCGCTCTTCCCGGGGGCAGTTTGGGTCCGCGGGAGACGCAGGGGACGCACACACACCTGGCGGGGCGGAGATTTTCAGCCGGTCCCAGGAGCGCAGCGCCCAAGGTTCCAGAGTGAAACCAAGGCAGTTAGCCTTGGTTCCCGCTTGATGGAGTTTCCCGCCTTCCCCTGGGGCAGCTTGGGTCCGCGGAGACGCAGGGGACACGCACACACCTGGCGGGCGGAGATTTTCAGCCGGTCCCAGGAGCGCAGCGCCTGTTGTCTCCTAGCGAGTGAAACCAAGGCAGTTAGCCTTGGTTCCCGTTGATGGAGTTTCCCGCCTTCCCTGGGGCAGTTTGGGTCCGCTGGAGACGCAGGGGACACGCACACACCTGGCGGGGGCGGAGATTTTCAGCCGGTCCCAGGAGCGCAGCGCCTAAGTTCCTCAGAGTGAAACCAAGGCAGTTAGCCTTGGTTCCCGCTGATGGAGTTTCCGCCTTTCCCTGGGGCAGTTTGGGTCCGCAGGAGACGCAGGGGGACACGACACACCTGGGGGGCGGAGATTTTCAGCCGGTCCCAGGAGCGCAGCGCCCTGATGTTCAGAGTGAAACCAAGGCAGTTAGCCTTGGTTCCCGCTGATGGAGCTTCCGCCTTCCCTGGGGCAGTTTGGGTCCGCGGAGACGCAGGGGACACGCACACACCTGGCGGGGGGCGGAGATTTTCAGCCGGTCCCAGGAGCGCAGCGCCTAAGGTTCCGCAGAGTGAAACCAAGGCAGTTAGCCTTGGTTCCCGCGGATGGAGTTTCCGCCTTCCCCTGGGGCAGTTTGGGTCCGCTGGAGACGCAGGGGACACGCACACACCTGGCGGGGGCGGAGATTTTCAGCCGGTCCCAGGAGCGCAGCGCCTAAGGTTCCAGAGTGAAACCAAGGCAGTTAGCCTTGGTCCCCGCTGATGGAGTTTCCGCCTTCCCTGGGGCAGTTTGGGTCCGCTGGAGACGCAGGGGACACGCACACACCTGGCGGGGCGGAGATTTTCAGCCGGTCCCAGGAGCGCAGCGCCTGTTGTTCCGAGTGAAACCAAGGCAGTTAGCCTTGGTTCCCGCTGATGGAGTTTCCGCCTTCCCTGGGGCAGTTTGGAACCGCTGGAGACGCAGGGGACACGCACACACACCTGGCGGGGGCGGAGATTTTCAGCCGGTCCCAGGAGCGCAGCGCCCAAGGTTCCACGAGTGAAACCAAGGCAGTTAGCCTTGGTTCCCGCTGGATGGAGTTTCCGCCTTCCCTGGGGCAGTTTGGGTCCGCGGAGACGCAGGGGACACGCACACACCTGGCGGGGCGGAGATTTTCAGCCGGTCCCAGGAGCGCAGCGCCTGTTGTCTCCAGAGTGAAACCAAGGCAGTTAGCCTTGGTTCCCGCTGGATGGAGTTTCCGCCTTCCCTGGGGCAGTTTGGGTCCGCTGGAGACGCAGGGGGACACGCACACACCTGGGGGGCGGAGATTTTCAGCCGGTCCCAGGAGCGCAGCGCCTGTTCGTTCCAGTGAAACCAAGGCAGTTAGCCTTGGTTCCCCGCTGGATGGAGTTTCCGCCTTCCCCTGGGGCAGTTTGGGTCCGCTGGAGACGCAGGGGACACGCACACACCTGGCGGGGCGGAGATTTTCAGCCGGTCCCAGGAGCCGCAGCGCCTGTCTCCAGAGTGAAACCAAGGCAGTTAGCCTTGGTTCCCGCTGATGGAGTTTCCGCCTTCCCCTGGGGCAGTTTGGAACCGCGGAGACGCAGGGGGACACGCACACACCTGGCGGGGGCGGAGATTTTCAGCCGGTCCCAGGAGCCGCAGCGCCTGTTGTTCCAAGAGTGAAACCAAGGCAGTTAGCCTTGGTTCCCGCTGATGGAGTTTCCCGCCTTCCCTGGGGCAGTTTGGGTCCGCTGGAGACGCAGGGGACACGCACACACCTGGCGGGGGGGGCGGAGATTTTCAGCCGGTCCCAGGAGCGCAGCGCCTAAGGTTCCAGCAGTGAAACCAAGGCAGTTAGCCTTGGTTCCCCGCTGGATGGAGTTTCCGCCTTCCCTGGGGCAGTTTGGGTCCGCTGGAGACGCAGGGGACACGCACACACCTGGCGGGGGGGCGGAGATTTTCAGCCGGTCCCAGGAGCGCAGCGCCTGTTTCCAGTGAAACCAAGGCAGTTAGCCTTGGTTCCCCTGATGGAGTTTCCGCCTTCCCTGGGGCAGCTTTGGGTCCGCGGAGACGCAGGGGACACGCACACACCTGGCGGGGGGCGGAGATTTTCAGCCGGTCCCAGGAGCGCAGCGCCTAAGGTTCCCCAGAGTGAAACCAAGGCAGTTAGCCTTGGTTCCCGCTGATGGAGCTTCCGCCTTCCCCTGGGGCAGTTTGGGTCCGCTGGAGACGCAGGGGACACGCACACACCTGGCGGGCGGAGATTTTCAGCCGGTCCCAGGAGCGCAGCGCCTGTTCCCAGAGTGAAACCAAGGCAGTTAGCCTTGGTTCCCGCTGATGGAGTTTCCGCCTTCCCTGGGGCAGTTTGGGTCCGCTGGAGACGCAGGGGACACGCACACACCCTGGCGGGCGGAGATTTTCAGCCGGTCCCAGGAGCGCAGCGCCTAAGTTCAGAGTGAAACCAAGGCAGTTAGCCTTGGTTCCCGCTGATGGAGTTTCCGCCTTCCCCTGGGGCAGTTTGGGTCCGCTGGAGACGCAGGGGACACGCACACACACCTGGCGGGGGGAGATTTTCAGCCGGTCCCAGGAGCGCAGCGCCCAAGGTTCCAGAGTGAAACCAAGGCAGTTAGCCTTGGTTCCCGCTGATGGAGCTTCCGCCTTCCCTGGGGCAGTTTGGGTCCGCTGGAGACGCAGGGGACACGCACACACCTGGCGGAGAGTTTCAGCCGGTCCCAGGAGCCGCAGCGCCTAAGGTTCCGAGAGTGAAACCAAGGCAGTTAGCCTTGGTTCCCCGCTGATGGAGTTTCCGCCTTCCCTGGGGCAGTTTGGGACCGCGGAGACGCAGGGGACACGCACACACCTGGCGGGGGGGGCGGAGATTTTCAGCCGGTCCCAGGAGCGCAGCCTGTTGTCTCCAGAGTGAAACCAAGGCAGTTAGCCTTGGTTCCCGTTGATGGAGTTTCCGCCTTCCCCCTGGGGCAGTTTGGGTCCGCCGGAGACGCAGGGGACACGCACACACCTGGCGGGGGGAGATTTTCAGCCGGTCCCAGGAGCGCAGCGCCTATGGTTCCGCAGTGAAACCAAGGCAGTTAGCCTTGGTTCCCGTTGATGGAGTTTCCCGCCTTCCCTGGGGCAGTTTGGGTCCGCGGAGACGCAGGGGACACGCACACACCTGGCGGGGGAGATTTTCAGCCGGTCCCAGGAGCGCAGCGCCTGTTGTCCCAGAGTGAAACCAAGGCAGTTAGCCTTGGTTCCCGCTGATGGAGTTTCCGCCTTCCCTGGGGCAGTTTGGGTCCGCTGGAGACGCAGGGGACACGCACACACCTGGGGGGCGGAGATTTTCAGCCGGTCCCAGGAGCGCAGCGCCTGTTGTTCAGAGTGAAACCAAGGCAGTTAGCCTTGGTTCCCCGCTGATGGAGTTTCCGCCTTCCCTGGGGCAGTTTGGGTCCGCGGAGACGCAGGGGACACGCACACACCTGGCGGGGGCGGAGATTTTCAGCCGGTCCCAGGAGCGCAGCGCCTGTTGTTCCAAGAGTGAAACCAAGGCAGTTAGCCTTGGTTCCCGCTTGATGGAGTTTCCGCCTTCCCTGGGGCAGTTTGGGTCCGCTGGAGACGCAGGGGACACGCACACACCTGGCGGGGGCGGAGATTTTCAGCCGGTCCCAGGAGCGCAGCGCCCAAGGTTCCCAGAGTGAAACCAAGGCAGTTAGCCTTGGTTCCCGCTGATGGAGTTTCCGCCTTCCCCTGGGGCAGTTTGGGTCCGCTGGAGACGCAGGGGACACGCACACACCTGGCGGGGGGGGAGATTTTCAGCCGGTCCCAGGAGCGCAGCGCCTGTCTCCAGAGTGAAACCAAGGCAGTTAGCCTTGGTTCCCGCTGATGGAGTTTCCGCCTTCCCTGGGGCAGTTTGGGTCCGTGGAGACGCAGGGGACACGCACACACCTGGCGGGGGGGGCGGAGATTTTCAGCCGGTCCCAGGAGCGCAGCGCCTGTTGTTCCCAGAGTGAAACCAAGGCAGTTAGCCTTGGTTCCCCGCTGATGGAGTTTCCGCCTTCCCTGGGGCAGTTTGGGTCCGCTGGAGACGCAGGGGACACGCACACACCTGGCGGGGGGGGGAGATTTTCAGCCGGTCCCAGGAGCGCAGCGCCTATGTTCCAAGAGTGAAACCAAGGCAGTTAGCCTTGGTTCCCGCTGATGGAGTTTCCCGCCTTCCCTGGGGCAGTTTGGGTCCGCGGAGACGCAGGGGACACGCACACACCTGGCGGGGCGGAGATTTTCAGCCGGTCCCAGGAGCGCAGCGCCTGGTGTCTCCAAGAGTGAAACCAAGGCAGTTAGCCTTGGTTCCCCGCTGATGGAGTTTCCGCCTTCCCTGGGGCAGTTTGGGTCCGCTGGAGACGCAGGGGACACGCACACACCTGGCGGGGGCGGAGATTTTCAGCCGGTCCCAGGAGCGCAGCGCCCAAGGTTCCGGAGTGAAACCAAGGCAGTTAGCCTTGGTTCCCGCTGATGGAGTTTCCGCCTTCCCTGGGGCAGTTTGGGTCCGCTGGAGACGCAGGGGGACACGCACACACCTGGCGGGGGCGGAGATTTTCAGCCGGTCCCAGGAGCGCAGCGCCTGGTCTCAGAGTGAAACCAAGGCAGTTAGCCTTGGTTCCCGCTGATGGAGTTTCCCGCCTTCCCTGGGGCAGTTTGGGTCCGCTGGAGACGCAGGGGACACGCAACACACCTGGCGGGGGCGGAGATTTTCAGCCGGTCCCAGGAGCCGCAGCGCCTGTTGCCTTCCAGTGAAACCAAGGCAGTTAGCCTTGGTTCCCGCTGATGGAGTTTCCGCCTTCCCTGGGGCAGTTTGGGTCCGCGGAGACGCAGGGGACACGCACACACCTGGCGGGGGCGGAGATTTTCAGCCGGTCCCAGGAGCGCAGCGCCTAAGGTTCCCCAGAGTGAAACCAAGGCAGTTAGCCTTGGTTCCCGCTGGATGGAGTTTCCGCCTTCCCTGGGGCAGTTTGGGTCCACGGAGACGCAGGGGACACGCACACACCTGGCGGGGGCGGAGATTTTCAGCCGGTCCCAGGAGCGCAGCGCCTGTTGCCCCAAGAGTGAAACCAAGGCAGTTAGCCTTGGTTCCCCGCTGATGGAGTTTCCGCCTTCCCTGGGGCAGTTTGGGTCCGCGGAGACGCAGGGGACACGCACACACCTGGCGGGCGGAGATTTTCAGCCGGTCCCAGGAGCGCAGCGCCTAAGTGTTCCAGAGTGAAACCAAGGCAGTTAGCCTTGGTTCCCGCTGATGGAGTTTCCGCTCTTCCCCTGGGGCAGTTTGGGTCCGCGGAGACGCAGGGGGACACGCACACACCTGGCGGGGGGGGCGGAGATTTTCAGCCGGTCCCAGGAGCGCAGCGCCTGCTCCAGAGTGAAACCAAGGCAGTTAGCCTTGGTTCCCGCTGATGGAGTTTCCGCCTTCCCTGGGGCAGTTTGGGACCGCGGAGACGCAGGGGACACGCACACACCTGGCGGGGGGCGGAGATTTTCAGCCGGTCCCAGGAGCGCAGCGCCTGCTGTTCCCCAGAGTGAAACCAAGGCAGTTAGCCTTGGTTCCCGCTGATGGAGCTTCCGCCTTCCCTGGGGCAGTTTGGGTCCGCTGGAGACGCAGGGGACACGCACACACCTGGCGGGGGGGGCGGAGATTTTCAGCCGGTCCCAGGAGCGCAGCGCCTAAGGTTCCGCGAGTGAAACCAAGGCAGTTAGCCTTGGTTCCCGCTGATGGAGTTTCCCCCCCCTTCCCTGGGGCAGTTTGGGTCCGCGGAGACGCAGGGGACACGCACACACCTGGGGGGGCGGAGATTTTCAGCCGGTCCCAGGAGCGCAGCGCCCTGTTTCCCAGAGTGAAACCAAGGCAGTTAGCCTTGGTCCCCGCTTGATGGAGTTTCCGCCTCTTCCCTGGGGCAGTTTGGGTCCCTGGAGACGCAGGGGGACACGCACACACCTGGCGGGCGGAGATTTTCAGCCGGTCCCAGGAGCGCAGCGCCTGATGTTCCAGAGTGAAACCAAGGCAGTTAGCCTTGGTTCCCGCTGATGGAGTTTCCCGCCTTCCCTGGGGCAGTTTGGGTCCGCGGAGACGCAGGGGACACGCACACACCTGGCGGGGGCGGAGATTTTCAGCCGGTCCCAGGAGCGCAGCGCCTCAAGGTTCCGCAGAGGGAAACCAAGGCAGTTAGCCTTGGTTCCCGTTGATGGAGTTTCCGCTCTTCCCTGGGGCAGTTTGGGTCCAGGGAGACGCAGGGGGACACGCACACACCTGGCGGGGGCGGAGATTTTCAGCCGGTCCCAGGAGCCGCAGCGCCTAAGGTTCCGCAGTGAAACCAAGGCAGTTAGCCTTGGTTCCCGCTGATGGAGCTTCCGCCTTCCCCTGGGGCAGTTTGGGTCCGCGGAGACGCAGGGGGACACGCACACACCTGGGCGGCGGAGATTTTCAGCCGGTCCCAGGAGCGCAGCCTGCTGTTCCAGAGTGAAACCAAGGCAGTTAGCCTTGGTTCCCGCTGATGGAGCTTCCGCCTTCCCTGGGGCAGTTTGGGTCCCCTGGAGACGCAGGGGACACGCACACACCTGGCGGGCGGAGATTTTCAGCCGGTCCCAGGAGCGCAGCGCCTGTTGTCCCCAGAGTGAAACCAAGGCAGTTAGCCTTGGTTCCCCGCTGATGGAGTTTCCGCCTCTCCCTGGGGCAGTTTGGGTCCGCTGGAGACGCAGGGGACACGCACACACCTGGCGGGGGCGGAGATTTTCAGCCGGTCCCAGGAGCGCAGCGCCTGTTGTTCACGAGTGAAACCAAGGCAGTTAGCCTTTGGTTCCCGCTGATGGAGTTTCCGCCTTCCCTGGGGCAGTTTGGGTCCCCTGGAGACGCAGGGGACACGCACACACCTGGCGGGGGGAGATTTTCAGCCGGTCCCAGGAGCGCAGCGCCCTGTTCCCCAGTGAAACCAAGGCAGTTAGCCTTGGTCTCCCGCTGATGGAGCTTCCGCCTTCCCTGGGGCAGTTTGGGTCCGCGGAGACGCAGGGGACACGCACACACCTGGCGGGGGGGGCGGAGATTTTCAGCCGGTCCCAGGAGCGCAGCGCCTGTTGTCTCCAAGAGTGAAACCAAGGCAGTTAGCCTTGGTTCCCGCTGATGGAGTTTCCGCCTTCCCTGGGGCAGTTTGGGTCCGCGGAGACGCAGGGGACACGCACACACCTGGCGGGGCGGAGATTTTCAGCCGGTCCCAGGAGCGCAGCGCCTAAGTGTTCCGCAGAGTGAAACCAAGGCAGTTAGCCTTGGTCCCCCGCTGATGGAGTTTCCCGCCTTCCCTGGGGCAGTTTGGGTCCGCTGGAGACGCAGGGGACACGCACACACCTGGCGGGGGCGGAGATTTTCAGCCGGTCCCAGGAGCCGCAGCGCCAAGGTCTCCCGCAGAGTGAAACCAAGGCAGTTAGCCTTGGTTCCCGCTGGATGGAGTTTCCCGCCTTCCCCTGGGGCAGTTTGGGTCCGCTGGAGACGCAGGGGACACGCACACACCTGGCGGGGGCGGAGATTTTCAGCCGGTCCCAGGAGCGCAGCGCCTGTGTTCCAGAGTGAAACCAAGGCAGTTAGCCTTGGTTCCCGCTGATGGAGCTTCCGCTCTTCCCTGGGGCAGTTTGGGTCCGCTGGAGACGCAGGGGGACACGCACACACCTGGCGGGGGCGGAGATTTTCAGCCGGTCCCAGGAGCGCAGCGCCTGTTGTTCCGCAGTGAAACCAAGGCAGTTAGCCTTGGTTCCCGCTGATGGAGTTTCCGCCTTCCCTGGGGCAGTTTGGGTCCGCTGGAGACGCAGGGGACACGCACACACCTGGCGGGGGCGGAGATTTTCAGCCGGTCCCAGGAGCCGCAGCGCCTGTCCCCAGAGTGAAACCAAGGCAGTTAGCCTTGGTTCCCGCTGGATGGAGTTTCCGCCTTCCCTGGGGCAGTTTGGGTCCGCTGGAGACGCAGGGGACACGCACACACCTGGCGGGGGGGGCGGAGATTTTCAGCCGGTCCCAGGAGCGCAGCGCCTAGGTTCCCCAGAGTGAAACCAAGGCAGTTAGCCTTGGTTCCCGCTGATGGAGTTTCCGCCTTCCCTGGGGCAGTTTGGGTCCGCGGAGACGCAGGGGACACGCACACACCTGGCGGGGGCGGAGATTTTCAGCCGGTCCCAGGAGCGCAGCGCCTAGGTTCCCGCGAGTGAAACCAAGGCAGTTAGCCTTGGTTCCCCGCTGATGGAGTTTCCGCCTTCCCTGGGGCAGTTTGGGTCCGCTGGAGACGCAGGGGACACGCACACACCTGGCGGGGGGGGCGGAGATTTTCAGCCGGTCCCAGGAGCGCAGGCCTGTTGCTCCCGAGTGAAACCAAGGCAGTTAGCCTTGGTTCCCGCTGATGGAGTTTCCGCCTTCCCTGGGGCAGTTTGGGTCCGCTGGAGACGCAGGGGGACACGCACACACCTGGCGGGGGCGGAGATTTTCAGCCGGTCCCAGGAGCGCAGCGCCTAAGGTTCCAAGAGTGAAACCAAGGCAGTTAGCCTTGGTTCCCCGCTGATGGAGTTTCCGCCTTCCCCTGGGGCAGTTTGGGTCCGCTGGAGACGCAGGGGACACGCACACACCTGGCGGGGCGGAGATTTTCAGCCGGTCCCAGGAGCGCAGCGCCAGTGTTCCGAGAGTGAAACCAAGGCAGTTAGCCTTGGTTCCCGCTGATGGAGTTTCCGCCTTCCCTGGGGCAGTTTGGGTCCGCGGAGACGCAGGGGACACGCACACACCTGGCGGGGGCGGAGATTTTCAGCCGGTCCCAGGAGCGCAGCGCCTAAGGTCTCCGCAGAGTGAAACCAAGGCAGTTAGCCTTGGTTCCCCGCTGATGGAGTTTCCCGCCTTCCCCTGGGGCAGTTTGGGTCCCCGGAGACGCAGGGGACACGCACACACCTGGCGGGGGGCGGAGATTTTCAGCCGGTCCCAGGAGCGCAGCGCCAGGTCTCCGCAGTGAAACCAAGGCAGTTAGCCTTGGTTCCCGCTGGATGGAGTTTCCGCTCTTCCCTGGGGCAGTTTGGGTCCGCTGGAGACGCAGGGGACACGCACACACCTGGCGGGCGGAGATTTTCAGCCGGTCCCAGGAGCGCAGCGCCTGAGGTTCCAGAGAGTGAAACCAAGGCAGTTAGCCTTGGTTCCCCGCTGATGGAGCTTCCCGCCTTCCCTGGGGCAGTTTGGGTCCGCGGAGACGCAGGGGACACGCACACCTGGCGGGGCGGAGATTTTCAGCCGGTCCCAGGAGCGCAGCCAAGGTCCCCGCAGTGAAACCAAGGCAGTTAGCCTTGGTCCCCTGGATGGAGTTTCCCGCCTTCCCTGGGGCAGTTTGGGTCCGCTGGAGACGCAGGGGACACGCACACACCTGGCGGGGGCGGAGATTTTCAGCCGGTCCCAGGAGCGCAGCGCCTAAGGTCTCCAGAGTGAAACCAAGGCAGTTAGCCTTGGTTCCCGCTGGATGGAGTTTCCCGCCTTCCCTGGGGCAGTTTGGGTCCGCTGGAGACGCAGGGGACACGCACACACCTGGCGGGGGCGGAGATTTTCAGCCGGTCCCAGGAGCCGCAGCGCCTAATGTCTCCAGAGTGAAACCAAGGCAGTTAGCCTTGGTTCCCGCTGATGGAGTTTCCGCCTTCCCTGGGGCAGTTTGGGTCCCATGGAGACGCAGGGGACACGCACACACCTGGCGGGGGCGGAGATTTTCAGCCGGTCCCAGGAGCGCAGCGCCTGTTGTTCCAGAGTGAAACCAAGGCAGTTAGCCTTGGTTCCCGCTGATGGAGTTTCCCGCCTTCCCTGGGGCAGTTTGGGTCCGCTGGAGACGCAGGGGACACGCACACACCTGGCGGGGGCGGAGATTTTCAGCCGGTCCCAGGAGCGCAGCGCCTAAGGTTCCAGAGTGAAACCAAGGCAGTTAGCCTTGGTTCCCCGCTGATGGAGTTTCCGCCTTCCCTGGGGCAGTTTGGGTCCGCTGGAGACGCAGGGGGACACGCACACACCTGGCGGGGCGGAGATTTTCAGCCGGTCCCAGGAGCGCAGCGCCCAAGGTTCCAGAGTGAAACCAAGGCAGTTAGCCTTGGTTCCCGCTGATGGAGTTTCCCGCTCTTCCCCTGGGGCAGTTTGGGTCCGCTGGAGACGCAGGGGACACGCACACACCTGGCGGGGGCGGAGATTTTCAGCCGGTCCCAGGAGCGCAGCGCCTGCTGTTCCAGAGTGAAACCAAGGCAGTTAGCCTTGGTTCCCGCTGATGGAGCTTTCCGCTCTTCCCTGGGGCAGTTTGGGTCCGCTGGAGACGCAGGGGACACGCACACACCTGGCGGGGCGGAGATTTTCAGCCGGTCCCAGGAGCAGCCGCCTAAGGTTCCAGAGTGAAACCAAGGCAGTTAGCCTTGGTTCCCGCTGATGGAGTTTCCCGCCTTCCCCTGGGGCAGTTTGGGTCCCTGGAGACGCAGGGGACACGCACACACCTGGCGGGGCGGAGATTTTCAGCCGGTCCCAGGAGCGCAGCGCCAGGTTCCAGGGAAACCAAGGCAGTTAGCCTTGGTTCCCGCTGATGGAGTTTCCGCTCTTCCCCTGGGGCAGTTTGGGTCCGCCGGAGACGCAGGGGACACGCACACACCTGGGGGGCGGAGATTTTCAGCCGGTCCCAGGAGCGCAGCGCCTGTGGTTCCAAGAGTGAAACCAAGGCAGTTAGCCTTGGTTCCCGCTGATGGAGTTTCCGCCTTCCCTGGGGCAGTTTGGGTCCGCGGAGACGCAGGGGACACGCACACACCTGGCGGGGGCGGAGATTTTCAGCCGGTCCCAGGAGCGCAGCGCCTAAGTTCCCAGAGTGAAACCAAGGCAGTTAGCCTTGGTTCCCGCTGATGGAGTTTCCGCCTTCCCTGGGGCAGTTTGGGTCCGCTGGAGACGCAGGGGACACGCACACACCTGGCGGGGCGGAGATTTTCAGCCGGTCCCAGGAGCGCAGCGCCCGGTCTCCAAGAGTGAAACCAAGGCAGTTAGCCTTGGTTCCCCGCTGATGGAGTTTCCGCCTTCCCTGGGGCAGTTTGGGTCCGCTGGAGACGCAGGGGACACGCACACACCTGGCGGGGGGGCGGAGATTTTCAGCCGGTCCCAGGAGCGCAGCGCCTAGGTCTCCAGAGTGAAACCAAGGCAGTTAGCCTTGGTTCCCGCTGATGGAGTTTCCCGCCTTCCCTGGGGCAGTTTGGGTCCGCTGGAGACGCAGGGGACACGCACACACCTGGCGGGGCGGAGATTTTCAGCCGGTCCCAGGAGCGCAGCGCCTGATGCTCCAGAGTGAAACCAAGGCAGTTAGCCTTGGTTCCCGCTGATGGAGCTTCCGCCTTCCCTGGGGCAGTTTGGGTCCGCTGGAGACGCAGGGGACACGCACACACCTGGCGGGGGCGGAGATTTTCAGCCGGTCCCAGGAGCGCAGCCCAAGGTTCCAGAGTGAAACCAAGGCAGTTAGCCTTGGTTCCCGCTGATGGAGTTTCCGCTCTTCCCTGGGGCAGTTTGGGTCCGCGGAGACGCAGGGGACACGCACACACCTGGCGGGGCGGAGATTTTCAGCCGGTCCCAGGAGCGCAGCGCCTGATGTTCCACGAGTGAAACCAAGGCAGTTAGCCTTGGTTCCCCTTGATGGAGTTTCCCGCCTTCCCTGGGGCAGTTTGGGACCGCTGGAGACGCAGGGGGACACGCACACACCTGGCGGGGGCGGAGATTTTCAGCCGGTCCCAGGAGCCGCAGCGCCTAAGTTCCGAGTGAAACCAAGGCAGTTAGCCTTGGTTCCCGCTGATGGAGCTTCCGCCTTCCCTGGGGCAGTTTGGGACCGCTGGAGACGCAGGGGACACGCACACACCTGGCGGGCGGAGATTTTCAGCCGGTCCCAGGAGCGCAGCGCCTACAGTTCCAAGAGTGAAACCAAGGCAGTTAGCCTTGGTTCCCCCTGATGGAGTTTCCGCCTTCCCCTGGGGCAGTTTGGGTCCCGCGGGAGACGCAGGGGACACGCACACACCTGGCGGGGGGGGAGATTTTCAGCCGGTCCCAGGAGCGCAGCGCCTGGTTCCAGAGTGAAACCAAGGCAGTTAGCCTTGGTTCCCGTTGATGGAGTTTCCGCCTTCCCTGGGGCAGTTTGGGACCGCAGGAGACGCAGGGGACACGCACACACCTGGCGGGGCGGAGATTTTCAGCCGGTCCCAGGAGCGCAGCGCCTGTTGTCCCGCAGTGAAACCAAGCGCAGTTAGCCTTGGTTCCCGTTGATGGAGTTTCCCGCCTCTCCCTGGGGCAGTTTGGGTCCATGGAGACCAGGGGGACACGCACACACCTGGCGGGCGGAGATTTTCAGCCGGTCCCAGGAGCGCAGCGCCCAAAGCCCCGAGTGAAACCAAGGCAGCTAGCCTTGGTTCCCGCTGATGGAGTTTCCGCTCTTCCCTGGGGCAGTTTGGGTCCGCTGGAGACGCAGGGACACGCACACACCTGGCGGGGGGCGGAGATTTTCAGCCGGTCCCAGGAGCGCAGCGCCTGCTGTCCCAGAGTGAAACCAAGGCAGTTAGCCTTGGTTCCCGCTGATGGAGTTTCCGCCTTCCCTGGGGCAGCTTGGGTCCGCTGGAGACGCAGGGGACACGCACACACCTGGCGGGGCGAGATTTTCAGCCGGTCCCAGGAGCGCAGCGCCTGTGTCTCCAGAGTGAAACCAAGGCAGTTAGCCTTGGTCCCCGTTGATGGAGTTTCCGCCTTCCCCTGGGCAGTTTGGGTCCGCGGAGACGCAGGGACACGCACACACCTGGCGGCGGAGATTTTCAGCCGGTCCCAGGAGCGCAGCCCGCAAGTCCAGAGTGAAACCAAGGCAGTTAGCCTTGGTCCCCGCTGATGGAGTTTCCGCCTTCCCTGGGGCAGTTTGGGACCGCGGAGACGCAGGGGACACGCACACACCTGGCGGGGCGGAGATTTTCAGCCGGTCCCAGGAGCGCAGCGCCTTGGTTCCGCAGAGTGAAACCAAGGCAGTTAGCCTTGGTTCCCGCTGATGGAGTTTCCGCCTTCCCTGGGGCAGTTTGGGACCCGCGAGACGCAGGGGACACGCATACACCTGGCGGGGCGGAGATTTTCAGCCGGTCCCAGGAGCCGCCTAGTCCCCCCGAGTGAAACCAAGGTAGTTAGCCTTGGTTCCCGCTGATGGAGCTTCCGCCTTCCCCGAGCAAAGTTTGGGACCGATGGAGACGCAGGGGGACACGCACACACCTGGCGGGGGCGGAGATTTTCAGCCGGGTCCCAGGAGCGCAGCGCCTAAGCTGTTCTAGAGTGAAACCAAGGCAGTTAGCCTTGGTTCCCGTTGATGGAGTTTCCGCCTTCCCTGGGGCAGTTTGGGTCCCTGGAGACGCAGGGGACACGCACACACCTGGCGGGGGCGGAGATTTTCAGTCGGTCCCAGGAGCCGCAGCGCCTGTTCCAGAAGTGAAACCAAGGCAGTTAGCCTTGGTCCCGCTGATGGAGTTTCCGCCTTCCCTGGGGCAGCTTGGGTCCAAGGAGACGCAGGGGGACACGCACACACCTGGCGGGGCGAGATTTTCAGCCGGTCCCAGGAGCCGCGCCCATGTTCCTAGAGTGAAACCAAGGCAGTTAGCCTTGGTTCCCGCTGATGGAAGTTTCCGCTCTTCCCTAAGCAGTTTGGGACCGAGGAGACGCAGGGGACACGCACACACCTGGCGGGCGGAGATTTTCAGCCGGTCCCAGGAGCGCAGCGCCTAGGTTCCCCAGAGGGAAACCAAGGCAGTTAGCCTTGGTTCCCGCTGATGGAGTCTCCGCCTTCCCTGGGGCAGTTTGGGTCCGCTGGAGACGCAGGGACACGCACACACCTGGCGGGCGGAGATTTTCAGCCGGTCCCAGGAGCCGCAGCGCCCAAGGTCTCCAGAGAAACCAAGGCAGTTAGCCTTGGTTCCCCGTGATGGAGCTTCCGGCTTCCCTGGGCAGTTTGGGTCCGCGGAGACGCAGGGGACACGACACATACCTGGCGGGGGGGAGAGATTTCAGCCGGTCCTGAGCGCAGCCTCCAACCGAGGAAACCAAGGCAGTTAGCCTTGGTCCCGCTGATGGAGTTTCCCGCCTTTCCCTGGGCAGTTTGGGTCCCCGGAGACGAAGGGACAACTTACACACCTGTGGCGGGCGATTTTCAGCCCGTCCCAGAGCGCAGTGCCCGTTGTTCAAGAGAAACCAAGGCAGTTAGCCTTAAGTCTCGCTGATGGAGTTTCCCGCCTTCCCTGGGGCAGTTTGGTCCGTGGAGACGCAAGGGGACAAGCACACACCTGGCGGGCGGAGATTTTCAGCCGGTCCCAGGAGCGCAGCGCCTGAGGTCCTCAAGAGTGAAACCAAGGCAGTTAGCCTTGGTTCCCCGTTGCGGAGTTTCCGCTTCTTCCTGGGGTAGTTTGGGTCCCCCGGAGACGAAGAGGGGACACACATTTTTACACCTGGCGGGGGGGCGGAGATTTTCAGCCGGTCCCAGGAGCCGCAGCGCCTCAAGGTTCCGAGAGTGAAACCAAGGCAGCTAGCCTTGGTCTCAGTTGATGGAGTTTCCGCCTTCCCTGGGGCAGTTTGGGACCCAAGGAGACGGAGGGACAAGCACACACACCTGGCGGGTGAGATTTTCAGCCGGTCCCAGGAGCGCAGCCGCCTGTTCGCAGTGAAACCAAGGCAAGTTAGCCTTGGTTCCTGCTGATGGAGTTTCCGCCTTCCCTGGGGCAGTTTGGGTCCGCAGGAGAACCAGGGACACCACACACCTGGCGGCCGAGATTTTCAGCCGGTCCCAGGAGCGCAGCGCCTGTGGTCTTCACAAGTGAAACCAAGGCAGTTAGCCCTTGGTCCCCGCTGATGGAGCTTCCGCCTTCCCCTGGGGCACGTTTGGGTCCCCTGAGACACAGGGGACACGCATCACACCTGGCGGTGCAGAGATTTTCAGCCGGTCCCAGGAGCAGCTCAAGGTTCTCCAAGAGGAAACCAAGGCAGTTAGCCCTGACCCCGTTGATGGAGCCTCCCGCCTTCCTGGTGTTTAACCATGGAGACGGGACACGCATACCCAAGGGCGGAGATTTTCAGCCGGTCCCAGGAGCCGCGCAGCGCCTGTTCTAGTAGTGAAACCAAGGCAGTTAGCCTTGGTTCCGTTGATGGAGCTTCCGCTTCTTCCCTGGGGAAGCTTGGGTCCGCGGAGACAGGACACGCACATTACCCTGGCGGAGAGCTTTCAGTCGGTCCCAGGGAGGCCAGAGCTTCAAGGTCTCCAAGAGTGAAACCATAAAAGTTAGCCTTGGTTCCCCCGCTGATGGAGTTTCCGCTCTTCCCTGGGGCAGTTTAACCGCTGAGACGCAGGGACACTCACACACCTGGCGGGCAGATTTTCAGCCGTCCCAGGAGCGCAGCGTCATGTCTCCGCAGAGTGAAACCAAGGCAGTTAGCCTTGGTTCTCGCTGATGGAGTTTCCGCTCTTCCTGGGCAGTTTGGGTCCGCGGAGACGCAGGGAATGCACACACCTGGCGAAAAAGGCTGAGATTTTCAGCCGGTTCCCAGGAGCGCAGAGCTGCGTTCCAGTGAAACCAAGGCAGTTAGCCTTGGTCTCGCTGGGATGGAGTTTCCGCTCTTCCCTGGGGCAGTGTTTGGGTCCGCGGAGACGCAGGACACGCATTACACCTGTAAAGAGATTTTCAGCGGTCTCCCAGGAGCAGCCCGGTTGTTCTCAAGAGTGAAACCAAGGCAGTTAGCCCGGCTCCTGTTGATGGAGCTCAGCCTTCCTGGGGCTTGTCCGCTGGAGACGCAGGTGGGACACGCACACACCTGGCGGGGGCGGAGATTTTCAGCCGGTCCCAGGAGCGCGAACGTTCCAGAGGAACCAAGGCAGTTAGCCTTGGTCTCGTTGATGGAGTTTCCGCTCTTCCCTGGGGGGCAGTTTTTAATAATATCCCGTGGAGCACGCAGGGGACACGCACACACTGGCGGGCGGAGATTTTCAGCCGGTCCAGGAGCGCAGCTCAAGGTTCTCCGCGAGTGAAACCAAGGCAGTTAACCTTGGTTCCCGTTGATGGAAGCCCCGCCTTCCCCGGGGCAGTTTGGGTCCGCTGAGACGCAGGGACACGCACACACCTGGTGTGGGGCGGGCGGAGATTTTCAGCGGGTCCCAGGAGCCGCAGCACCTGTTGTTCCCAGAAAGTGAAACCAAGGCAGTTAGCCTTGGTTCCTGTTGATGGAGTTTCCGCCTCCCTGGGGCAGTTTGGGGTCCGCGATATTCAGGGGACACGCACACACCTGGGGCGAGATTTCAGTCGTCCCCTAGCAGGCCGCGCCTAAGGTGTTCCAAGAGGAAACCATGCAGTTAGCCTCGGTTCCAGTTGATGGAGTTTCCGCCTCTCTTCCCTGGGGCAGTTTGGGTCCGC
>JAJIBD010022095.1:0-285204 GCA_021461705.1 Cryptotis parvus
AAGGATGTATGGTAATTTGTTAAAAAAAAAAAAAAACAGAGTCTCTCCCTGTTTCTTCTCTTTCCTTGTTTCATATCTGTGACACCTTGAGAGCTCTGAAAGCAGGGAGGATGTTTTTCTCCCAGGACTAATAATCAGTGGTAAGTATCTTGCAGGTAAGAAAACTCAGCTAATAAATGGGCTAAATCTATCAGTGCCGCATAGAAAAAGGAAGAAACAGCATTTTTTATCTTATTCCTTAAGTGTAACGGCAGCCAAGGTTCAGATTGGAGTCTTTGTTATTTCTCTTAAAGTTCAGTGGCTGCTTCATAATAAAGGCAGTCGGGATTCTGGGTCAATATAGAACATTGATTTTTTTTTAAACCAGTACTTATACTATATCTGTTAGCATTTTTTAGGGAGGTATTCAATATAAAAGGAATTGTATTGCCACTTTTGTTTATTTGGTTATAGGGATTGAACCTCATACACATGAGGCATGTACCATATCCATTGAACCATATACCTGGCCATAGCACCACTTTTTAATAATACGATTACATCCATAATACAAGCCCTATAGGTAAGTATTCCCAAATTGAAAGTTCAGTTTGTGTTGCAGATAGTGATTTTTGTCTACTGTGTAGCACCTTAAATCCATCCACTGTCTCCAGCTTTGATCGTCAATAACAATAATTTATTATGGGATACCTTAATAATAAGATTATGTAAAAGGCATAAAGAAAAACAACATTTCACTCACAATACAAAACTTAAGGTTACCCGGAAGGCTAAGGCTGCAAATCACTGTGCCTGTGTAGGAGACAGACTGGGTAGGAGACAAAGGGAAGTGCCCCATTAGCAGTGCAGTGGGTGCTTTACAAGCAACCTAACCCTTCTCCGGGAGGGGAAATCCACAACTCCAATGATGAACTGGAGAGACTTAGAACTGTAATCCAACATTCCCCATAGGTCATGCTCTCAACATTGGCTAATCTTTTTCAAAAATGTCAGGATCCTATGATATCTAATTTGGTGCCAAGTATGAGCATACCCCTTCTATCTGGGTGGGGGCGGAGGGTGATGAAGAAATAGGAAGTATTCCAGTCACAAGTCACTTGTTGCTCCAAGATCACCCCTAGACCCAGAGCAGTGCTTGTTGTGAAGAGTCCAATCATTGCTCAGTGTCATGACTGACTGTAGCCTGCACTGCCCAGAGGTGGTGAGAATCATTTTGCCATGTTTTGATGAAATTATGTATCTGGACTGAGGGTTTGAAGAGCAGTTTCTGCAATGGTAGTGGTGGTGGTCACATAAATGAGTCCCAAGGGAGCAAGTATCAGAAGTCTGATGAATTACGGGAGCACTGGAGCAGGTGTGTCACAGTCTTCAGCTCGGGAACTCTGGTACCAGCAGCCTTATAGGTGACCCTAACTGTGCGTGAGAGAAAAAACACTTTTCTTTGTAAGTAATCAGAAGCAGTGAGCATCAGGGCTGAGGTATGAATCCAAGTCTGAGGACAGAGAGAAAGACGGGGGAGAAACTCCTATACAAACAATTGAGAAGGTATAAATTGAACAATTGAAAAGGTGCTCCTTCCTCATTCCGAACTGAGGAATCTTTGAGTCCCAAGGAGGACATGAAAGGAAGGAATTGTTAGTCCAAACACCAGGTCCTGTCATTGTCCAATCAACAACCTGTAAGAGGGCTGCAAGGAATGTTCTTAATGTGGCCTGTGTTGGAGGTCACATTAAGAGCATTAATGTTCGGAAGCTGGAGGCCTTATTCTGCAGGCCCTCAATGCTGGCTTCTGCAATTTCCTTTACGCTTCCAACTGACATCTGTTTGGGGATGACTCTAGGCTAGAGTTTGGAGGTTTGTGGAGTCTCTGCCGACTTGAGGGCTGAATCTGGTGGATGAGTCCGAGCTCCTATGCTGCGTAGAGGGACCCAGAGTTTCTTGGTGGGCTACCATCTGTTGAAATAGAAGCATAGCCTTTTTTTTTTTTGCTTTTTTTGTCACACCTGGCAATGCTCAGGGGTTACTCCTGGCTCTGCACTCAGGAATTACTCCTGGCGGTGCTCAGGGGACCATATGGGATGCTGGGGATCAAACCCAGGCTGGCATAGGCCGCCCGTGTGCAAAACAAACGCCCTAACCACTGGACTATCACTCCGGCCCCAAGAAGCATAGCCTTTTACTCTTATGAGGAGGTTTTCCCAGGAAATTCTATGTCAGTTTTAACCCAAATAAAAGAATTATTTCCTGGGGTGGGGGGGAGGCATGGACTATAGAAAGATAAGAAAGATCATAACCCTGGTGTCTAGAGGTGCCCACTTGCCAGGTGCTAACAATGCAGTTAGTAGATATAAGGAAATAGTCTCATTACCCTTTCAAAGGTTTAGCTAACAGGTAAAGTATCTGCCCCCTTGCATTACTCTTTGCATTCTGTTTCCTTCTTCTCTCTTAAAGCCCATACACACATATAAAGTCCTATAATGTGATAATCTATGTAATTTTTTCTAAGTTTCTCCCTTTATAAAGGTTGCTGTGGTTGCCCAGGATTGTACTATAGACTGGCCGCTTAGAATCCATATCCTCTTGGCATTTGGAAAGAAATGTAGATGCTTTGTCTCCTGTTTCATCCCTTTAGGCTCGTCTGTTTACAGCATAGTTGTCTTAAATCCTTCCTCTGCATATAGGTGGGGATGAAAGTCTTGGCTCCTCTTCAGCAGTCCTGTGGGCTGTGAAAGCCTCAATTGGGCTAGAGAAGGAAGGCTCTGCTCAGTCTTGGTCACTTGGCCTTTGCTGTCTGGGTGGGGATGAGATTTTTTTTTCTGTGCTATTTGGCTGGAATAAATATTGCCTCTGTGTTCTGTCTTGCTAGGCGGCCTTTTTCATGCTCCTCTGGTTTTACAAGCAGGCTTTGATTAGCACTTGCTCTTTTTTCTTTTTGTCTATGTCATGGGTATTTCTGGGTTAACTGCTTCTCAACTCCAATTCTGTGATATTTGGGGTAAGAGAAAATTCAGGGAGGGTCAGAGAGAAAGTGCAGTAGGCCGGACACTTGTCTTGCACATGCCTGATTTGAGTTCAATCTTGCCACCCCATGTGGTCTCCTGAGCCGCTCTAGGAGTGCTCCCTGAGCACAGAGCCAGGACTAGGCCTAGAGCACACCTGGGTATGGCACCCAAACAAACAAACAAAATAGCAACAACAAAAAGAAAGTTCTAGGAAATTCACCACCATTCAATCCTTGATTTAGTTTTCTTAGACCGTCTGCAATTTTATTTTCATCACCTTCCATCATTATCTTTTATGTCTGATGTTTTATATGTAATACCTAGGGCTTTCAGCTGTGTTTTGTAAGAGAAATGGAGAAAAGCACATTCATTTCATTTCCTATAAGCAAAAGTTTGCTTATAGATTTTTATAACTTTTCCCTCCACCCCACCTCCCATCTTTTGGGGCCACATCCCACAGTGTCTTGGGAGTTACCTCCTGGCTCTGTGCTCAGGAATGTCTTTTTGTTGATGCTCTGGGGCCGTATGGGATGCCTGGATCAAATCCCAGTCAGCTGTCCTACCCACTATTCTATCACTCTAGGCCTGAGGTCAAATCTAAATTCAATTTTCTACTCTTTCTGTTATTTGGCAAAGAATTCAATCTGTGGAATTCAATCTGTGGAAATATTATATAGAAACCATACCCAGCAGAGCTAGGGCCACCAGGCTACCCTAATGCTGCTCAGAGGGTCACACAGTGTGGGAGGCTGAATTCAGGGCCTTGTACAGGCTATGCACATAAACTTCCAGCTCCCCGGGTGCATTATTTTCCATTAATTTTAAAAGGCAACAACATCATCAAAAAGGGTATTAAAAACTCTGGAGCTGGAGAAATAGTAGTGTGGGGAAAGTGCTGGCCTTGCAAGTGGTTGACCTGGATTCAGCACCCATCGTGGTCCCTGAGGAACCGCCAGGAGTGATTTCTGAGCACAGAGCCAGGAGTAACCCCTGAGTATTGCTAGATGTGGCCCCCAAAACAAAAGTAAACCAGCAAAAACAATACTCAGAGGATAATTATATAAAGTTACTACACTGTGAGGAAAAAAGTGAATTTATGCAGAGCACTCACAGGACATGAATTGTAATAGGAATTCCCAAACACTAGAGCTTAACAGATGGAGGACAGTTAGTAGGAAAGAAAGGAAGCACATCCAATAATTTGCAAAAAATAGCAGACAAAAATATACTAATACCACATAAAAGATCCAGTCTTGGACCAGAGAAATAGTACAGTGGTAAGGAATTTGTCTTGCATGTGGCTGACCCTGGTTCCACCTCCAGCACCATCCAAGGTAATCCATGAGCACAGAAACTGAAGAAAGCCCTGATGAATAAGTCTGGTCCAAAAGTAAAGAAAAAATTTAACAAAATATCGACAGTGTCTCCAAGACTTAAAACAAGACCCTTGTTTAAAGGAGATAAAATTTTTTCCCTAAAAAAAAAGATAAAATTGAATGGCATCCTAAGCTAACTGGAATATGGCACTTGGTTATTTTCATGTTTCTCTTGTGAATATTGTTAGATTTCTGGATGAAATTTTATAACGTTATTATTTATTTATTTATTGCTTTTTTGGGTCACACCCGTGATGCTCAGGGGGTTCCTCCTGCTCTTTGCTCAGGAATTACTCTAGCAGTGCTCGGGAGACCATATGGGATGCTGGGGATCAAACCTGGCTGTGTGCAAGGAAAATTCTCTACCCACTGTGCTATCGCTTCAACCTCAACATTAAAAATTTTAAGCCATTTAAAAATTTTATGTTGAGTGTAACCTAATATCTTAGATTCTATTATTGTGTGCATCCTTAGGAAAAATTAAAAAGATAATTTAGTCATAGTATGACTCATACCATCTTATATTTATATAATATGATTTAGCCTTCTGCTGACTGTGTTAGATAGTACTAGATGTTAGGATCGGGTCCTTCCCAGGATCTTTCATATTTATACACTGTATACAGTTCTAGGCAGGTTCTAGCCATGGCCTAACATCACAGTGATCCTAGCAAGAAGCCAGAGGAAACTCCATACCATGAGGTCAGTCATTCTCAACATCCAGACTCCACAGCTTCTCAGAGCTCCACACAAGAGAAAACCTGATCTTTCCCCATTGAGTTTCATGAGCAAATGCTCGAGATGAGAGCCTTCTACTGAGAGTGTACCACCTACACAGCAGAGCCTGGCAAGCTACCCATGTTTTATTTGATATTCCAAAAACCAGTTACAATTATGAATCTCATTCCCATGACCTGAAGGAATGGTTTGAGGCTCTTCCTGTTCCTGGAGCAAACAGATGCCCTTGAGCTACACTTGCTTGCAACAGGACATATGGAGATGTTACTGGTGCCCGCTCGGAGCAAATTGATGAACACCGGGAAGACAAGTTATACAAGTGATAAAGTGATGATTTAGCCATAGTATGATTCACGCTGACTTATATTTAGAGAAATATTAAAATCATTAGTAGCATTTATTATGTAAATGATACTTCCCAAAGCATTCTCTGTACATTGACACATTTAATCCTTCTCCAACACTATGAACTAGTTACTTTTTTACAAATCAGAGAAATTGATAGTAAGTGATTACAAATTTTGTAGTTTGAGTAAATACTTAACTCCATGTCTTTAATTGTTCTAGCTGCTGCCCATCTAGATAGCACTTATGTAGTTTATATGTATCACTATATCACTGTCTTCCTGTTTATCATCGATTTGCTCGAGCGGGCACCAGTAACATCTCCATATGTCCTGTCTCTGCAAGTAGATCCCAAGGGCACCTGCTTGCTCCAGGAACATAAAGAGCCTCAAACCATTCTATCAGGTCATGGGAATGAGGTCTATAATTTTACTGGTATTTGGCATATCATATATGACATGGGTAGCTTGCCAGGCTCTGCCATGCGGGTAGCATACTCTTGTAGTCATCGCTAAATCCAGCATTTATTGAGAACTACGCGGCTGCAAAATGGCCGTGGGGAGCCGGGCTGTGATAGGCTGGTCTGCTGGGTGGAGTTCTGAGGAGGGGGGAAGTCCGAATGTGGAAAATAGAGGCCCTCATGGAGTGGGGGGGTCGTCTGGCTTGTTTCGAGGCTTGCTGGGGTGACGGGCCAGGGCCAGAACCCACCATCCTCGCGGGCACCTCGTGAGTGGCTGGGCACAGGGAGAGCCAGTAGCAGCTCTGCCCCATGTCTGTGAGTCTCTGGATCAGCATACCTGGGCCGGATTTAAAAAAGACTGCTGCAGGGTAGATCTGATAAAAATCTGAAGTTTTTACCAGAGGTATATTAAGCAATCACAAAATTTAACACCAAAAACCAAATGAACAGAAAACTTAAATAGACATGCCTCCCAAAGGCCCAGAGAGAGCAATAGACATGTAAAAAATGATCACTGATTATCAGGGAAATACAAATTAATGCCACAATGAGCTACCACCTTTATAGCTGTGTAAACAAAATCATACGTTACAAGAGGCAGCGAGAACTCTTATTCACCTATGCAGCAAACTGTTTCAAGCCAGTTTGAAAAACAAGAAGCTAAAGCTAGGGCTACCATACCAGATACTTATCACATCACTTTTGGATCTATACCTGAATATACATATACGTGCATGTACACAAGCACCCCAACTATTAACATGAAGTAAGTGTTATTTTATATGATGGTTGATTATATAGTCATTAAAATGACATTGGAAATGTAATTAAAATCTTAAGATATGATCAAGTTTAATGTTAATGGGAAATTATTGTTTAGTTAATAATAGAAGGCTAACTTGAAAAATACAAGTGTTGACTTTTAAGTATTTTATAAGTATTAAATATGTTTACAATATCATATCAAAGGATTACTGTATTTTCCTTAAAACTGTCATGTCTTGGAATCATTTTGCTGACTGTGCTACAAATCTAATGATTTGCCTGGTAATAATAATTATCAGACAAATGCCAGATGATTTAACACTTACTGTAATAGGGAAAGGGGTCTTTTCAAGAAAACCTGGATTTTCCCTAAAATTCTTAAAACTGGAGAGGCAGATGCTTTCTCCTTTCAAAACTGTCTTGTATTTAACAACTTTAAATTATATTTCTGAGTATCTTTGCAAAAATGATCTCCTAATTTAAAATGGTTTGTTAGGCATTGAGTCTGATACAAAGATAAGTCTTCTCTTAAGAATAAGAATATTAAAGGGTTGTGTTTTGTAATCCATAGTCTGGAGAGGAAGGAAAAGAGAAAGATAGAGAAATGGAAAGAAATAAAGAACCTGCCATGGAGGAGGGCTGGGGGGGGGGGAGGGAACCGGGGACGTTGGTGGTGGGAGATGGGCACTGGTGGCGGGATGGGTGCTGCTACACTGTACGACCAAAACCCAAATATGAACTTTTTAATTGTATATCTTTGTAATTGTAAAAATAAAAAAAAAATTAAAAAAAAAAAAAACCCAGACTGACCAAATTGAACAAAAGCATAATTTATGTTTCATCCCAGAAAATCCTGATTTAAAAGTGTTTCTTTTAGATCAAAGCTTGCTCTACCAGGAACATGGGTAAAATACAAATTGCCACCTGCTTTTAACAATTGTTTTATTGTAACATAGTCATGTCCATTTATTATACAGTTTCTATTTCTACTTTTGTGCTACAACAGTAGAGTTCAGTCCTTGCTGTAGATACCATGTAGTCGCTAAGTTTAAAGTATCTATTTTATGGCTATTAAAGAAAATGTCTGTTGATATGTACTTTAGATGCTGCTTGATTATGGAATAGTTCCTAATTTATTTCATTTTCTCCAATGAAATGAATATATAAAGTGATCATATGTACCTAGAAAAAAAAAGAATAAGAATATTATTATTAAAATATAACTTAAAATTGTGAGACTTCATGGGTTTCTTTGTTTCCTCCTTCGAACTGTATTTCTGTGTAGATCTTTGCTCCTTGGTATGAATCCTTGGTTGGTTTTCCTCTCTTCTTCAGTAGTTTTAGTTATTACCACATGCCACTTCTGAGAGTACTGTGGGAAATAACTGAAATCAGAGTTAGACGTTTCTCAGGTTGCCATATCCTGAGCTACCTGAATGGAGTAAAGTGGGACAGGGTTGATGAATGTCTTCTTAGATGGTGATCTCTAGATTTGAAGGGATTTTAAGTAAAGTTTAAATAAATACATGGAACTCAATGACGTTTCCTTAGTAGTCTTATATAAAGTACATCCTAATAATAATAAAACATAATAAAAAGAAAACATAAGTGGAGTTCACATTAAATTGTGTGTTTAGGGGCTGAAGCGATAGTCCAGTGGGTAGGTGTTTGCCTTGAATGCAGCCGACCTGGGTTTGATCCCTGGCATCCCATATGGTGCCCTGAGCACTTCCAGGAGTAATTCCTGAATGCAGAGCCAGGAGTAACCCCTGAGCATTGCTGGGTTTGACCCAAAAAGCAAAGGAAAAATATAATAATGACCTGAACGAATTTTTTTGAGGCTCTTAGTGTTCCTGGTGCAAGCAGATGTCCTTGGGCTATACTAGCACGTGACAGGACGTATGGAGATGTTACTGGTGCCCGCTCGAGAAATCGATGAACTAGGGGAAGACAAGTGATACAAGTGAGTAATAATAAATTGCATTTTTAGTCCCTACTCAAGCAAAGCATGAATTGAAACCAGCAGAAGCATTACACTAACTACTATGATGTCAACACTGCAAACAAACAAATAAATGAATAAGTAAATAAACAAAGCACGTGTTATCAGGTCAGCTTCTCCAAATTGAATCACAGCTCTAAGTAGTGAAGAGCATACCCAGAAAATGATAGTGTCTATCTAAGTCTGATGTATTTTTTTGGTGGTCAGCATCTCTCTGTAGAACCTTTCATATTCCAGAAAGTTTCTCTTCTTAGAGGTGAAATTCTAAATATGGTACATACTTTCTGGAGGCTGTGGTTTGAGAAGAAAGTAATGATGACTCCTAGAGCAATTACAGGTATGATGACAAACTTTATAAGATAAAATACCGCTTTTGAGTCTCTTCGAAGCTGGTAATTAAGAGGCTCCCAGTCAGAAAAACATGTCAAAGTTTAGAAGTCATGTAATTATTTCCATTCACCTTGACTTTACTTTGTACTCAGATGACGGGATCTTTTCATAGGCAAGTAAAGCTCTGGTCACACACACGCACACATATACACACACATCGTTGTTTATAAGTTGTATACATATATTTGTCTGTTTATGATTATAAGAAATGTAGTAGGAAAAGCTTTTATTTTTTCAGTTTTGTGGGGCAGGGCACATCTGTGGTGTAAGGGACTAGTCCCAGTGGTGCTCAGGGGAACATGAGTACCAAAGATCAAACCACAAAATGCCAAGGGTCAAATGCAGGCCACCCACATACAAAGCATATGTTCCACCCCCAAAAAGTATCTCCCTAGTCCAAACTTGTTTTTCAGTCATATCTCACGCCGGTGAGTCTTTCCTGCCCATGTAGTTCTGACCCTTTAGTATATGTGATGACTCATGTTCTGAGTCACTGAATAAGTGGTGCTGTAGTTTCTATGGTAACATGTGCAAAATCAAAAGCTTACAAGTGAAGATGACTGTGTTTCTCAAACAGACCTGAGCCAATGAAAAAATGGTGGCCCAAAAAATACATTCGCGGAAGAAAGGACTAGGACCGAGCGTCCCAGTAAGGAAGGTTAGTTCAGATGCAACAATGAGCAGGGCATCATGTTTTTCCCTCCTAAGCATGACAGGACTTGGTTCAACAGGAAACATCCATGTTGGTACTGCAAATTAAGAATGATAAATTTGGAACAAGGTGAATTTCTGCTAGCTCTAATAGAAATGGGTATGAGTACTAGAACTGTTAAAGTGGACACAATCTGCCCTCTTGTGAAGAAGCACACCAGTCAGAAACATAAAGACATTGAGTGAAACTCTGACATGAAAGTTCACGCTAAATAACCAAGATCAAATATCAAATTCAGAAGCAGTTCACTGCTCTGATGTTAGATTAAGCATAGAAATAAAACACATGCAGTCCAAACAATAGTACAGCAGGTAGGGCATTTGCCTTGCATGCAGCTGACCCAGATTTGATTCCCAGCATCTCTTATTAAGGTCACTCAAGCCCACCAGGAATGATTTCTGAGCCAAGAAAGTAAACCCTGAGCGCTAGCAGGTTTACTTGGGTGGCCCAAGTAAAAAGAAAAAAATTTTTAAAAAAAGGAAATAGAACCTAGAACCTGACTTTGGGGAGTAGAATTTAAAACTCTTGCCTTTACCAGGTAGTTACAAATATAAATATGAAGCTTGGAATAAAGTTTTGAGCTAGATATAAACATTTCAGCATTAGTTGGTGTTTGGAGCCACACAACTAAATGAGATTATTAAGGGAAAAATTTAAGTAAAAGAAAGATTGCCCAAGGATTGAGCGCTGACTTATTCTGAAATTGAGAGTCTGGGAGAAAGGGGCAAAGAAAAGAAAGATGCAACAATAATTAAGAAAGAAATAAGCAGCTCAATTCCTAAGATATTTCAATATTTCAAATAAGACTTTTTGGCCAAATAATAGAGAGCCCTTTCCTTTCCCTCAAGGATTTCTTTGATGTGACAGCAAATATGTATGAATTAGAATAAATCTATTTACACATTGAAGCCAATGTAAGTGCATCACTTTGACAAATATTTGGAAAGCAGAAAGTATCTTAATGTTCTTATTCCGCAGGGCACAGGAAATGTAAACTGCAGCCTGGAGTACACATGAGCCAGCTGTCGGGGAAGTGGGAAGTGATTTTAGTTGAATAAAGACTCTGCTTTGAGTCAGCAGATAAAGAGAGCAGAGTGATCTGTGGGTTGTCAGTCCAGGATAACAAGTGAGAGGTTAGTGTATCAGTGAAAGATAAATGAAAGGGCTTCAACATCATCTGGAGCCCCACAAAATGCTTTCTGAGTAGGCTGGGAGAATGACTGTATGGTGGTAGGTGGAGCTGGGAGGAAGGTCTCAAAATGAGAGATGACTCTAGATAGAGATGTAGAGTTGAACTGGGGGAGTATGGTAACTCTGCTCAGGAAATAGATGGGTTGGGCTGGAGCAGTAGCACAGCCTTAGATGTGGCCAATGCACGTTCTATTTCCAGCATCCTATATGGTCCCCTCAGCATCACCAGGAATAACTGCAGAGCCAGGAGTAATAATCGGTCATTGCCCAATGTGCAACTCCTCCCCCTGCAAAAAAAAAGATGGATTAAAGGAATCATTGCTCTTTGCAAGAGAGGAAAATATTAAATATATTTTAATATAATACCTTGGATGCAGTCTTTCATTATTTTGGCAATTGTAGGGGTTTTAACTTAACCTGTCTGTGCCCTTTCCTGGAACAGCATTTTTGAAGCCTGTGGGTGCTATTCCACTTAAGAAAGAAGTGTATATACAGGTGTGACTGCGGTGCCCAGCTGCGTCGGCAGGTGGCGGACAGGAGACAGTCTTGTCTACACACAGGGCTCTGCCCCATGGGCTCTGGATGGTTGATGGTCTGACATAGAAAAAGACTGGGCCCCTGGGATGAAACCAGAGCCACGACAGAGCCTGGCAAGCTACCTGTGGTGTATGGATATGCCAAAAACAGTAACAATAATGGACCTCATTCCCAACGAATGAGACAAATCGATGAACAATGGGGAGACAAGTGATACAAATGATACACACTTCAGCATTACTGCAAAGGAATCCCACTCCTGCTACTAATAGGAATGCAAACAACTCTTCATTTGTCATACATGTATGGTTCATCACAGACCCACACACACACTTGTATAAAAACAGAAGAGTGATAGATAGAAGTTAGGTAAAGAAAGAGAAGAAAAGTAATGTAAGGAACACAAAACAATGTGGAATTTGTATATATTGTATATACATATAGAATATGTACATAAAATATATATAATATTTCACACACACACCAACAATCTTGGTGTCATTTCCTGGCAACACTTGGCCAGTATTTGGCCCAGGAGTGACACAATAGTGCTTAGTGGGTATGTGGTATGGGATTGAACTCAGGACTTTGCACGTGTTAGAAATCTGTTCCAGAAATTTGAGATATATCCTGGCCCCCTGTAATATGCTATTTTTTTTGAAAAACAGAGAGACAGAGAGAGACAGAGCAACAAACTTAGACACAAAGAGAGAGGGACAGATGTACTTGACCCCATCAGGCTCCCTTAGTTCCCCCAGCCTGCTCTGCACAGTTCCTATAATATTTTACATGATAGCTTGCCAATAAAATAGAAATTTTAATTAATGACTATGAAAGCATTGTCAAAATAATTGATTGTCCTTATTTTTCAGGAAATGCATAAATATTGGCATGATAATATAAATAATGAATTTTTCATTCTTTGAATTAACCTATGGCCAATACTCAATCTAAATTGGTTAGAAAGCAAAATATAAATATTACAGGCTTTGAAGTAGGTGATTGATTAGGAGTTTGGTCAGAGCAGAGAAAAGTGTTCAAAAGATCTATGAGATCTCTAATTGAACAGTACATGAGAATGCTTTTTAAAGTTATGATGATAAACAACATGAATCATAACAAGTTGAAATTCTTAGGAAATAAAGAGGAGCTTAAGTAAAAACATTTTACACTGTCTAGGCAAGGAGACATTGAATATCTTTCTAAATGAATCAATTATGGAAGAAAGTTTTGTGTACTTATTAGAATTGCAGTTGTAAGCAAAAAGAAATGCAACCAGAAATAGGTAAAATAGTTTGTACTTAGGTTAGAACTGAAAATGAAACAGGAAAGTTGTACTTGCCTTCTTCTTAGGATTTCTTTTTAAAGTTATTCTTGTGTCTAACTTTTATTATTAAATAACAATTACTAAAGATAAATTAACCAAAATAATAGAAGAAACTTCTGTTTGAAGGTATCAAATACTGATAGTAAATTCTAACAGACATTTAATTGAATACATTCATATATATTGATACTACTATTTATTAGTAAGACAAATTTAGTAGTAAGCTAAAAAGATTAATTGATACAGCCGAACAGAGTTTATTCCCAAAACATAAGGATATTTTAAAAGTATTAAATCAACACTTTATCACATTTTAGCTAAGGGCAAAAATCATCTCAATTTTGAAATTTCAACATTATTGCCTGCTTTTAAAAACCTTAAAATAAAATACAGATAGAAGTATATATTTAACATGATAAGTGCTTAAAACATGTATAACAAAATTAAACACCTTATATCTTAGATCTTGATCTTGTTGTTTCCACAAAGCAACAAGAATATGACACTGCCAGTAGAAAAATAGCTGTACAAGGCAAATCACAGAGTAAATCAATTGTCTCCAAAACATCAAAAATTATTTTCTTACTTAAATAAATATAAGCATTGACTACAAAATAAGAAATGACTAGACAGGAAATGATTAAAATACTTATGCTAATTATTGAGAGTTTAAGAAACTGAACGATGTTGATAAAATGAGCAAATTAAGCTATAAATTGTTAATGGTTAATGCATTAAAAAGCAGTAATTAAAAGCCCCTTTGGTCTGATTTCATTTTACTTCTGATAGGAGTCACAAATTTAACAAGTGATAAATTATCAATCATATTGATATGAAGATGTAAATAAAACTTGCCCAACAAAATAATATTTAAATAAAATAGAACTCCACATATTAGACTATTATTCAACTATCTAGAGTCATATTGTACATGACTATTTGCTGAGATATTACATTTTTATGATAAATCCAGCAAAAAGGAGCAAAGCTTATGAAATATAACAATACAATCTTGTTGTCACTTAGAGATATTTGTTTTTGACCTATCTAATTAAAAACATGTTAGTTACAAAACTTGTTTATTTCATTTTCTTTATTGATGTTTTGCAATGAAAAACTAAATGTAACTTTTAAGCAAAAGATATCTTACACATCTTCAGTTTCATGTAAGGTCTATCAAAAGTTTAATATTCTTTTTAGAAAATGAGTAACATACATCATTAGAAATCAAAAACACAATGAAATATGGGATGTAGATAATTTCCAAAATAAAACCACAAATGAGTCAGTAACAAGAAAATTCAGTCTTACTTTTACTATAACTTAGTAGACAAAAAACTTTCTGAGAAAAAGAGAATTTTTTCTGGTGACAAAGTTTAGGGCTGTGAGATCCCTATACAGTGTACAGACAGGAACAATATTTCTAGAGGATATGCCACTTCATAATAAAACCATACCATGTCTCCCCAGCATTCCCTTTGTTAAAACTTATATTAAATAGAAATGAATAAACACAAGAATAATGAAAATGCACAAATCTGGATTAACATATAAGATTCTAATAATAAATTTAGAAAAAAATTCGGGTTTTCAAAGGTAAGAGATTAAACTATGGTATATCTATAAAGCATATTATTCAAATGTTAAGTTGCATTATTAGAGGAGTAATGTCATGCAGCGATTTCTAACATACAGCAGAGTGAAAAGCATCTTTTTTTTCCTTCAACAAGAATAGGGAACGTGATTTTTTTAGTGCCAGTATATTACCCTGGAATTCTTTCCATGCTTGATATTTGTGTATTTCAAATTTGATATTCTGCTAGTATCTCCATACTAGATAGCAACGGTATTATAAGGGTCTCCCTCTGACTCCTTGAATTTATATGATGATCCTACCACAAGGAACAACATCCTACTTAAGAAAGAAAACAATAACGTGTCCACATTCCTGATAACCAGAACCTTGAGATAAACACTAAGGAAGTAAGACAATGTTAACGTGACTTGAGAATGAATTCTGAGATAACACAAAAATAGGCATGCATCTATTGGACTTGTTCAATCCCAAAATACCACTTTCCTGCTAGTCCATCAAAAGACTTGGATTTTTTTAGTAGAGAAGATTAGCAGTATGAGAAGTATGTGCAGTGCAAGTTTGGAAGCTATACAGAAATTACAAATCACTTCTAAGGAAGCAGCGTGCCTTGGTGGCTTTTAGTCAGCTTCTTTTAATCACAAACTGGACACTTTAGCTCTATGTTTCTGGGCCACTTACACAATCTGTCAGTGCCCACTTCCTCATCTATAAAATGGGCCCAATGCCCAGGGTGTGGATCAAGTGAGAAAGTACATGCCCCTTGCATGTGCAAGGTCCAGAGTTCATCGCAGCACTGCACAGCCCTCTGAGCACCCCTGAGTGTAATCCTGGTAATACTCGAACACCCTTTAACAAACCGCTGAATCTGGGCACTATTAATACTCATTTTTACAGAAGTATGGTATGGTTTATGTGAATATACTTAGCAGTTTTTAATTATTCTCTGATTTTTATTACTCTAATGCAGCTTCTACTTTTTAGTAGAGTTTGCAGTTACTTTAAGTCACTTGATCACTTGATCACTTGAATCCCGATATTCATCGATTTGCTCGAGCGGGCGCCAGTAACATTTCCATTGGACCCTATCATGTGCCAGTGTAGCCCAATGGCATCTGGTTGATTCAGGATTATGAAGAGCCTCAAACCGTTCCTTCAGGGTCTTAACAAGGAAGTCTGACCATCTTGTAGGTGGGCGGCCACGTGATCTTTTGACATCCCATGGGATCCAGTCGGTAACGGCTCTAGTCCAGCAGTTGTCTCCAAATCGCATTACATGTCCAGCCCATCTGATTTACTTTAAGTAGTTTATAAAATTAAACGGTTTCCCTTTTCTTTCTTTCTTTCTTTCTTGCTTGCCATTTACCAATATTTATATCTCTTATAGGGTCCTTCCCAGCTATGCTGGCATTCCAGGGACCCTGGGGTGATTCCCAGTGATGTTCAGCCCGGGAAAGGGACTTGATAGCTCTTGGGCTGACTAGGCATTGCTCATCTAGGTGATGCTACGGGTCATCAGGGACATCTCCACAGAACTTAGGGCCACCAGAGCCCCCCATTGTGATTGGGGGACGAACCAGGTCCACTTCTGGCAGTGCTCGTGGGGGCACCTGTAGGTGCCAAAGATCTAACTCCAGTGCTGTGAGCATGCAAGAGTCAGCTTTCACTCCTTTGAGCTAGCTCCCTGACCTATACTTGTATTTCAGTCTTTTGGTTTTCCTTTGGGATCTTTGACTACCAGAGCTGAAAATTTAAGAAAACCACAGCCTTAAGGAGAACACAGCAAAGCCAAGAGCCAGAAAATTTTTGGTTAGGGAAGGAAGCAGGAACTGGTGAGCACAAACTATGGAGTAGGTAATTCAGGCAACTGTCCCAGCCTTACTTTTCTGTGGGCCACTTTTCTGATTGACCTGACTCCATGTCTTTTCTTTAGTAATAAAAACCTACTGCTGAAGTAACCTGAAGCCCTCTGGAGTTTCCAGAGCTTATATCACATATCTATGTGAGCCCTTTAAAGCATCATGGAGGGACCAAGCAATAGAACAGAGGGTAGGGTTCTTGCATGGCATGTGGTCGGCCAGTGCCATGGTTTCATGCTCAGCACCCGATGTCCTGTCAAAAGTAATCCCTGAGCTATGAGCCAGGAGTAAACCCTGAGTACCACTGTGTGTGCCTTCCTACCCACTCTGATAAACAAGAAAAAAATAACATATTGCCATGTTAGAGACCTGTTGATATCTCTTTTGTTTTTCTGCTCTCGTGGCCTTATGACTTTCTGGTTTGGACTCAAAGATCCGGCATTATCTTCACCAGTCCCTTGGAAATGACTGTTTTAGTTTCGGATTGAAAATAATGATTTTTTTTTTTTGCTTTTTGGGTCACACCCAGTGATGTTCAGGGTCATTCCTGGCTCTGCACTCAGGAATTACTCCTGGCAGTGCTCGGGGGACCATATGGGGTGCCGGGATTGAACCGGGTTGGCTACATGCAAGGCAAACACCCTACCCACTGGATTATGGCTGCAGCCTCCATGACTTTTTTATCTTGGTACTGATCTGATATTTTGTCTTTGCTAAGTGTGAGCAGAACTGTTCTCACATTGCCACAGTCCAGAGAATCTGCTCAGGCCTGACACAGACAAAGAATAGATGGTTCACAGAGATCATGTTCGAGTACTGAGCAGTCAGAGGAAAGGGGAGGGGTAGATCAGGAAGCACACAGAAAGCAAAACTGTAGATAGACCAGGGAGGAGAGAGAAACCTCGAGGATAATTTTCATGTCTTCAGGGCATTACAAATAAGAGGCAGCAAGTTTTCCGACAAAGATAAGGTGTTGTATGAGGTAGATGTGGAGATTTTGGGTGAGGCCTTCCAATAGACAGCTGGAAATCTACTCTTAAGACTCCAGGCCATTTCTCTATTGCCCTAACCACTAATTTGTTTGAATCAAAGAAAATTAATACCTAGTAGATTGCTATTTTCTCTTCCCTGTTTATTTGCTTTTGGGGAGAATTTGTATTTATACTATATCAGGAGTAAATTTACGTCATTCAATTTGGACTTGGGAAAAGACAGTGTACATTGTGTGAGGTGCTGCTAAGAAATCTTATGTTTTATGAACCTTAGTTTCAGAGACCTTTCATAATGAAATAACAGGATTGGTTCATATACCAGAAGTTAGTAAGCAAAATGTTAACAATGTCAGAGTTTGAGCTATGGATATAGCTCGTTATGGCAAGCTTTGAACATATGAGCTTTGAACATATGAGGTCCTGGGTTTGGTCTCGAGCACCTTTTCCCCAAAACTGAAGGTCAATTTGAACAAAAACAGTCACTTTGAAATTATTTGCAGTGCTAAGACTATCTTGTGAAATTCCTTAATATAAACTGTAGCTTAAGAAATAGGCTATGGTAGTAAAATTAATGGATGACAATTTGAAATGTGAGACTTCAAAGTACAGAAGACAGTGGTAAAAATAAATGCATATTAGTCATCTCTTTGTTTTTGAAGTCCTTTTTCCTGCCAGTGTTTATTGTCTATCATTTTATAGCTGAATAACCAAAAAAGGTCAGAAAGTCCCAGAGAAAGGAAGAGGTAAATATTATAGCAAAAAGATAAGGCACCAATAAACTTTTCAGAGAAAAGTTTAAATTAATAAAACAATTTTCCTCAGAAACACTGTAGGAATAAACGGATCAATTAAATTAATAAGTATGCATGATTAAAAAAAAACAGGTAAGGAGAAGAAAACAAAGACAAGAAACTAAACTTACAACAAGAGCCTATCCTTACTGATCTCTCCTTTTATTCCTTGTCAATCAAGAGGAACCACAACTCCCCTGAATACAAACAAATATAAATTTTGGCTTCAATGCAATCAAATCCGTAGAACACAAGAACACCAATACTCGTTTTTTGGGTGGAGAGACAATGGGTGGTTTTGAAAGTTTCTGGATACAGAGTATTTTGACAGAAGATAAACTACTTTCCTCCTAGAGAGGAATTAACTTTTCCATCAATCTCCAAATGACATTTGATATTAAAATTTAGGACAGCGCAGTCTTCAACTCTGCTGCCAGCTAACTCAGGAAGCTGCCCAGGGTGGCATCCTTTCCGGTACACTCTGAAATAGAAACCTGCCCCCCATGAGGAAGAATGCTCCATCTGCGGCCATGTGACACGTTTTTCTGAGCATGCCTTTGCAATCACTGACTTCCAGAAGGTCATCGATGAAGTTTGCACGCTTGGCTTTTTTTCTTTTTCACCTGCGCTCTCCAGCCTATGAGAATTCTCCTACCTGGGTAACCTCCAGCTACGCCGCCTGAGGCACACAGCTGTGGGCAGGTGCTGGGTCTCAGACACCCACCGTGCCCTCGGCCCGCTGACACATGCGTTCCAGGATTCGGTGAATACTGGCGAAACTGGGTCTGTCCGAGGGCAGCCGGCTCCAACACAGGCGCATTAGGTTGTAGAGCTCCAGGGGGCAGTTCTCCGGGCAGGAGAGGGTGTTGCCATCTCGCACGTAGAAAATGACCTCCTCATGCGCCATCCCGTAGTAAGGCTGCAGCCCGTAGGGAGAAAATCTCCCACAGGACCACCCCGCAGGCCCACACGTCCGACTCGGTGGTGTAGCGGTTGTAGAAGATGGATTCGGGGGCATCCAACGGATGGGAATGGCGTCGTTCTCGTTGGCTTTGTAGTAGTCGGCCGAGTAAATGTTCCTGGAGAGGCCAAAGTCAGCGATTTTCACCACCATGTTCTCCCCCCACCAGGCAGTTCCTGGTGGCTAAATCCCGGTGCACAAACTTGCGCTCTGAGAGGTAAAGCCATGCCCGCGGCCACCTGCCTGGCGATGCAAAGCTGCTCGGCGCAGGACAGCGGTGGAGGCGCGGGGCTGGACGGCTGCGCCCTCGGACAGGTCGCTGTGGCTCAGGGTACAGGCGTTTTGCTGCGGGGACATGCTGCGGAGGAACTTCGTTGAGGGTCGCCATAGGCCATGTATTCAAAAAGCAGGCACATGGGTTTCCCCACAGCGCACACCCCTGCAACCAAACAGCACAGCCATGGTTAGGGGGAGTTGTTTCTTTTGGTTTAGTTATCTGTGAGGCTCTGGAAGAACCCCTCTCCCCAAAGTACCACTGTATCACTGTATCACTGTCTTCCCGTTCATCATTGATTGGCTCGAGTGGGCACCAGTAACATCTCCATATGTCCTGTCTCATGCTAGTAGAGCCCAAGGGCACCTGCTTGCTCCAGGAACATAAAGAGCCTCAAAACCATTCCAGGGCATCAAAATTTGTCTGTCTTTTGCAAAGGTTTCCTTGCAAGTATTTTAGCCCTAGAGAAAGCGAGACACGGTACCTGGTAAGCTCCATTGTTTTCTTCCCTGTTGTTTCATTTGTTTGTTTTGGAGTCACATTCAGCTCTACTCCAGGCCCTTGCTCAGGGATCAATTCTGGGGGAGCTAGGGTGGAGGGTCTCCCAGAACTACACTTAGTCCTAGACTAAGTTCCTTCCCAGCTGAGAGTACATTTTCCTTTGCCTTCTACTTCCAACACACTTTTAATAATAAAAAAAAGGCCTGCCCTAACTGTCCCTGCATGCTCAATGAATGTTTGGTAGATGATTAAGGAAGGGTGTTTGCTTGTAGTGTGCCAGGGAATTTGCTCTGAATTTCTTCTCTAAAGAAGGAGAATAAGGAATAAGGCATAGGGAATTTGGAAAGAGTACCAATAGTGATCCAAGATGTTAGATGATCTATTCAGGCCCTACTTGGATTCTATTACTGGTACCACATATGATCCTCAAAAAAAAAAAACAAAAAATGGTTTTGTTCATTGGAAGGACATTTGCTGTCTTCAGGTCTTGCAAATATGTAGGAAGGAGGTTGAAAAGAGACACCTTGGGATGACAGATCTGAAGGGGATAATTTCACACCATCATAAAGTAGAATGTTACACTTGGGACATATTTTAAAGCAAAATGTAGAAGTCTGTTCAAAATAATGAATATAATTAGCTTAACTTTTTAGTACACTAATGAATAATATACTATTGTATACTAATAAATACAATTAGCTTAACTTTTTAGTTTGGGATCTGTGATTTTTTATTTCCCAGGACTTGAGTAATCCATATATTTGAACTAGAGAGAAAATTAAAGAAATAGACATTTCTCTGAGAAATAAAATTAATTGTGATCGTTTCATAAAATGTTCTTCTGTTCCAAATTGTAGCAGGCGGAAAGGAACAGAGACATGCCACTGATGATCAACTAAGTAGAAGAGAACTTAACTAAAGAATAAAGGAGAGGAAGGCAAACTGGAGAAAGTGTTTTTTGAAGCAGCACATTACTTATAGTCGCATACCTAAGAGTTTCACAATATTCGGGTTATCAAATTCTGCCATGAGGGCCGCCTCCCTCTGGAAGTCAGCTTGCATGTCTGCGGAAGCTTCTTCTTTGAGCATTTTCACTGCCACCATAGTGAAAGGTTCATAGGGCAGCAAGCCTGGAGCCCTGGAAGAGAAAATTGTTTAGAAAGAAATCAGAGGGGCCAGAGCGAGAGTACAGAGGGTACTGTTTACCTTGCATGCAGCTGACCTGCGTTGGATTGCCAGCATCCCATAGGGTCCCCTGAGCACTGTCAGGAGTAAATCCTGAGTGCAGCTCCAGGAGTAAACCCTGAGCATCACCAGGTAAGACCTCAAAAGCAAAATAACTAAATAAATAAATATAAAGAAATAAATCAAAGATAATGAAAATTTTATATACTCCAAGGTCGCCTATCCACATTCACGTGTGATTCATACCTTTTTCCACATCACTGTAGACTTTTCCAGAGCCACAGAATCCAAAAGATGCCAATGGTAAACTGTTGCAGGACTCCTAAGGGCCGCTGCATCTGCTCTGGATTGCCTCCCGCGAGATCACTCCGTAGATAAGGGGGTAGTCTAAATGTGGCAGTTTATCTGACCATGTATGCTGTACTAGCTGGTATAAATATTCTCCCATGCTATCACAATCATCGTGGGACTAGCTAGATCTTACCAGCATATTAGCCTGGCCACGTAAGGACACCTAAGTAATTAGACCAGAGAGAAATGCTGTTTGCTTCCAAACAAACAAGCATGGCTCCCTGATAAAATATAAAACTACAATGAAGTAGAGGAGACTTGTGAAGGCTTGGAGAAATATTTAACTGGCATTGGTGTTGATCTTTGGTACAGTGACATGCCATCTCAGAAACCCCCTTCTCTACATTTCAAAGGCATTCCGGCTCAAAACATTAGCACAGTAAAGGCCCTAGGTGAGATGCAGGGGAGGGACTACCTAAGGGCATTGGACCCTCCCTGCTTTCCATAACAATGGGAGGAAGGTCTGAGTTGGGGGGGGGGGGTATAAACTTGCCGGTTCCCACTCTCCCGGGCTTCTTCTTCCCGGTGGAATCTCGCCTTGTAAGCGTTTTTTCCCCCTTGGAAGTTATACACGTGGTGGTCGCCATCTTGGCCTACACGTGGCTGGGGTTCTAGCCTGGAATCCTAAGCATCGGGTTTATCCTTTTGCTGATTTGTATGCCTGAACCTGTGATAAGTAAAGTCTTTTTAAAACCTCATCGGATCCCTGAGTGTTCATCCATTCCTTGCCGGCTTCGGAGGTAGAAGGGAACTTCGCTTCCGGCACTGTCAGGGACCCGCGGAGCGCCCGACAGTAAACCATACTTAAAACTCTTGACTCTTGACTCAAGCTAATAACAATGGGGTTATTGTCAACATAAATTAAGTGTGAAAATGCAATTACTTAGAAATTACTAAGTTTCAAGGGCTGGAGTGGGTAGGGCATTTGTCTTGCATGCCAGGCTTGATCCCTGGCATCCCATATTGTCCCCCAAGCACCACCAGGAGTGATTCCTGAGTGCAGGGTCAGGAATAACCCCTAAACACTGCTGGGTGTGGTCCCAACCTTCATTCCCTCCAAAGAAATTATTGATTCAAAAGTGCACAGATCCAAAAAGGTTTCTTATTCTCATCCTAAAGCACTCCTTCAGTTCTGCCCAGAATCTAAATTCCTCAAAGGCAAGGAACACGGTTTATTCACCTTTATATTCCCACAGGCATCTAAAATGATGCCCTGCATATTTCTGATTCCCAGTAAGTATATTATGAGACTTTCATTAATCATATTATCCCCATAAAAGGGCCACTGCACATAGAATAGTATTATGTCCTACCCAAGTGCACCAAATTAAACGACAAGTTCATACTCTTGGGCCCAGATACATATCTGTTGAACTGCGCTCATGAGAAAAACAATATTTTATTACCACTCATGTAGTGGCACCTAATATGCAAGTCTTGGCTCTACTTGAGCTCATTATAATCTGATACTTTATTATGATTTTCTGAGCACCTATCTAACATCTACGTTATGTGTTCAACATCTACATTATGTGTCCATAACGGATATGTGATATTATGATATATGGACACAATAGCACTTTAAATGTTCAATGTAAACTTCAGATGAATCAAAAGAGCAGCAATAGAAAAGAGAAGTAAATGAGAAGTAAAATTTAAAATTGATTGAAAATAATGCAAAAACAATGATATAAAATGTACAAAAATGTATGATTTATACTGTTGGTAATTATAATTTGAACACTGTAAATAGAATTCTAAATATATTTAGAGTTGATTTAAATCACTTTTTGGAGGGTTGGGCCACATGGAGCAATGTTCATGGGTAACTCCTGATTCTGGCCTCAGGAATCACTCTTGGCAGGGCTCAGGGGACTATATGGGTACCAAGGATCAAACCTGCATTGGCTGCATGCAAGACAAGTGACTTACCCACTGCACTGTCTCTTTGGTCCCTTAAATTACTTTTCAAAAGCAAATAATATATGTTTTTCACTCTACACATAATCTTCTACTTCCCAGCTAAGAGGGAATATTAGAAATATTTAAAGTATAATACTTAGGGACCGGAGCGATAGTCCAGCAGGTAGGGCTTTTGTCTTGCATGCAGCCAACCCAGGTTCAATCCCTGGCATCCCATATGGTCCCCTGAGCACAGCCAGTAGTAATTCCTGAGTGAAGAGCCAGGAGTAACCCATGAAGATTGCGGGTGTGACCCAAAGAGCAAAAAAAAAAAAAATATATATATATATATATATATATATATATATAATACTTAGTATAAGTATGTATATGTAAGGCTAATGCTGTGATGGTTGAACTAATCTGATGATAACTTATTTATTCTGTATACATATCAAGGAAATGGTATAGTGGTTTTAAACATATTTGAATGGAGACATTTTTGAGACAGGTATCATTACCTTGCTTGAAAAACTCTTCCAAATGCTCCCTCCCCAATGTCCCTCACGTATTCAATGTTATTCCTTGGATACTCCAGGGTGATCAATTTTGGATTCAGAAGAAGCGGCATCCTCTGGTACATGGGGTTGGGATGAAGTCTGTCTAGCAAGAGCTCAGAAGGAAGAGTAGTGAGGGTCACTGCTGCCGATTCTCTGCAGGTAATACAGGGAAGACCATGATGAGTTCAGACTCAGGTGAGATCCTTGTATTTATAGACCCCAAGGGTGGGGGGTGGCAAGCACATGTGCAGCATGCAGATTGGGTTTGATCCCTGGATTCTCATTTGGTCTCTTGCAACCCTCCGAATAATGAATCCTTGCCTTGTGTAACCTGGTCCACCCCCACATCTCTCCTTCCTCCCCCACTTCCTGCCACCTCATGGAAAAGAATTTAAAAAGAGATATGGCAGTTAGGAAGAAATAACAGGTTACAATTAAACTAAGGCAGACAAAGATTCTTCAATACCAGAGTAAGGAATTTTGTTGAGTCTGGGATCAAATGTCAGGTTTTCTCTGGAATTTTTGTTATTATCCAATCATTAGCAGGCTGATGTAAGTGAGGTTAAGGTATGGACCATGGTATCTTGGCAGGACATTATGAGGTTTATCAGACGAGTGAACAGAGGAGTGTTTTGAGGGGGTAGGAATTTGTGTAAACCCTGGCCCGCCACCCCAGCAGACCCTCGCAACAAGCCAGACGACCCCCACTCCATGAGGGCCGCCATTTTCCACATCTGGATTTCCCTCTCGTCAGAACTCCACCCAGAAGAAGAGCCAGATTTAGAGGTGACTACAAGAGTTTGCCACCCGCACAGCAAGCCTGGCAAGCCTCCCATGTCGTATTTGATAAGCCAAATCACTATCACTATCTTCCTGTTCATCATCTATTTGCTCGAGCGGGCACCAGTAATATCTCCATATGTCCTGTCTCATGCTAGTAGAGCCCAAGGGCACCTGCTTGATCCAGGAACATTAAGAACCTCAGACAATTATATTTGGTCATAGGAATGACCAAAGATAATTGTTACTGGTATTTGGCATTTCAAATATGACACGGGCAGCTTGCCAGGCTTGCCGTGTGGGTGGCATACTCTTGTAGTCACCTCTAAATACAGCATTTATTGATGAACCTCACAACAAGCCAGACGACCCCCAACTCCATGAGGGGCCGCCATCTTCCACATCGGACTTCCCTCTCGTCAGTCTCCACCCAGCAGCAGAGGAGCCTATCACAGCCCAGATCATTGACACCTACCCTGCAGCAGTTTTTTTTAATCCAGCCCAGGTATGATGATCCAGAGACTTACAGACATGGGGCAGAGCTGCTACTTGCTCTCTGTGCCCAGCCGCTCATGAGGCACCCGGGAGGGATGGCGGGTTCTAGCCCTGGCCCACCACCCAGCAGGGCCTCACAACAAGCCAGATGACCCCCCCACTCCATGATATGCCAAATACCAGTAACAATTATAGACCTCATTCCCATAACCTAATATAATGGTTTGAGGCTCTTTATGTTCATGGAGCAAGCAGATGCCCTTGGGCTCTACTAGCATGAGACAGGATATAGGGAAATGTTACTGGTGCCCGCTCGAGCAAATCGATGATGAACAGGAAGACAGTGATACAGTGATCCAATCTAATAGTAGCAATAGCTCCAAGAAGAAGATGGGGAACATAAAAAGCCAGATTCTTCTAAATTGTTGTTTCGATTATCTCTGCTGTGAAAGAATTACCTTAAGACAGAGGCCTGAGTGATGGTACATACAGTAGATAAGTGACTTGCCTTGCCTCCGTCCAACCCGGTCTGGTCCCTGGCATCCCATATGGTTCCCAGAGCCCTGCCAGGATTGATCCCTGAGCACAGAGCCAGGAGTAGGTTCCTGGGCCCTGAATGTGGCCCTCAAACAAACAAAAAATTAACTAGGGACAAATTATAATTTTCACAAAATCTTCTTTATAAATTGTATTATAAACTTCAAAATGGTTTCATAATTTTTTACACATTTTACAAGAATTTACTGATATCTTAATGAATAATTTTAGAGGTGCTTAATATTATTTATTTTCTTTGGGGATCATACTTGAGGATGCTCAGGGTTTTTTTCAGACTGTTCTCAGGGATCACTACTACCATTATTTAAGGGGCCATATACAGTACCAAGGATTGAACCATAGTTAGATGTATACAGGGCAAAGAGCTTTAACCTTGGTATTATTTATCCAGCTACTTAATTTTAAAGCACATTAGTGGGTGTCATAAAGATATTGACAATATTATGCATATTCCTCATCCTATTCCTAACTCTAATACTAAAGATTAAATTATAATCTCACCTTTTCTTATTTTTCCATTGTTTTCGTCTTCGACAGCAGTAAAGTGTAGTTATGGTCAGAAGCACAAATATTGCAAAGCTTGACATGATGGAGATGATTACAGTCATGGAGTATGTAGGTGAGACAGAGAAGGAGGATGTAGAGGAAGAAGGCAAGTTTGGAATGTCCACACCTGGCTTTGAGGATGTCATTGGTGGGAATGCTGCAAGTAAACAATAATGTTTTTCATTCATTCATAAACTTTAAAGAACTTATTTTTGTACTTTAGCAAACACTAAAGTTAATTTTAAGGCTGTTTTTTCCATGGTTTTGCATCTATAAATTCCAATTTTTAAGAATTTAGAGAGTGCCAATTGTAATGAAAACTGGATTCTAAAAATCAGTTTTAAAATGAATTTCAGAGAAAGAAATTATTTTTCTAAGACAAATGTAGGTCCTGGGCTAGTGTTCTTTTATACTATGTCATGCTGATTATGATCTGACATACAATTATTGTGAAAACCATCATAGAAATTGTTCAATACAATTTTCATGAAATGATAATGGAGATCAGAATTGTTTAAAGCTAATTTTTCCTACAATTAATTGTTGATTTACAAATAAAGTACTGTAAAAAGTGAAAATGGAAAGATTAGGAGAAAAATTGAGAAGTAATTCACCTGAAGATTGAATTCTGTCATATTGCTATTAAAATGGCCAACACATTATGAAAACAAAGTAAAATCTGCTGACTGTTAGAATCCAAATGTTGCAATATATCATTACGATTATGTAGTGTACCATTACATATATCAAAATGTCCTAAATTATCACTATCACTACTCTCCCTTTGATCATCTATTTGCTAGGCGGGCACCAGTAATATCTCCATATGTCCTGACTCATGTCCTAAATTATATTTTAAGTTATTTAACAAAATAGATTGATTAAAGACAAAAACAGGATTGCAAGTCATTTTAATAATATAACTGATTAGAATATTTGTCATTCTTGTTAGCTGTCTGAATTTTAATACACTAGCTAAGATTGAAATTTTTTTGGTTTGTTTTTTTGAGCCACACTTGACTGCTCAAGTATTACTCTTGGCTTTGTTCTCAGGGACCATTCCTGGCAGGTTCAAGGAACCATGAGAGGTGCTAGGGATTGAATCTGGGTTAGCCATGTGCAAGGTACTCGCCTTACCTACTATACTGTCTCTGACCCCTAAGATAGATTTTTTTTAACCTCAAAATATTTTCTAATATTTGTGGACAGACATGATCTGATTTTTCAGGTCACCAAAGTAAATGCATAAACTGTGCTGATTCATTGTTTGAATACAATGTAATTAACAATTAATCAAAATATAATAAGAAACTAAAAACTGAAAAAATTCAATCAAGGAACAAAATGTAGTCATATTTACAGATTTCCAAATCCTGTGTATGTGATTGGCCAAAGCTAGGCTGAGTGATAACGTCATAGCATTAGATAAGAAAAATGAAAGTAGGTAAACTAAAATTTCATTCAAGACTTTGGACAAGAAACAAACCAATAAGGAACAAAAAGTAGTAGGTAACAAAATAATAGCCTAGTACAAGCAGAACTTAAGTTAGAACACATATACCACAATGATATAATTTAAAAAGGTCTTACAAATACAGAGAGTAGTAGAGTCAGTGAAAAATTTCATTTTAGCAAGAAAAGTCACAAACATACAAAATTAGAAAGACAAAGGATTGTGACAATAGATTCAAAACTCAAATATGTATAATACTTGTATAGTTGCACTAATAACTTATAGAAAATTATATGAACATATTAAATACCAAACTTGAATATTAGGAAAACATGAATACTGCCATAACTGGGATATTTAAAAAAATCATCATAGAATTATGAATGTATCTCTTAGATCTTAGGAGAAAGAAAGTGTTCACATAGTATGTTCCAATAAGAGAAAGAAATTTCAAATTAGTTAGAAAATTATTATAATACTAATATCACATCCTGACAGTGTTAGCACAAAAAAGTGCATACCTAGACAATAAACATAGATTTTAAAGATTTTAAATGAAATATTAGCAACTGACTGCAATATAGTAAAAACATACTTAACCTAATATAAGATTAAGATCATACTTAATCTAAGAACAAACATAATCTAGTATAAAGAAATGTGTTAAAATCATCTCATCACTGAATCAACGTAAGCTTTTACTGTAGTAGAGGCCTACAAGCATTTGAAACAGCATATGAACACAGAGGTACCGTCTAGCACTGACAGCCAGTCCAGTAACTTAAAACACATTTAGTTATTCCCCACCAGATGATCAGATGAAATGATCAGTTTATGAATGGTCAGAAAGTTTATTTTCTTCCAACTATGATTCATAGAATTTTTTTCAGGAAAGAAAATTTATTTGCAGTTAGGATGCACTGCTGCTTCGGAGCTTACCACGGTGCAGGGGATTACTAAAGCCACTTTTAGCGTTGTTGGTGGTTGGGGCTACACAGGAGCTTCCAAGGCTGCACCCAGCATAGCTCAGGGGACTGTGTGATGCCGCGAAGTGGGTCAGCCACAGGTGAGACAAGCACTCTAACCTGTCATGTTTCTCCAATTCTCTACACAAGTTTGTATCAGTGTAAAAAGCAGATACACAGATGCATATATGTTGTGTGTATAAATTTTCTGTGGAATCTAGAATTAAATCCATACAGTAAGCCCTCGCCAAAAGCTTAAATAGATGAAAGTGACCAAGACCACAGTCATCAATTAAAAATCAATGAAAGTAAACTTGACTGCTTCTACAGCCAAGAAATGAAAATATTTCCTTTATCATTCCTTCATGTTGGGGAAAAATAACTCGACAGATGTCCAGAATAAAGTATGTTTTAGGTTTTTCATAGCTGCTCCTGTTTGTTCATTCCAGAGAACTCAAGTTGGTACCAGTAACTTTGGTTCTCTTAATACTTTAGTCATTGTCCTTTAAATTGGTAAATCAGACTGGCACTTAGCCAAGGACACAGGTGACTGGGAATATGTTACAGAAAACAATCTGATTGGTTGCTGAGAACATCAAATCAGAGGAAGATAACGTAGATGAAAACTAATTTCATCCTGAAGAGTTCTGCATCCCGGGTGGCTATAGCACCATCTGACACAAGTTAGTGACCAGAAAGCCCCTTTCAAGCAGTCTTTTAAAACTCTTTCCTAGGGATTTTCAGATGACCCTTTTTAAAACATTTTGTTTGACTCTGCGAATTCCATAGAAAAACTGACTGTCTTAAGAAAGAAAAAACACCAATACTTCAAGGGAAGGATTATGGTCACAAATGAAGGCGGTGGATCGAATCAAGAGAGAAATAAGACTGTGCTTCATCTCTAATTTTAGATGATGTAAAAATTGGGAACATAAACTCAGAAGGTGAGAGTTTCCGTTTGGTTTATGTTATAGTCATCTAGAGAGTAAAGTAGGTTCATCATTTTCAGGAAGGAGGTCTACTAGTATCATTCCCTAAATACAGTGTCTTGGTAGACTAATTAGGAGCTGTAGATTGCAATCTCTACTGACCTCTCATATTCTACCCTGTGTAAAACAGCAAAAAGTCTTTAAGGTGATGTATGCTCTGTTCTGGACGTCACGGCGTAAGTGTAAATACGCATGCATAAATGCAATTACATACACAGAAGGTTTCAAGGGTACAAACAAAATTACTTACTTGTTAGGTTTTCTTTTTTATAATCTGAAGGGAAAGGATAAAAATTTGGTTTAAGTGAGCATCCAGATATCGTATGGAGTTGGGGTGAGAGAGTGCTAAGAAATATTAAGTTCCCTTTCAGCTTTTAATACACAATGGCAAACATTCTTTGCATTTGAATGTGAAAAGGCTGGCGTCTTTGAAATGAAACCAGCTGTTAGGGCCAATAATTTCTTTCTTTACACAAGAAGTTCACTAGAGCAGCATGCAGCGGTTCAGCTTGGTTTTGTGAGATCAGCATTTTCAAACATGTGGCTTGTTTTTGGCATGCTTAAAAATCTGCAACTCTGGCTAAGGAGAACTTTTTCTTAACACGCCTCTGACAAAGCTTGATTTTTTTTTTTTGAGCTATTCACGTTCCAGTGGATGTTAGAAGCTCTTTCACATGATCTTTGATAAATTCAAGTAATCAAGCAGTAGTTAGAAAGTGCTGCTAACTCCTCTTTTAGAACATATGAAGCAAGTCCTTATGTTAACCTATGGGATTCGGTAACATTAGGCATCTATGATTAGCTACTGAAGGAAGGCAGAACTGGAAATAATTAGAAATGCCTAGAAATATTAGATTTATGCTCACATTTTTAATTTCTTGGAAAAAAACAGCAAGTTTCTCTTAACCACTGAGAACTCTATTACCTAAATAAGGCAGTCTGGTACAGGCCAGGGGCTCCCAGTGCATGCTGGGAAGTTTGTTGCAGTCAGGCAGGGAGAGGGGATAGATCCGGGGTGTGTAGAGTCCTCGGTGGCTTTTATCTTCCATCGCCAGCCATTCTTTTGCACAGAAAAGCTCCTTGACTGCAAAGCAATATTCTCTAAAATGTTTCAGAGGAGAATAAAACTTGATGAATTATAAGTTAAATACAAACTTGTGTCAGAGCCTGTATTTTTAAAATGTGATCATAAATCATTTTTACTCTAAACAACGTGAGATTTTATGAAAGGTAATATATCATGTGAGAAGAAATACTGGGATGCTTTGATTTTTTTATTTTAATGGTGTTGGGCTGGAGTGATAGTATAATGGGAAGGGCATTTGACTTGGGCATCATGGCACACCCAAGTTATATTCTGGTATCCCATATTGTCCCAAAGCACTCCATGGTCCACAAGCATCATCAGGAGTAATTCCTGAGTGTATCCCTGTTCATCACTGGGTATGACCCCCAAACCCAAAAATAAATAAAAATATATAAATTAAAAATTGATGCTACTGGGTAAAAATCTTTCAAGTTCAAAAGGTGAGGAATCCCTAATAAGACTTCTCTCAATATCATAGCAATTAATTACGAGGTACTGAAACAAATACATAGAATAGTGCATGAAATGCATTTTAAAATAATATTCCCAAATGTTCACCAGGATTTTCTATTTATTAGCAACTAATGCTGAAAGACTTTAATAGTCCTTGTTTTTTCCTTCTTGCTTTATTAGCAACATCTGCTTTAGGATATTGTTTTCTTATTTCATAGAAAAAATAGAGATCTATGAATGTGACCATAATGCAAATAAAATAACAGGGGTATTAGCATATTATACCTTCAGTGACGTTTTCTAGAAACTTTGAGCCCTTTGTGAGACTTGGCAGCAGTGAATTCTGTGACAGGAATGTCGCTCTCCTATTTTCAAAAGCTAGCTTTTACCTGTATTGTTGCCCCAGAGTCTCTCTTTGAAAACTTCCTGTTTGCAGACCGTTGGATGGAATTTCCCATTCTGTCTTTCGATCATCTATCTTACCTGCAGATGACCTTACCTGCAAATGGGGGTAGGAGTAGGCATTTCTCCAGGGTTGCAATCTTGGAAGATGTGGTGACACAGCAAAGCCTCAGCAGCTGGCCGGCAAAATGGACTCACTGTCTTTAGTTCGCTCCAGGCAGTGTGGACCAGTAATTCCTGAGCTTCCTCGGATCCCCATAGGAGTTGTTGTAGAAAATCAGAGCATTTTTTGCCAGGACAGCATTACACACCTCCCCTCTGTACTGGGCACAGTAGCCTTTGCTATCTTTCTGGGGTTTGCTGAAAGAAGCAACAAACAAAACTTCCAGTCATATGCTATTTCTTCGCATCCAGTTTCTTGTGTGTGTGTGTGTGTGTGTGTGTGTGTGTGTGTTCAGCTTCTATATGTGAATCACAGAAATAGGAAATTGTTCTTGAAAGTCTCCATGCAAATATTCATTTTCAGCTGCAGTTAAATCACCCAAAGCTACTCCAGGGCTATTGTAGGAATGAGGGGGTGAACTTTGATGTGAAAAACTTAGGAAACTATTAAAATTGGAATGGCTTTGGGTAATCTTTACATTACAAGTAGAAGCTGACTGTTCTATTCAAGCAACTTTATATGATTCTTACAAATAAGCAGATATAGAAATAAAAAAAATTTTTTAAAAAGTTCATGATTTGTTAATCAATTATCGTTTAGCATAATTGAATCAAACAAGATTGTATCTTTATAAGTATAGTTTATTCGTGCATTATGACAATTAAATAGCTGACTTTTTTGGTACATGTTCATCTCCGTGATACCTTCAAGTGCATATTCTACTACAGCTTTTCCCAGAACGTTATTGAAAAAGAAAATCAAATAAGAAGAAAGCCTAAGGTTATACGCCTTCAAGGAGCTAAGTTGCTTTGCTACTTCTGCTATTATTCTCATCACTGTCTGGGGAAAAGTAATATGGTAACTCAGCATCCAGTATCATAATCTATAGATTGATATGCTTATATCTGCTGAATACATTAACTGGGTGGTAACATGTAGAAAAATTAAAATTTTTAATATACCAGAACAAAAATAAGATGAAGAGCATATATTCTATAGCAAAAAGACAATAAGAAAATGTAAAATATAACTTGTACTCCCTTAATAAAATGCTGATATTTATAATAATCTTTATACTCAACTGTCACATTTATTGAGCACCTTTCATGTGAGTTTCTGTATGTCCTCATGTCTTCAATCAGATCTATCCAATAATGACTTACAATTCTTGATTGTCTTCTCACTAAGATTTATACTGCTATTAAAATTTAACTTATCGTTCAGAAATAATTTGGAGGGAAAATTAAAGAAAGTGAGATGTGTAGACATTTAAAAGTTTTCCATTGATTTTGAATAAAAAGATACTTTAATTCTAAACTACTACTGGATAATCTTTAAAGCAAAACTGTGAATGATTTATAACTTATTTAGGTAAAACAGTGGACTTTTGGAAGTGCAATGGTTTAAAATAATGTTTTGTACTACAAAATTCTTTTACAGTAGTCATTTTTTGGTTTGTTTTTTGGGCCATTCCTCTTGGTGCTTAGGGCTTAGTCCTGGCCCTGTGCTCAGGCGTCATTCCTGGCTGGTCTCAAGGGACCATAGGGGTGCTGGGGGCCAAACCTGGGTCAGCCATCATGTGCAAGGCAGCCCCCTACTCATCTTACTCTCTCTGGCCCCTCATAGTAGTTTTTTTACTAACTTGCCAACATAAAAACTTTTTTTACATTACTTGTAGTTCATTTGGGGATAAAAATAATGAATTTCTTTAGTAAGAAAGCAACTCTCAATAAAAACTTGGGCCAGGGACCAGAGTGATAGTATAATGTGTAGCATGTTTATGTTGCATGTGATTTATACAAGTTTGATTCCCAGCACCCTATATAATCTCCTGAACACGCCAGGAGTCATCCTTGAGAACCCAGGAAACTATCAGGAGTCGCCCAAATACTCCCTCAAAAAATCCCAAAAACTAAAATTCAAACAAACATGAAAATTGGGCCAGGTATGACAGGGGGAATTACTCAAAAGGAACTCATAACTCAGTGCTTGAGGAAATCTCATTTATGATGACACCAAGGAAGGCTGAGAGAAATGAGGATGATTTAAGAAAGCAAATAGTAAAATGGAATTGTCAGAGTTATCACAAACTGATTAACAGAGTGGGCATCCTTTGTAATGTAATATCGTGGCCTAAAAAGGAGAATGTTAGAAACAGGTGGGATTCTTCATTAAACTGAAAATGAAAACTGTATCCAAAAAAGTTAGATACTTCCCACAATATCTCTGAGTTGAAAATTACTCTACAGTTTTCACTGTTATGTGTTAACAATTCTTACACACTCATGATTTTTCTTTTAAACAAACATTAGACATTTTTTACAACAGCAGAAACTAAGAAAAAATGATTCTAAGGAAAATGAATGAAAACAGCTTCAGAGCTAAGACTTAATAACCATTTCATAATCTCTCTCTAGATTTCTGCTGCTTCACTTATAAAAAAGTTCCAGAAGCATCTTTAGGACAACTTAAACATATCTTTATGGTAGTGAGTCTTTGTTCATTTTTTTAAGCAGCAACATAAGACAAAATTACAATCAAAAGAGAAAAAGCAAAATAGATCTGAGAAGACTTTGTTTGTAATTTTGCTTTGACTCCCCACCAGTCTTTCTGTAGCGATGAGAGCCTTCCCCATCCACCCGGAATCGTATTTCTCTGTGTGTAGTCCTTGGCGCTAGGAGGGAACAACACCAGAAGCAGCTGGTCCTGTTGCTCCCTTTGAACAGTGGGGCAGGGGTCACAGGGATCTGTTCACAGAGTGGTTACTTTGGAATGACCTGCCAGACTATCTCCAAAAATGTTAGTTAATGTTGCTCATGGAGCCAATTCCTTTCTTGCCTTCTGACTATTCAAACAAGCCTGGCTGACCTCCCCTTCTGTAGTTGTCTCTTTTTAGAAGCAACAATGGATATTTGATCCTGAGTCCTCCTTTGAACTTCTTTCAAAAGACAATTCTCCTTGGTCAAATAGCATATTCTCGCTACAGATTTTTCTTTTCTTTTCAGTTTTTAATATGCATGAATCCCATTCAAAGAATATTTTAAAATGTCACCTTGCCTTTCCTGTTATGGAGATCTCTACTCATTCAAACTCATTTGACTTGTTCCAGGGTACATCCAGGTGACCAACTGCGTATTTTTTGGGGGGTTAAGACAATCCCATTACCCTCATGGAAGTTTAATAGTCTGTTAGGGCAATAATAGACACCTAAGTCTCAACATATATTATTAGGTAAATGAATGTTTTGAAGCTACATGAACCTGGATAATATTGATACTAAACTACAGTTTCTTATGCAATTAATCATTTCATTCCATAGAATTAGAATAAACAACCAAGGTTCCTATTTGTGCTCAGCTATGCTACCTGGATAAATGAAATACTTGCAAATATGAGTTCTTCATTAAGATTTTGTAGCTATGAAATCTGTACAATTTTGCTGCATTAGGCTCAATATATAAAAAATACAGAAATAGTAATGGTTCTCACTTCACTAAAATAATTGAAATATTTGGGTCAGAGAGGCAGTGCAGTAGATAAGGCACTTCCCTTACATGTGGCTAACCCAGGTTCAAGCTCTGTCATCCCATTTGGTCTCAAATCACTGCCAAGAATGATCCCTGGGCACAGGGCCAGGAATAACTCCTGAGCAATGCTGGGTTTGGCCCCCCAAACCAAAATAAAATATAATATATTCTTTGGTACAGATGCATGCCTTTGTATTCTGAGACACACTTCATCTCAGAAACTCCTTCTCTACCCTACAGGGGCACTTCCAAGGCAGATCTTGGCTAGGCAACATTAACATCTCAATGGGCCTAGGAGAAGTCCTGGGAGAAATTACCTGAGGGCATTTGACCCTGATGGCTTTCCATTCAGTGGGAGGTCTGGGTTGCAGGGATATCAAACTAGCCTGCTTCCTTTCTCGTGCTCTCTTTTGGGTCGCTCTCTCTTTCCCTCCTTCTGCTGGTGCCTTGTCTCTGTCTCCTCTCTACAGGACCTTAAAACGTGGTGCCTCCATCTTGGCCTACACGTGGCTGGGGCCTCGCTGGGAACACTAAGTATGGGGCTTTTTCCTATTGCTGATTTGTTTGCCTGAACCTGTGTTACGTAAAGCATTCTGAAACTTTGCCGGATTCTTGCATCTTTGTCCGTCCACCAGCACCGATCCCCTGGGACAGAAGGGAATCTCTGACCCTACTCCTGGATTTTGTGCAGGGCGCCTCAGCGTTTCCCTGCAAATAAGAATCTATTCTTTTGTTATATAATAAGAAGTTATAACACTTCATAGTAGTTTTTATAAAAGTCAATTTATTTTGTTAATAAAACACTTAAAAAATTGGGGTTGCATGGCCACATGCAGCTGTGTTCAAAGCTTACTTCTGGTTCTGTGCCCAGGGAATCACTGCTGATGGGGCTTAGGGACCATGTATGGGCTGGGGAATAAACTCAGGTTGGCAGTGTGCAAGGCAAATGACTTACTCTTTGGACTATCTCTTCAGTTCCAAAACATTGGAAGTTTTAAAGTTGCAAAAATATCGTAAGGTTAATGCTATCTGCAGATTAAAGCTATGAGAGTTTGAGAATCAGCATAGTTTTGGTTTTCACGATTATGAGCTAATACTATCTGTGTCAGTCACTGAAACTCTTCAGTTCAAAAAATCTCTTAGTTTCTTTCTTATACAGTAATAATAGTAGTAATAATAATAATAATAGTTTCTATTTCTTATGCATGTTCTGAGAACGTTTTTTTTCTAAATTTTATTTATTTTTATGTAAATAACATAGGTATACAAGAGTATAGATGTTTATAAGTTTTAGGGGTGAAATATTACCAAACCACCACCAAAGTAAAAATATGCTAAGGAGAAATTTAAATAATGTTTGCAAAGTTCTTAGTACAGTGCTAAATCCTAGCAGATATTGAGTGGGCATTACATAGCTTCATATTCACAATAATCGTAAGAGTATTAAAAAGGGCCATGATTTTTTTAAAGTTCATGAAACATCAGAGTGCTCAGCAAATAGAAGAAAAAAAATAGCACAGCTGGCAAAAAATATTAGTAGTACTTACCTCCATTCTATGAACAGGAAAGGAATATTTCCCACAGGAAATCAAGGGAGAAAAGAAACAGAGTTAGTATATTTCATCTAATGATTTGTAAGAAAAAAATTTTGATAACCTCTAATTATTAAGATTCTGAAAGATTCTTTTCTTCTGCCAGGAGATAAGATGTTCATTAATAAGCACATTTGGAGACCAAGAAACCATTTAATGTCCCCAGGAACTAAATTCTTTTCAAACTGAGTTAACAACAGACATATCAGTTGAGGAAGTATCAAAGCTCTGAATTTCATTCCACTACCCCCAGAGGACTTTGCATCAAGAAAGGAAGTGGAGATTAAGCAGGAAAAGTCTAGAAGGGAGGCAAAAGCCAGAGAGCGATTGCCTCTAAACCAGCTATTGCTGGTTTCCTCCCTGGGTGACTTGCACAGACTTCTCGTTGAGATGAATCCCAGATTTAGTTTAAAGCTCTGATTACCATCTGTCACCATCTGAAATTCTTAATATTAATTTTAGCAAGGGTCCCTACATATTATTTTTCACTAAGCCTCACAAATTATGCCCACATTGTTGAAACCTCAGGGCTGTAGACAGATTCGTAACTCTGCTGAGGTGAGCATGGATTTCTTAGCTTATGCCTCCAAACTGTTCTTTACCCCAATGTGCAATGCCTTAAGAAGGTATAATATTAGCAGCTTTTCTGAATGACTCCAATTTTTTTAGGGGAAATCTAAAAGTTCACAATTTTTACCAGGAAGCTGTGATTTACCTCTTTTCCCCTAGTTTCTATTATGAATGTGAGAGCAAAGAGTGTGCTTTATTTAATACCAATTTGCCTTATTGCAACTTCTCAAAATGTTGAAGTTTAATTCCTTTGAAAGCATTTAGACTCCTGCTATTCTTTTGGCATTTCAAATGATTCTAAAATGAATTTCTCAAAGAAGTCAATCTTCTAGAAAAACCGTAAACTTAGAGTTCATTTTCTAATTATCCCCTTTTATAATATCAGAACTTAGAGTCCTGAGTCTGACTTTTTATTTTGTCTTTATGGACTTTTACATATAGAAACCTGAAGATGGTGCTTAAAAATCAACTGAGCTCATGGTGGTATAATAAAATGTATTTAAAAAAAATCAACTGAGTTCTACTCAGAAGTATGCAATTCTTCCATGGTGCAGGTAGAGCTGACAGAAGGCAACAGCAAGAAATTCCTATAGAGAAATGGTGTATAACTTCGAAGTGATAAAAATAAGTTCTAGAGCAACTGAAAATTGCTTTTTCAGTTGATTTTAAGACATGGAAGAATGATCCATACCATGAAGATGAATCAGTGCCAAAGAATCCAGCCATCAGACTTGGGAGGAGGGGAGTAACTTTAGGTAAAATTCTATCTCTAATATAAGTAAGCAAAGAGAAATGAAGTTAACATAAAAGGTGTTGATTCACCTCAAGAGTATTACGAGTAACAGAGGATGCCCTCATTCACAGAAATTCTTTGAGTATTTTTAATGGAAATTTCTTCCATCATCTTTGTTACAGATGGGGAGAGGGTAAATGGAAAAGGAAACCAAGAACTCAGAATTACAAACAAATGCATTTAGCTCTAACTAGATTTCTCTTAAATTCCTAGTCATCAATATCTGTGGTATCTTTAAAATTATCTGCAAAAAAAGTAAGTAAAATTCTGGCTTCCTTCTAAGACATACAGTTATTCTAATATAAGAAAGCTGCTTCACTGTGAAAAGAATGCTGGCCTCTTGGGCCTAACTGCCCATGAACAGCTGTTAGCAATTTAGTGTGGCTACTGGCTGTTACTCATTTATTCTTTTCCCTTTTATCGGAAACAAAAACAAAACATCTTTAACCAATTTGAAGCCAGATAAAGCTACCTTGGAATGCAGAGGCTGGTGTCAGTTTGATAGATACAAACACTATCTGTCTCTCCTGCCTAAAGCATAGAACGAATGTTCAGCTGGAGTCCGGAGTCCCATGGCCTGGCTATGTGGCCATGTCCCATAATATATGAGAACATTAGGGTACAGAAGACTGTGAATATAAGATCTGAGGAAGACCACATGAAACATGCTAGTACCTTCAATTGTCTGTATTAATTATGAAATATAATTGAAATTCAATTTTTTTTCTGTAATAGTGTGGGACAGCAATGTCTTTAAAATGTGGAAAATAAAACTGTGGTCCATTGGGAGAAAGGGGAACCAATACTAACTAGCACATCAGGGTTCTCACCGCCATTTTTTGATTATGCTACACATATTCATTTGATTTTTAAGTTGAGTGATCAACACTCCCTTAAAATCTGGCCAATAAAGGGGCACCATTGGTATAATAGGGGTGACATTAGAAAGGATGTGACCACACCCTTATTCTTGTCCCTTATTCCTGTCCCTTGAGGTTCTATAAGCATAGACAGAGTGTTGGATCTTGTTATCTAAAAAAGGACCTATTAAAGGCATTGAGAATAGGAAATATAAACATGCATTTTCCTTGTCTAAATTAATGCACCTATTTCATCATCAACTTCTTGAAGATACACTTGACATAAAACATCGTATAAGCTGATGTGCAATTTGTTGCCTTGCTACACTTGTATTTCCAAAATGATTGAGCACCATTGTTTTTTGCAATTCTTACATCATATCATACAGAAGAGTTATAGAAATGTAAACTCTTGTAGCCACTATGAAAAGCACTATGATGATTTGCCACAGAATTGTCATTTCTTTTTGTGTGTGATGAAAGCTCTTGATACTGTTATTGACAATTTCAAGTACATATAATACATATTATTAACTATAATCACCATGTTGTGTTAGATTCCTCAAACTTATTCATTTAGTAATTGAAAATTTGTGCCCTTTTACCATATTCCTGATTCTTCAATCATCCTGTTCCTGTTAACAAACATTCTACCATTTCTAAGAGTTTGGCATACAGGTTCCACACATAAGTAAAATTATCATAAGGTGTTTATATTTTCCTGGTTTACCACATGTAAGTGATAGTATATGGATTTTTCTTTGTCTTGGCATAATGCCTTCAAGGTTCATCCATTTTTTCACAAATGGCAAATTTCTTTTCTAAAATTGTAAATATTCCCATGCACATATGTGTGTGCCATGTCTTTATTCATTCACCCATTGATGGACACAAGTTGTCTGCTTTTCTTTGTGTTTGTACATGATGGCATGATGAAGGAAGGGAGATCTTTGTGGTATCATGCTTTTATTCTCTTTGGATATATAATAAAAGAGGAATTCTCAGTAATATATTAGTTATCTTTTGTTTCTATGAGGAATCATCATAGTGCTTTTTATAGTGGCTACAAGAGTTTACATTCCCATAAATGTGATTTTCTTTTTCTCTATGTTTTCCCCATTGCTTGGTAACTCTTGCTTTTGGAAGATACTCATTTTATGAAGTGTGCACTCCTATCACTTCATGGTTTTGTTTGCATTTACCTTTGGAGTAATGATGTTAAGCATCGTTTCGTAACACACATCTCATAACTTTGATCATATGTGTGTCTCCTTTAGGAGAATGTCTGGTTTCCATTTTATTTATTTATTTTTTTTTTGGGTCACACCCAACAATGTTCAGGGATTACTCCTGACTCGGCACTCAGGAATTACTCCTGGCCATGCTCAAGGGACCATATGGGATGCCAGGAATAGAACCTGGGTAGGCCACATGCAAGGCAAATGCCCTCCCTGCTTGACTATCGCTCCGGCCCCTCTGACTGTATTTCTTTTTCTTACCTATTTGCTTTCAATATTAGGACATAACTGTAATAAACATCCTTCCTGGTCTCTGAGATTAGGGGGAAATCAGTCTTTCACCATTGGCTATGTTTGAATCATAGCCAATTATCTGAGGAATTTTATCCTTCGTTTTGTCAAAGGATACTTTTATACTAGTCATTTAAATGACTTATTTTCATTCTATTTATAAGGTATATCACATTAATTGGTTTGCATTAGTTGGACCATCCTTGCCATACTAAGACTTAATCTCACTTGGTTGTGTTGTATGATTCTCTTTTTGCTGTTGGTGTTTTTATTTTATTTTGGGAGTTACACTTGGCAATGCTCAGAGGTTACTACTGGTTCTGCACTCAGGACTTACTCCTGGCTATTCTAAGATAGACCATGTGGAATGCAGGGGATCAATTCTGAGTCAGTCTCACACAAGGCACATGCCCTATCAACTGTACTATCTTTCCAGTTCCTTTAGTGTATGGTTCTCATGAGCTTGCATCTTGCAATTATCAGAAAAAATTGGTCTTCAGTTTTCCTAAAATGTCCTCAATTAACTTTGGTAACAGGGCAATGCTGACCTTGTAAAATGAGATTTGAAGTGTTTTCTTCTTTAAGTTTTTCAGAAGAATTTAAGAAGTAATGGCATAACTTTTTGTAAATGTTTCATTGAATCATTCCTTTTTATTTTGAGGGTCTCAGGTTCCTCACTAGAACTAGGATTACTTAAGGAATAATGAACTCTCTTGAAGGTCTTTACCACAGGGCCAAGGGTTCTGATGACAAAGAAAAGGCATTTTGCCAAATACCTGGCATCCTGGTTAGCTTAAATTGCAACTTGAATCTTTTAGGGTTGTGACTGGAAGGGAAATACAACTTCTCAGTTTATAGGAGAAAGTTCTAGAACTTTTTCTGATTGCTTTTGATGACTAATAGCTAATGCAAATGAGTCTGAAAGAGTCATATCAATTTCTTACAATGCATAAAGATATGGACATGCACATGAATGAGGTTTGAGAAGATGGGGTGTATTTTTACATTTTTGTTGTTATTGCCCTTAAAACACTGGCAGTCTCATTAGACATAATCCTAAGCACTGGACCAGATTTTTCCATTTCCAGTTTTCCTGCTGGGATGAGTAAATAAACAGATGGAGTAAAAGCTTCAAAGTGAAGCATGAAGAATGTGACAAAGGGGCCTGAGAGAGGATAGGGATTGTGCAAATGTGGAAAAGGGGCTCTGGGGATATTTGGAATAAATAAGTACTGCCAGAATGACCATAGAAGGATCTCTGGTAAATCCCATCACAAACCAAAACTGTTGGAGGACAGGTTTAGCTATTCTGGGAGTTTTGTTGTTTTTCCCACTCCCAGCTTAATCTATTTAAGCCAAAGTTCATTCTAATGAGACCGCTCTTCTATGTAAACACTGCTAGAGGGTGTGGCAGTTACAGAAGTCACCTTGATTGAATAACTTCTGACTTATACATCTACTAAGACTTCTATGTTTTCTAGATTGGACACAGCTCCTCTTTATACCCACTGCACCCAACATGGGACAGTTAGAATTTACCAGGAGACTACCATCCTGGCTACGTTGAGACTATAGGAAGACTATAGGAAGGATCATACTAGTTTGCTCTAAGCAGGCGAGTGTGACCCTTTCAGTACATGAGAACAAGATACTCAGAATCACCCTGGTGCAGATAATAATAAGAAGGACCTTGTGGGTACCATCTAGATTACATGAAGCTCATGAAATTAAAGATGTATTACTTTATATCAGCCCTCTCTCTCTCCAGTGTTTTACATGAGATAATCTCGGGATTAGTCCTTGGCATAACCTTTGTTTATACCTGCAATAGGGTGTGGCACTACACTCTGTTTAGAGTTCTTTGTTGACATGACCCTCCAGGTTGGATTACTTTGGTGTATGTAAGGGGACTGACTTGAGGCACCTTCACTTTGGGCCTTTTAGCTTTTGGCTCCTGTGGCTTTTGGCTTTTCGCTTTTTGCTCTTTGGCCTTTTGCTCCTTCTTCTGGTAGGACTCAGCTCAGGTGAGATCCTCTCTCTTTGGTGGGAGACTTGGGCTCTTTTGTATGGTCTAAATTCGGACCAGAGCTAGAGTTTGTTCATTATATTGGATTGCTGTGGAAGAGCTTTTTGTACTATTAAAAGCCTTTTTAGGAACTGCACCGGACTCGTGAGTTTTTATCTGTTCCCCGGCGTCCTCGGAGGTAGGCATCCCATATGGTCCCCTGAGCACCGCCAGGAGTAATTCCTGAGTGCAGAGCCATGAGTAACCCCATGAGCATTGCCGGGTGTGACCCAAAAAGCAAAAAAAAAAAAGAAGAAGAAGAAGAAGAAGAAGAAGAGAACCTGTCCTGACACTGTCGGGGACCCCAGTGGCATTCCCCAACAAAAAAGCGATAAGGGATAAAAGCAGGGATGGAAACAGAAGCACCACATCCAAACTCTCAGATATACAAAGATCATAAGATGATGCCAGCTTGAAATCTGAATTAAGGTGACCTCCAAAATTCCCTTTTCACCAATGTTCTAACTTCATTCCAGAAAAGTTCCAATATTGGCTCAGACATACTAGATGATAATTGGGAGGTTATCTCTATTAATTATGACGGATAAGTCTACATGTAATCTACCAGGTTTAATGGAAAAAAACAAAACAAGAGTGAGAAAGATGCAGATGGTTCGTGAAGTTCAGAGATCTTATTCCATTGCATTCATGGGATAATTTTATTAGATCTGCTTGGAAAACTTTTAAAGAAAAGTAGAGAATCAAGTTTTCTAATAAGTCTGTGAGACCCAACAGGAAAACGATCAGTGATTGATCAAAATGGTGTTATAGGTTTTTTTTTTTTATGAACTAACTACTTGAGGTCCTTATAGTTTCTTTTTTGTCAGCATGCAAATAATTCACTTTTATTCCTTCAACTGTAGTATCCAACACTAGCTAAACATATATTGCCAGACCCTTTTTATAAAATTCAGTTGTTGGTTTCAGTTCGTATTATCATTACCCCTTCTGAGATTGTTCCCTCTTTGTTGCATTTAACTGAATACAGATACAGATTTAAAGCCATCTCTATGGCTACATGTTTTTCCCCACCTTCTTAATGCAGATTCTATTGTTATTTTCCCTGGGAGACTGTTAATTAATCCCATCCTATCTCTGCTCTGTTTTCAACAGAGTAAATTAAGACTAACTTAATTAAGTAGTCTTGATTAAGACTACTTCTTCATGCAACTTCGGATCATGACAATTTTGTGCATCTGGCATGCCTTTAACTTCCTCCTGGCACCAAAAGGTAACATTATGATATTACTGTTATACTTGTCTCATTGGTGTACTTCATATGCTTATGGAATTGGATTGGATTCTCATTCAAGTTAGAATAGGAATGAGGGACTGATATTGCTATCAGAGAGTGGTGGTAATCACACATGCTAGTCACTTTAGTTTTTTTGTAAACCATATCCATGTGAGAAATATGCTTTTGTGGGAGGGTAAATATAAGCATTTTATTAGGTTTTCCTTTTAATTGGTCATAGTGCCACACTCTCCCTCTCATCCTTGTACTTAAAATATGGAAAGCAGGGAATCATAAGAATTAAAAACTCAGATACCTGTTTTATAGAATTCCCTTCTCTGTACCACAATCCTAGAAGAAAGGATCATTGATAAGCTGAGGAAGAAACCAAAAATAGAGTTTTTCTCTTTTTTGGTACCCTAGAAATAGTATGCTACCTGCATGGCAGAGCCTGGCAAGCTACCCGTGTCGTATTTGATCTGCCAAATACCAGTAACAATTATATACCTCATTCCTATGACCTGATGGAATGGTTTGAGGCTCTTTATGTTCATGGAGCAAGCAGGTGACCTTGGGCTCTACTTGCATGAGACAGGACATATGGAGATGTTACTGGTGCCTGCTCGAGAAAATCGATAATGAACGGGAAGACAGTGATACAGTGATACTAGAAATAGAAAATCTTAGAGCAGGCTATCCCTGACATGGATTGATCACATTAGAATAAAATAGTAGCATGACATGGTTGAGTAGATAACACAGCTGACTTGAAGATGTGAATGGCTTTTGGATTCTGTATAACTAGAAAATGATTCAGAACTTGCTTCAAGCCCCGTGAGGAATAAAAAAAATAGTTGTTGGAAATCAGCAAACTCTTCTTGGTAGGCAGAAATGTGACTTATCTCCAAGTGACAGGAGGTGACTCTAGAGAGGATCTTGAAAACAAAACTGGCTAAAATGAAAAAATTCCATGCTGTTACAGAAAGAATTATTGAATTTATTTTAAGGGAGTGAGGCATCCAGGGATATCTTCTGTGTCTCAAGAAGACAAGGGATGAGATCACAAGATCAGCTTCATCAGAGATAGACCAAGACCAAGACAGTTCCAGGAGTAACACTGCAAGTACATTGTAATCATATTGTGAACTTCTCATCTTCAAATATGTGTGTATGTGTGTGTATATATAGTAATCATATCGTGAGCTTTTCATATTCATATATGTGTGCATATATATAATTCAATAATTCTTTTATTGAATTATATATATGAGTAAAAAATAATTCAATAATTCTTTCTGTAACAGCATGGAATTTTTTCATTTTAGCCATTAACCATCAAGGTCCTATGGGGCAGAGCCCTTGGTATAGACAAGCCTGTCTCCTGTCTCCCACCTGTTGATGCAGCCGGGCACCACAGCCATACCTGCAACACCTGGAGGGGGCATCAGGGAAAATAATATATATATGTTTATATATATATGTTTATATATACATATATAAACAATATATATTGAAAAAAAATATATGTTATATAAATATATAAATAGATATTTATATATAAATATATATAAATATATTATATATAAATGAATATATTATATACAAATATATAAATATATATTATAAATATATTATATATATAACAATAAACATATATATTATTTTCCCTGCTGCCCCTTCAGGTGTTGCAGGTATGGCTGTGGTGCCCCGCTGCATCAACAGGTGGCAGACAGGAGACAGGATTGTTTATACCAAGGGCTCTGCCCCATAGGCCCCTTGATGGTTGATGGTCTGATATAGAAAAAGACTGTGTCCCCTAGGATGAACCCAGAGCCACGGCTTAGCCTGGCAAGCTACCCGTGGTGTATTAGATATGCCAAAAAACAGTAACAATAACAGACATCATTCCCAATGAATGGAGACCTTACTGGTGCCTGCTCGAACAAATCCATGAACAACTGGAAGACAAGTGACAAGTGATTGTTTGTCCCTATCCTATGTTTCTTTCTTTTAAAAAAAATCAATTCATCTATTACACTGTCACATTCAAGTAATGTCAAATCTTATCACTTCTATCCTGGTAGATCTCATGAGTCACTTGTCTTCCCATTACACAAATTGCTGGTATTGTTGTTGAGGTCTTCATTGCTGTATAGACTTTTGAAGTCTACCATCTACTTGCTTTCCTTGCCTCCTAACCTTCTGACAACCAACATCTATTAATTTGAAAAGGATATATCTGAAATATCACATGATTCCTCAAAAACAGTTCAGTGATTTCCTTTTTTATTGAAAAATACAATACAACCTATTTTGCTTTCCATTTCTATTTACAAACTGTTGTAGTCTGGCTTATATCCTGCTGCTTTGTGAAGAGACTTCAAACTTGAAATCTCGTATTTATGTCTCCTGTTCATTTGGTAAATCTTTCCCAAGGACTCCCTTAAATGTTTCCTATCTGTTTCTCCTGTTTTGCCTTATCTTTACTTCTGTAAGAGAACACACCCTATGCCATAAAATCCAGCAGACATTTCATGGTTGATTATATAATTTATTGATTACCCTTATCTTTTACCTAACACAATGTCTTATAAAAAGTATATTTAATAAATCATGTAAGAGTGTCTTATTAAAAACAGAGGCTATATAAATGATAATGAATTATTATATAAATAATAATTATATTATTATTTAAATAATAATTCATTATCATTTATTAAATCAATCTGAATTTAATTTTGGAATGCTTGCCATTCTCTGGCAGGAATGATTTCACATCAGTAGAACTATTCGAATAACTTATGTCTCAAGATACTAGAAAGATGCATTTATGGAGAAGAAACCAAGAAAGGATCCTTAGTTTGGGAATCATTTTTACATTCACGTCTATGCCTTAGAAAACCATTCTTGGCCAGAGCTCCCTGTATGTTTCTCTGTGATTTCATTAAAATCATATTAAAAATAGCAAACTCATGCTGTGGGTCAAAATAGGTTGACCAAATGTATGCATTACAAGCCACAATATGTAAGAGAGAGAGAGAGAAAGTGAGAGAGACAGAGACAGAGAGAGAGACAGAGACAAAGACCCAGAGAGAGAAGAAAAAGAAGAAAAGTGCCTGCCATGGAGGAAGGCTGGGAGAGGGGAAGGGCATCTGGGGATACTAGTGTTGGGAAGGGTGGTGGGGGATGGGTGCTGGAACACTGTATGACTGAAACCAAATCATGAACATCTTTGTAATTGTATATTTCATGGTGGTATAATAAAAAATAATAAAAATAGCATACTCTCCTAGAAAATGTCCTGTTGGGATAGATCAAAGAAGTGTCCCCCAAAACAACATGTTCTGGGGAACTGGCCATTGGCGCAGGTTCTACTAGTGACTATACTTAAAAGTGAGTCCAAGCATGTCTCTGGTGACCATTCGGTGATAGGCACACCATGAGTATAATATGCTTGGCATTTCCTGATACAGATTTGATTTCCATCTCTAGGAATTTCACAAATGTTCTCAGAAGCTGCTGAGACATTCATATCTTAAAAATAAACCTTTAACTTTTATAAATCAACACAACTCTATCTTAGAAATCCATGTGTCAGCTCTTTTCCTTGAGAACACCTTATGTCCTACAGTCACTTATATGAAACAGAAAGGAATGAACCACAAGGTAGATCATGTATTTTTAAATTAAAAATGCACGTAAGAAATAGAGATGGGCACAAATATGTTTTAAATATCTGCCTATATGTTTTTGAAAGCTTTAACTAAAAAATGGAAAATTAGTAGAAGAAGGAAAGAGGGAGGTGAAAAAAGAATAAATGAAAGAAAATAAGGAATGGAAAAAATAATGATGAAAGGAAGGAGGAAGGGGGAGAAGAAAAAAAGCAGATAGGAATGAACTCCTTGAAGCCTGGGCAGGGACTTGAGGATTTCTTTTAGGCAACAAGTCAAGCAAAATCAATACCTAAGTTAACTTCTGTTTTATGCCTGTGGTGAAGACATTTGCCTATGGGGTCTGGGATAAGAGATAATCACCTATTTCAAGTAAGATATTCTGACAACACAATGTTTTCCTTTCCTAGAGCAAAATCAAAATCAAAATCATCTCACCTGCTATAGTGATGGTGGCTGCCGCCTTTGCAGTTGTGAATTTTTCTCCATGCTTATTAGTAGCTATACATGTGTATAGTCCTGGCTTAGTGATAAAGAGCTGCAGTCTTGAGTCAATCACTCGGTCTTTCACACTTTCTTGAATGGAGCCAGAAGAAACCTAGTGAAGAAAAGGAAAACAATATAGTATTTGGTCAAGCATTTCGTAATATGCTATATCAGCAGATATCAGCAGACCTGGGAAAAAAAGGATTAAGATATGTTTTCCTTCTGTATCTGAATGATCACAAAAATAGCTCTAAACCTGGGGCTGGAGAAATGCATTGGGTAAGATGCTTGCCTTGGGTTCAACCAACCTAGTTATGATCCCCCAGCATCTCATATGATACCTTGAGAAGCACTATGAAAGAGCCAGGAGTAAGCTCTGGTCACAACTTGGTGTATAAAATAAAAACAATGCCCCCACCCAGAAAAAAATACCATCCCCAAATGTTTCCTTCTCTATGTGTATGACTATGTCATAGGGCTTTGTAACTCTTCCTTTGAGACTTTAGATAGAATTTATAATGTTTTAGAAAACCAGAGATATGTAAGATTCTTTAAAACATTATGACCTTGAGGAAACCAGAGCTAGCCTACTAGAGGCTGACACACATAGTTTTTCCACCTGCACTTTTTTGCAGCATTGAGACATAAAATTTTGTTCACTTAGCATATTTGTCTTTTTATTTTTCTAATATCCTACTAGTTTCCACCCTTATGATAAAAAAAGGGGCAGGAGCGATAGCCCAGAGGGTAGGGCATTTGCCTTGCACGCGGCTGGCCCATGCCGGCCTGGGTTTGATCGCCAGCATCCCATATGGTCCCCGAGCAACGCCAGGAGTAATTCCTGAGTGCAGAGCCAGGAGAAATCTCTTAGCATTGCCGGGTGTGACCAAAAAAAAAAAAAAAGAAAAAAAAAAACTGACTTTTGTGAACATCTAGTTTAACTGGGAAACTTCCCAGATCAGATTAAATATTCTGGTATTTTCCCTGATAAGCAGCAGTCTATGAGAAATTGACATGGTCAAGAGTAAAATATCTTGAAAATACATGTACTCAGTTAAGAATTTAAATTATTATATCATATTTATCCAGTAGTACATTTTGTTATGAATTTATGTGTTTAAGCTAGATTGAAAGAACTGAATAATATAAAACACATTTTGGACTCTCACTGACATTTACAAGTAAGAGTGAGAAAAGAACGACTGAAGATCTGAAGTCTCCATAACTCTGTAAGCATACTTTATACTGCGTAGATATTTTATTTACAAATATAATCCCTTTCCAGTTAACATAACTGTATCTGTATGTAGAACAGTTTTTGTCCTCCATTCCAAAGTTAGTTCCTGCCTTGAAGAAATAGGTTTCTACAATTCTTGGCGAAAATTTAGAGATGCGTAATCCCACAAATGCTAACTGGACTCACACCGTTTTCATATTCACCCCTAAATTACTCCTCAAGGAGGTATCCCTCCTTGAGGTCACTGGAAACTTCTTGGCGAGGAAGAGAAACAGATTTTAAAACTGTATGATCGCTCTTCTGGGCTTCAGTCAGGTGTTGAAATAGTTCATACAAAAAACCAAGAAGTGAGGAAGCTCACTGCCTGATTCTACTGTGGTTCCTTGGTGCTTTTCCTTTTTGTTTCTAGAGGCATCGCTTGATTCATTTTGTGACTCATGCACAGCAGGTCTTGTTAGTCATAACTTGTATTTGTTTTTCTTTCTTCGTGGATCATCCTCACCGACAGTTTAGTATTTTTTGATGATCTAAAATAAAAATAACTCTTTGCCCTTCAGTGTGATCTTATTGCTTCTCAGATTTAAAAGATTAAAGGGATTTCAGGTTCACTGTATCACTGTATCACTGTCTTCCCATTCATCATCAATTTGCTTGAGCAGGCACCAGTAACATCTCCATATGTCCTGTCTCATGCAAGTAGAGCCCAAGGGCACCTGCTTGCTCCAGGAACATAAGGAGCCTCAAAACATTCCATCAGGTCATGGGAATGAGGTCCATAATTGTTACTGGTATTTGGCATATCAAATATGACACAGGTAGCTTGTCAGGCTCTGCCATGCGGGTAGCATACTCTTGTAGTCATTTCTAAATCCAACATTTATTGATGAACTGCGTGGCCACAAGTGGCCAAGCGAGCCGGGCTGTGATAAGCTGGTCTGTTGGGTGCAGTTCTGACGAGGGGGAAGTCCGGATGTGGAAAATGTAGGCCCTCATGGAGTGGGAGTTGTCTGGCTTGTTGCGAGGCTCTGCTGGGGTGGCAGGCCAGGGCTAGAACCTGCCATCTCTCCTGGGTGCCTCATGAGTGGCTGGTCACAGGGGAGAGCCAGTAGCAGCTCTGCCCCATGTCTGTGACTCTTTGGATCAGCATACCTGGGCCTGATTTAAAAAGACTGCTTCAGGGTGTATCTCGATGAGCTGGGCTGTGATAGGCTGGTCCACTGGGTGGAGTTCTGATGAGGGGTGTCCGGATGTGGAAAATGGAGGCCCTCATGGAGTGGGGGTGCGTCTGGCATGTTGCGAGGCTCTGCTGGGGATTTCAGGTTATTTCAGATTATTACTGTGACCTTTAACCAAGGTTTGGATAGGCAACTCGCTTATTGCTTGAGGTGATTATATCAGGTACTTATGGTTTTTACCAGTTTCTTGGTCTGGGGTTTAACTCTTTGATAAAGCACAGGCCTTGCATGTACAATAGTTCAATCCCTGGTATGGCTGAAACCCAAACATGAACATCTTTGTAATTGTATATTTCATGGTGGTATAATAAAATGCTAGAGACTCGCAGACATGAGGCAGAGCTGCTACTGGCTCTCCCTGTGACAAGCCACTCACGGGCGCCCGGGAGGGATGGTGGGTTCTAGCCCTGGCCCACCACTGCAGCAGAGCCTCGCAACAAGCCAGACGACCCCCCACTCCATGAGGGGCCTCCATTTTCCAAATCCGGACTTCTCTCTTGTTAGAACTCCATCCAGCAGATCAGCCTATCACAGCCCGGCTCATCGAGTTCCACCCCTGCAGCAGTCTTTTTAAAATCCGGCTCAAGTATGCCGGTCCAGAGACTCGCAGACATGAGGCAGAGCTGCTACTGGCTCTCCCTGTGACAAGCCGCTCACGAGGTGCCCGGGAGGCATGGTGGGTTCTAGCCCTGGCCCACCACCCCAGCAGAGCCTTGCAACAAGCCATATCACTCCCCACTCCATGAGGGCCTCCATTTTCCAAATCTGGACTTCTCTCTCATCAGAACTCCACCCAGCAGACCAGCCTATCACAGCCTGGCTCATGCAGCCGCTTGCGGCCGTGCAGTTCATCAATAAATGCTGGACTTAGAAATACCTGCATGAGTATGCTACCTGCGGCAGAGCCTGGCAAGCTACCCGTGTTGTATTTGATATGCCAAATACCAGTAACAACTATAGACCTCATTCTGGAGTGGATTGAGGCTCTTTATATTCCTGGAGCAAGCAGATGCCTTTGGGCTCTACTAGCATGAGACAGGACATATGGAGATGTTACTGGGGCCCGCTCAAGCAAATCGATGATGAATGTGAAGACAATGATACAGTGAGATGTTGGGCGCCATTACTCTGCCCACTGCCATGTTGCCTTTCGGCGCATGCACAGGGTCCTGTGTCCCGCGCATGCGCAGAGTCCCTGGCGTGGTGTGATTGGGCTTTGTCCAATCACGGCATATTTTGTCAGCTCATACAAGCTCGTACGACCTGTGCCAGCCAATGGGAAGTGGACACGTCGAATCACACCATTTGCACCAGCCAATGGGAAGTGGACACGTCGAATCACACCATTCGCGCCAGCCAATGGGAAACAGACATCCCGAATAGCACTGTATAAAAGCAGCTTGCACAACAGGTCTGGGTCCTTTCGCCATCGCAAATATGAAACTAAAAGAGCTCCAGTAAAGCGTGTTCTAAAAAGAATCCTGTTGTGGTCGCTCTTCACCGCAGGTGGTCGAGGGCGTCCCACAGTGATACAGTGATAATAAAATGCTAAAAAAAGAGTTTAATCCCTGACATTGTATGGCACCCCCTATTCTTAAACACTGTTAGAAGCTCCTACAACTACAACAAAATGTTATTATTCCCAAGTAACACAGGCATACTAAATTGAGGACAAGCTATTCTCTGTTCTGTGGGTTATATTGTCTTTGAGATAATGGTCTAAAAAAATAGAAATAGACCTCCAGTTCTTCAAATGGGCATCATAATTATTACCCGAGACAGCATATCAAAACCTTTGGAAATGGCAATAATATAGACCTGTGAAATATCTTATTTGTCACCAATACATTAAGAGTGTTGTCTTGAGAGAGTTAGTCCTAATTGTGGATAATCTCATAACTATAACTCCAATAAGATTTTACTTTAATACAGGAAGGCTTCTTAGTAATATTCTGGCAACACTGGTTTTGTCTTGTCAAGAGGTCCTTCTGGTTGGGAATACCTTGAAGAACTGCTAGGGTATGGCCCAATAAGGTCCATATTCAGGAAACTGTAATAATGTCTGTCTATGCATCATAGAAAAATATATAATAGATGGAAAATTTTCTTATTGCTTTTCATCAATGTAGCAATAAATTTGACCTCTCCCAATATGGTTGCTGAAATATTCCACATAAAACTTGATATGCCAAAAACAGTAACAATAATGGACCTCATTTCCAATGAATGGAGACATTACTGGTGCCCACTTAAACAAATCAATGATCAATGGGAAGACAAGTGATACAAGTGAAAACTTGATATATGTAATTATTTTAGCTTCACCAGCTAGAAAGACAAGATGACTTCAAAGATTATATGCTTTGAACCAAAATGACTGTCTCTTAAAAGTATGGGTAAATATAAGTAATTCTCCCTTTAAGAAGCTATAACAGCTTGGGCACTGATGGGGAGATGGGTGCTGGAACACTGTATGACCGAAACCCGAACATAACATCTTTGTAATTGTATATTTCATGATCATATAATACAATTTAAAAATATATATATATAATATAACCATGTGCAATAAAAGATTTGTAGGAGAGTAGTTTGCCATCACCAGTTATAATAGCTGAAATATCTTGAATGTCCAGCAATAAAAATATACAAAATATTATAGACAAAAAAGAAACTATAGCAGCTATTTGTTTTATGATTTTTCCTAATAAAATAATTCAGCTAACACATTTTTATGAACTATGTTTATTGGACAAAGTGTGTAATCTTCTAAACTTCTAAATGAATGCCAAAATTGTGATAGTATTAGTATAAATTTAAGCAAATCCAATTACATTAATATAAGAATATTTTATTTAATCTCTTGTTGAAATACTACCATTCACTCTGAAGTTTGTCTAAGTTGATATATTCTCATAAACAAAGGAAACAACCTTTCCATGAAAGAAAGCAAAATGTTTCTTAATCACTTTGGTACTGTTGTTTGTTTTCCATTCTTCAGCTCTGTTTAGGGCTGTAGCTCACTGTCATGATCACAGAGAAGGAGAAATGGAAAGCACACATCTTTTCAGGAAGCTGGTTGTATTTAGCAGTAAATTGGTGCAGTTGGTCCACTATATTGTAGTTAGTAAGAGTCAGAGTTCGAACTGTTCTAGCCTGTGCCAAATCATTTCCAAGCCTGCCTTCATCTCTGCTTTGTTCACCCAAATGGAGACCAGAGCTGTGGTCTCCGCCCTGTTCTCAATAGACTATTCTGGTTTGCTACTTTTACAACATTAAATGCCCGAAATTGCCTTCATTTCCTGTGATTTGCGTCAGCGTGGGCAAAGTCATCTTGATTTGGACCTTGGCAGTATTACCAAGAACAAAAGTTGGCTGTAAGAGCCACACTCTCTCTGACCATAAGAACTGCAACACTTTTGTTTTCTTCCTGAAGGAAAGTTACTGTTGCTGTCTCATTTCTGTTTTAGAATCCAAGACAATGGATTCTATTTGCCTTGTATTTTTTTTCTTGCGATCTCAAATTGAACAACTGAATTGGGGTCTCAGATAGGCCTAAAATAAAACAAACCATCTGATTTCTCACTCCCAAAAGGAGTATGCTGATGTACTTCCCAGTTCTAGCTCATATGAGCATTTTGGAAACATTTAAATTTTAAAGCATTTGTTTTTCCATTTTCTTGAGAACTATTTATACAGAGTAATAAAGTTAGTGAAGTCAAATCATCAGACTCCAGTTTTCTCGAGATATATCTTTCCATTATTTTGAGAAGTTAAAAAATTATATAGATTCCACAAAATAGCCACTGAATAGGCTGCCAAATAAGATTCAAATTTTAAATGACTCTTGAAATTCAGAGAGCTCAGGAATGGAAACTACAATTACCTCAATAGGACATATTAAACTTAGAGAACTGTTGTAATCCTGATGCTATGTAAGAGATCATTTTCTTTAACCTCTTGACAATTCTGTCATGATAGACATAGGACTCAGCTTCTGAAAGGTAAATGAACCACCTCCAAATCACATCTGCCACTCAGGGGCATCGACGTAATCCTACCCACTTCCTACCCAGGTCTCTCATTCTATGGAGCACAATTTGACTTTAATTTATTCATTATATTTTAAAGGTATCAATGGTAGAAAATTAGATAAGATGAACAACTCCAATAACAAATTATAAGAAAATTGGTTTTGTACAAGTATCAAAGAAGAAACAAAAACCTTCAGGAGGAGGTGTGGAGTAATAATACAGCAGGTAGGGCATTTGTGACCTGGGCTCAATCCATGCCATTCCATATGGTCCCTTGAGGACTTCCAGGAGTAATTTCTGAGCAAAGGGCCCAGAGTAACCTCTAAGAATTGCCAGGAGTGACACCCCTCCCCCCAAAAAAAAAACCTTCTGGGAAGGGGAAATAGTGAAAAAAAGACTAGCAAATTATACATGTTAGATGGCACTATTGCATGAAATGTCTTTAGTAAGGGATATGGGAGATTTTAGACAACATTCTATACTTGTGAGTAAGTTTCTTTGTAGAAATTTATGGTAGTAATTAGAGTTTGAGAAAAAATTAGCAAATAAAGTAGAACTTCTGTCCCATCAAAAAGAAATATAACATAGCATACAGATTAAAATTTCCATAGTTTTAAAGATAATTTTATTTAACAAAAATCTAATAAAGGAGAGGAAGAGAAAAGGGATGCAATAATTACCAATACATTAAAGGAAATGTGCTTAAGTTTAAAGAGATTTGCATTCCATCCCCAGTTCTGTATTTTTTTAATTCAAACTTGCTGGCAATTTCACAAAAAGCGATAACTTCAAAGATTGAGAGCATGAGTCAACATAAAGAGGAACCTTATTATTTTAAGCGGAACACTTGGCTTATCACTAGTATAGCAGGTGTGGCATTTACCTTGCATATAGCTATCCATAGACCAATCTGTGGTACCCTATATGGTATCTCAAACCTGCCAGGAGTGACCCATGAGCACAGAGCAAGGAGTAAGCTCTGAGCACTGCTGAATGTGACCCAAAAACCAAAAAATAAAATATATGCAAAAAGCTATAGGACCAGGAATGTGATTCAGTGTTAAATTCATTCCTTGCATACATGACACCCTAGGTTTGCTCTTTGGTGCAGACTTTTGCAAAATGGAGACAAAATTGAGGACCAAAGACTGAGACCAAAGTAACCCTATAACTCTATGGTCTATGAGTTATACAAATTATATGGTCTATGAATTCCATCACCAGTGGGTCTTCCCCAAATATGGCCCCATCCAGATGGCACTCACAGCAATTCCATTTTCGATCCAGGTGACAGTTGGGACAGGGATGCCTGTGGCTGTACAGCGCAGGGTCACAAAGGAACCAAAGGTGACATTGTGCGATTCAGGAGCTCGCAGGATTCTTGCAAAAACTGTTAGGAAAATAGAAGTGGTGAGTGAGTCTTCTCTAATGATTGGTCATAGTGGAGGGGAGAGAAAGGAGGGAGGGGGGGGAGGGAGGGGAGGGAGGAAGGGAGGAAGGGAGGGAGGGAGGGAGGGAGGGAGGGAGGGAGGAGGGAGGGAGGAAGGAAGGAAGGAAGGAAGGGAGGAGAGGGGAGGGAGGGAGGGAGGGAGGGAGGGAGGGAGGAAGGAAGGAAGGAAGGAAAGGAAGGAAGGAAGGAAGGAAGGAAGGAAGGAAGGAAGGAAGGAAGGAAGGAAGGAAGGAAGGAAGGAAGGAAGGAAGGAAGGAAGGAAGGAAAATCAAGTCATATTCTCTTGTATAAAACCCTTCAAATATTCCCTATGTCATAGGAACAACACCCTATGTCATGCCCTGACCTTGGAACCACAAACACTGTGTGTGTGATCTTTACCACTGCAGGAAACACCAAATTTGTTCTCATCCCTGTGAGATGAGAGCTTGACTGTGCCTAAAGCATTTGTCCCCTATAATTTAAAATGGCAAGCTCAAGGTTTCTTCAAACTACTTAAATAGTTTTCTCAGAATAGCTTTTTCTCAGAGTGGTCCTTGTTATCATCGAAATTTTGCCATCTTCTTTATCATTGTCTTTATCATTGTCTTTATCATACCTTACTTTCTGAAATTAGCCCATTCTTTCCTATAGTCTTCTCTCCACAGTAAACTAAATTCTCAGCAACCCGAATCACTGTACCCAAGGTCCAATACCAAAAAACAAGGGTCCTATCCTGTTATTTGCACCACGATCACAAATGATGGAGCCCAACTTGATGGTCAGGCTGGAAATGCTTAAAAGAAAGTGTGAGGGACCACAGCAATAGTACAGCACATGCTATTGCTCGTGGCTTTGCACGTGGCTGGCCTGGGTTTGATCCCCAGCATCTGATATGCTTAAGCACTGCCAGGAGTAATTCCTGAGTGCAGAGCTAGAGTAGCCCCTGAATATCACAAGGTATGGACCAAATATATAAACAAAAAGATAACAAAAAGAGAGAGAAAAAAAGAGAGAGAGGTTGAAGACTTCACCTCTATGGGAGTTCCTAACAGATAAGGCTCAATGGTGAAATTTAAAATAAAAAGTTGCAAATATGTTGGATGGGACTAAAGCAAGTGTTCATCGGGACTTGGTGAAACATGATGTCCAAGTGGAAATTTTACACTTCTCAGGTACAGGAGGCCACTGGTGTTGCATTTGGACATGTTGGAACCCACCCCTGAACAATATAGCTAATTATAACAGATGATAAACTAAATAATCATCATTCTAGAATCCATACCTTAAAATTAATGTCATAATATTTTACTCCATTCCATATTAGAGGTTTTTGGTGGTTTATTGGGAGCAAAGTACATAAAGAAGTATGATTAACGTTGCAAATAGCTTTATGAATATGAGAGTTTGCTGACAAACAGCTAGCCTTTCTCCAAAAGGTCAAATGTACCTGTAGTTGACTGTGGTTTCCAGTGAGTTCAGTGACTTTATGAGAAAAAAATGCCAGGAGGTTGAAGTTGATATCTCCTGAGTACCCATATTCTTGCCAAAAGATAAACTTACCCTCCATATTTTAAATCAAATTTGAAAGATAGTTTCTAGCCTCAAGGAAGTTTGCAAATGTCTTGTGGGTTTCCAATCAGAATTTTAAAAATTATAATATGGTTGCCATTCTTAGTCTTGTTTATGATTCTTTATAGCACTTAGCATGATGTCATTACAATTATTTTTTAACCTTTCCTCCTGGAATACAAGTAGCTTAAGGGCACTGCTTGAATGGTACATGAGGGAACCCCATAAATATTTGTTGAGTGAATTGATAAGCAATTTCCCTACTTGCTGAAATTAAGGAGAGATATATGCATGTTTTGAGTATCCAAGGCTCTTTGAGTCACCATTCTTTTAGTTACTCTGCAAACAAGAGCTTGGATTACCTTACATTAATTATATTGCCCAAGTCAGTTTTTCTTCTTCCTACAATTTAGGGTAAAAGACACAAGAGTGGGAAGGGCTGGGGGTTGGGTATAAATGAAATAGAAGTTATGTTAGTCCATTTGTTAGATGAACGAGTAGAAAACATTTTGCACTTAGCTTGTAAGCAATAAGCAATATATTTTATACTCATAAGTTTTTATTATTTTTTCCAAGCGTGAAAGGTAAAGAGATAGTGAAAGAAATTCAAACACATTTAGCAAATATTGAAAGCAATTGCACCCACTGTAATTTGAAACATGACTCCTAGATTAATCTTCATGGTTAATAATGTATCTGTAATCATAAACTTAGGCATAATTGAATAGAAGATTCTATTTATCAGTGGTTACAAATGGAAAATATGCTCTAGGTCTAGAAAATACATTTTATGTCATTAATTTAAGAAGTAATATATTTTTCATGTCAAGTATACATTGAATATTCCTATTTGCCTTTTATTTTCATAAAAATGATTTCATCATATAAATAGCCAAGTTATTTAATAGATAGGATATGAAACTACTTAGAAATTGGAAAATATTTACAATTATTTTGGTGTTAACTATTAAAAAGGAAAGATGATCTAACTCCTCTTTCTGCAAAAAGTATTATCCATAGTCCTTCATTTAGTATGGGTTCTGTCCCTTTACTTTCTTGTCGGCAGGTAAGTTATTCATTTGTATCATTGGAAATAATCATGGGCAATATATTTATTCCAGGTTTTCTGTCTCAGGACCCATTCCTGAGTTTGGCCTTTCATTTCTTTAGGGTACATTTGCAATGCTAACTGCAGATTAAGAACTTTATATTTATAATTAGGAACTTTATATTTATAAGCAAGGAGTGATTCCAAAATCCTTAGTAACTTTTACTCTCTTCTGTTTTGCAAAACACTTTCAGCTACATAGTCAACTTATTGTTTGCCATTTTAAGAGGGACCTAATTAATAATGAGGAGATTTATTTCACGCTGGAATTGCACTGGTGGTATAATGAAAAGTCTGGCGGGCAGGGAGTCCACATTGAGTTCTGAAATTAATGAGCAGTTTGGCTTGAGATGAATTAGTTTTCTTTTCTTGGTAAGGAAATAAGACCTGAGGAACACTTGAGTCCCTTGTAAATTCTCTCTCTGAGCAATTATGTCAATGCATACAATCAGTTCACATGGATTTTATTTTCCTTATAATTTCCTACTTTCCCTTAAAGACATCTTGAAGGTTACTTGACTCAAACAAGCAATGACCTATAGCAGTAAATTAAAAATAAATGAATAAAATGCAAAAATCACATACCTCATTTGAAATATTAAGATAAGGAAGTGTGGATTTTTTTTCTAGAGAAAAGCAGTATTATATGAGAATGTGTGGATTTTATCCAAAAATATCAAATTTTAGCTAGAAATACACTATATTTCTTGTTAATGAGAATGGAAGGTGCTCTATTTGAGGGAAAACTCTCTTGGTCTAGTAGAATTTTTCCCAAATATTTTTTTTTATCTGTAACTGCTTTTTGTTAAGCACATGTCTCTAGCTAGGTATTTCTGAGCACAATTAAAATGAATTAATTTTTATGCTTTTGGTGTGATTTGAGCAATGGTGTAAGAGTCCTTCTACTCATGAAATAATAAGAATGAAAATAATTTAAACTGGTACCTTGACTTTTTTTTCTGCTTTTTTGGTTTTACACCCCAAAAAAAGGGGTTACTCCTGGCTCTGCAGTCAGAAATTACTCCTGGAGGTGCTGAGGGGACCATATGGAATGCTGGGGATTGAACCGGGCTCGGCTGCATGCAAGGCAAATGTCCTACCAGTTGGACTATCGTTCTGACCCCATCTTGACATTTTTTACATATCTAAAAATTTCTAAATGACCCAAGTCCCAGTTTTTTCATTCAAGTGTAAGTTTCTGTTCCTCTGCCCATGATGTAAAGTCTCATTCTGTTTATGTAATTTTATTTTGTTTGTACTTTTAGAGTTTGAATACTCTGTAAAGCTCAAGTTTTTCTGTTGACCTTACTTAAAATAGTCAATAAGTTAGTTATATAACTGAAAAATTCGTCTACTGACACTTGCAAATCCTGTAACAATATTGACCATTTTTTTTTGTTACTCTTTCACAAAATAATGGCATTTAGAGTTTCTGGTAAGATCAGTAAAGAAAAACAATGAAGCAGAACCATACAGCCATAGTAAAGAAGTAGTGCAGAAAAAAGAAAAAAAATACCTTTAGTATCTTGCTCAGGTTCACTCTCTTCTATTAATAGGAACAAGACAAACCAAATGAACAAACACCATAAACAAACAAACAAAACAAAGCATCGTGAAAAGCATCATGAAAACTTTCAGTTGGAAAGCATCAACTCAGCAAGATTATTCAACTTTATTTCTTATTTTAATAAGAAACCAACACAATCAAGAGAAACTTTTGACCTTTGCAAAGCAGATTATCAAATGACACAAAAATGTAAATTTTCACTTTTAGTCAGGCAGTATTACATAGAAAATAAATCAGGGCATACACCAAACCATAGCTCATTCATGCATTTTTATCTTAATTTGACAATCACCCTTTCTTTAAGGACCACAGGCTACCTACTATTCTGATAAATTATGTTTGCCCTTGTAGCTTGCCTTAGGAGGCCCTGCTGTGAAGTCAGTGATGTTGAATCCGGATCTCAGCTATCATTTCTATGGCAATAGACTCCTGTTGTGGTAAACAGGGGATTAGGGGTTTTCTGTAGAACAGAGCCTACCACCGACAGAGCGTCCTTTGCATCAACATTCAGTAACTGGAAAGAAGCAAAGCATTTTCTTCTTAGAACCTCTCAGAGAATCCGGCTACTATGAAAAAAGGCAGAATGTCTAAACTGGACAGAATGAATTAAGCTTTCAGGCATTTCTCAGAAATTCTAGAAAATGGACAATGATCAGGTTTATTATTCCAAAATGTCTAATATAACACTATTATTGACAGATTCCACCCCTAAGATCGTTTTTATTTCTTGAAGTTTTTTTGGTCATGTCAAGTTAACTCTTTTTTTGAGTTGGTGACAAGCCAACTGCAACATTGGTCTGTAATATAAAATACCCGTGCTATTGTTAATGACTTTTAATGATGAGATGACTTTTACACAGCTCATTCCAGCTTACGGATATTTTCACACCCATTGTTCATGGTTTATTTAACCATCACTATTCCCGTGATTGAACAGATTGATGTTTTTCAGTCTGTTTTCCAGACAATAAATAAGAAATTCAGATTTACATCAGGTATAGAGACAGAAAAATGCTCAAGTCTTCTGTTCTAATCTAGTGATGTAGTGGGAAGTCCTTATTTTTTAAAGGAACAATTTTAAATTCAAGTGAATTTATGCCTTCTGATCTAAATTTTACTGTACGCTTTACCTTCCAGAACCTAAGTCAGCGGCATCCTAGTCTGTCTTGTTTTATTAATATCCAGGTCAAAGACAAATGAGAATTTTTAAATTGAATGCATTATGGTTAAAAATGGATTTGGGGGGTTGTCTATTGCACATACTTCTAAACAAAGAAATAATATCATCTGACACTCCTAATAAGAAAGCATGGGATATAATACAAGTTGGTTCCTATACAGTTGTTCATTTCAACACCTGAAAATTGCAGAGATTTTTGTAACACAAACCTTCATCAGAAGATAGAATAAAGATTTATAGTTGGGTCAGATTAGACCTGTAAAAACTGTGTATAAGTCCCTTTAGACTGTACCTAGTATTTTAAGAACTTAAAAGTTGAATTTCATGTCTATGAGTGGCTGAGATCAGTATGGGGTTTTCATGAGAACGTTATATATCTATAGTCTCCTAAAGGCGCTATCCCCAAAATTTTGTTCAATTAAAACAGACTATATCAATTTTGAGACTCTTATTCATTTATATTTTGTTATACTTCTATTTAGGGCTCTGAAGCAAAGGCAGGTAAATTTTGAGCCTTTCTATTTTGTTCCGTGATCTTTTACAGGATTGAATTTTAAAGTGTGTTTTCAGAATAACACTGATTTTCCTTTGCTATTCCTTACTTTGTTGTTATTGTTATAATTGCATGCAATATTTTGAAAGAAGACATCTGTTTCTTCCACTGTAGATACAGGCAAAAAACAACTCAAGGGAGAAAAGACTGTCTAGAAATTCCATTTTGCTAAAAGGAGGTTTAGTAGTTCTATCAAAAATTGCATTTTCATATACAGATGATCAAAATTTCTATGCACTCATAGAAATATTGATCAATTATACCATATTATACCAATATATCTATATATGCTTATGTATTCATAAACACAGATATTTATATACATGCACACACAAGAGGTTATGGTAAATTAGAAAAGATTATGAAAACTGAAGATTAGTTAAAGCTTGAGTACACATATTTAGTGTATGAAATCGTTATTTCAAGTTCAAATTATTTTTTAGTTTTCTTTTGTTTCCTATGAAAATATCCCACCTATCACCCTTGACTTCAGAATTTACTGTTCTTAAGTATTTTACCTCATGGTCTTTATTTTCATTTAATTGCTAAAATCTCATTTAAATGCTCTGTTGAAATATTTTTTCTTATCTCAAAAAATTGATTTGTAATCTTCTTGGGAGGTAAGACAGTGAACTCACACTTAGTTGTGTTTTTATCCCTTAAAGTTCAGCATGATCTCTCATGGAAAAAAGAAAATATTTTTAAAAAGAAACTGATTTAATACGCATTTTCCCTTTCTGCTTTCTTGTGATTGGTTAGTAGATTATAAGAATGAAAAGAATAGGTGACTTCTCTTCTTGAAGTCTTTTATTTAGATATTATGTCTGAGACATAATCAATATCCGAGTACATAGTATAGCTATCATTTTTTTTCTAATACTTGAATTTAAAAGGAACTTAATACTGTCATATCAACCAATCTGAAACAACTCTGGTTTATAGGACTATAAATGCTTATATATTTTAGGGGTACTATGTTATCACACTAGGTCACTGATACCATTATAAGTAACTAATACTCATTTTTACATGTGCTCTTATTAAAATATATTTTCCCTTGGGGTCAGAGAGCTAACAAGGTGGTTAAAGTACTCATCTTGCATACAACCCACCCCCATGCGACTGTGAGCACTGCTGAGTCTGACCCAAATCTCACCCCCTTTAAAAAAATCTGTCTTCCCAGTTCTTCGCATTTTTGTATATGAATGAGTTTATTATAAAACAAAATAAAATAATTTTTCCCATTCATTTTACTTTATTAGTTGACTCGAGAAGTAAATTTAGGAGGAAACCTCTTTTTACAAAAACATGGGGAAAGACAGGGTTTTCTGGTAAAGATACACAGAGCACCTCTCATAAAATTATAAGGCTGTACAGACTGAGTGAGTAGAAGCAACAAAATTAATACAGAAATTAGAACCATGGCAGGGTTTCCATTTATTTATATCATCATGGTGAAGAGAGCTAATAAGGCAAAGGAGATTTTAGATTAAATTCTCACTTTAGATTAAATTCTCAGTGGGAACTGAAAGTTGCTTGCCTGTTAGGATAGCACCGAGCAGTCTCTTAATGGAATTATTATTAAAAAAGAAAAAAATAAATAAAGCAAACAGAAGTGAGGGTGAAACCAAATATTAGCTTCCCAGTTCTACCTTGACTAGTCCTAGAGAGATTTGAATAGTAATCTAATACTGAAAGTATGGAAAGGAAAATATGAGATACATATGAAAGAACTTCTTTTATAAGGACATTTCAGGAAATTTCCAGGTATACTAATCTCTCAGTGATTAAGATCAAGTCAGTATAAGTAATAAATAACAATGGTAAGTAGCATAAAGATTAAAATTAAAGGTTGAGAAAACCAAATTCTGCCTGATTAGAAATCTTGCTATCAAATTAATTTCGAATAAGCTATTTTTAACATGTATATTACTACAAAGAACATACTTTTAACTACAAAGAACATATTTTTTGTACATATGTTAACATGTATGTTCCTACAAAGAACATACTTTTAACTATAAAGAACATCTTTTTTAACAGGTATGTTCCTACAAAGATATTTCCATTTTTTAAGTATTTTATTATACCACCGTGAGATATACAAATAAAAAGATATACAATTAAAAAGTTCATGTTTGGGTTTTGGTCATACAGTGTTCCAGCACCCGTCCCTCCACCAGTGCCCATCTCCCACCACCAACATCCCGGTTCCCTCCCCACTTCCCCAGCCCACCTTCATGGCAGGTTCTTTATTTCTTTCCCTTTCTCTCTCTTTCTCTTTTCCTTCCCCCTCCAGACTATGGATTACAGAACATACATTAAAAAGGTTGTCATGTGTATCCCCCTGCCTCTATTTAATGCTCAGTTCCAGGTTGGCACTAGTACCCTCGACAATTATTAGCACCCTGTTCCATTTTCTGTCTTACCTAACCTCTGACTCCCACACGTTTGTGATAATTTCCACCTTTGACAAGACCTCCTGATATATGTTTCACTTGACCTTGGATATTGGTATCATAATATGTACATATATATTTATGCCATGCAAATAAATGCAGTCATTCTGTATCTGTCTCTCTCCTTCTGGCTAATTTCACTCAACATAATCTTCTCCATGTCCATCCATTTATAAGCAAATTTTATAACTTCATTTTTCCTAACAGCTGCATAGTATTCCATTGTGTAGATGTACCAGAGCTTCTTTATCCAGTCATCGATTTTCGGGCACTCTGGTTGCTTCCAGATTCTGGCTATTGTGAATAATGCTGCTATGAACATAAAAGTAGGGATGGTGTTTCCGCTGCGTATTTTTGGTTTCCCAGAGTAGATTCCCAGGAGTGGTATGGCTGGGTCAAATGGGAGTTCAATTTCTAATCTTTGGAGGAAAGTCCATATTGTTTTTCCAGAAAGGCTGTACCAGCCGGCATTCCCACCAACAATGGATGAGTGTCCCCTTTTCCCCACATCCACGCCAGCACTTGTTGTTCTTGCTCTTTTGAATATGTGCCAGTCTCTGTGGTGTAAAGTGGTATCTCATTGTTGTTTTGATTTGCATCTCTCTGATGATTAGTGATGATGAGCATTTTTTCATATGTTTTTTGGCCATTCGAATTTCTTCCTTGCTGAAGTTTCTGTTCATTTCTTCTCCCCATTTTTTGATGGGGTTGTTTGTTTTTCTTCTTGTAAAGTTCTACCAGTGCCTGATATATCCTGGATATTAACCCCTTATCAGATGGGTATTGGGTGAATATTCTTTCCCATTCTGTGGACTGCTTTTGTATCTTAGTCACTGTTTCTTTTGAGGTGCAGAAGCTTTTTAGTTTCATGTAGTCCCATATGTTTATCCTTTCTTCTAGTTGCTTTGTTAGTGGTTTCACCTTTGAAGATGCCTTTAGCTTCAATGTCGTGGAGGGTTTTTCCTATATTTTCTTCAATGTACTTTATGGATTCAAGACTGATATTGAGATCTTTAATCCATTTTGATCTGATTTTTGTGCATGGTGTTAGACACAGGTCCCAATTCATTTTTTTACATGTCGCTGCCCAGTTTTCCCAAAACCACTTGTTGAAGAGGCTTTCCTTACTCCATTTTAGACTCATTGCACCTTTATCAAAGATTAAATGATCATGTGTTTGAGGTTGAGTGTCAGGATACTCAATTCTATTCCATAGGTCCACAGGTCTGTTTTTATTCCAATACCATGCTGTTTTAATTACTACTGCCTTGTAGTACAGTTTGAAGTTGGGAAAGGTGATGCCTCCCATCTTCTTTTTCCCAAGGATTGCTTTAGCTATCCTTGGGGGGTTTATTGTTCCATACAAATTTCAGGAGGCGTTTGGTCAGTTTCTTTGAAGAATGTCATCGGTATCCTCATAGGGACTGCATTGAATATGTATAGAGCTCTAGGGAGTATTACCATTTTGACAATGTTGATTCTCCCCATCCATGAGCAGGGAATGTGTTTCCATTTCCTTGTGTCCTCTTTTATCTCTTGGAGCAGTGTCTTGTAGTTTTCTTTGTACAGGTCCTTTACATACTTGGGTAAGTTGATTCCTAGGTATTTGATTTTCTGTGGCACAATTGTGAATGGAATAGTTTCCTTAATATCCCTTTCTTCTGTTTCGTTATTTGTATATAGGAAAGCCACTGACTTTTGGGTGTTGATTTTGTATCCTGCCACTCTACTATATGCGTCTATTGTTTCTTGGAGTTTTTTGGTAGAGAGTTTAGGGTTCTCTAGGTATAATATCATGTCATCTGCAAATAATGATAGCTTGACTTCTTCCTTGCCTATCTGGATGCCCTTGATGTCCTTTTCTTCTCTGATTGCTATGGCAAGTGCTTCCAGTACTATATTGAATAAAAGAGGTGAGAGGGGGCAACCTTGTCTTGTCCCTGATCTCAGGGGGAAGGCTTTCAACTTTTCCCCATTTAGAATGATGCTTGCTGTGGGCTTTTGGTAGATAACTGTAACTATCTTGAGGAAAGTCCCTTCAATTCCCATTTTCTGGAGCGTTTTAATCATGAACGGATGCTGGATCTTGTCAAATGCTCTTTCTACGCCTATTGAAAGGATCATATGGTTTTTATTTTTTCTTTTTATTGATATGATATATTATGTTGATTGACTTGCGAATGTTGAACCATCCTTGCATTCCCTGGATGAATCCTACTTGGTCATGATGTATAATCTTCTTGATGATTCTTTGGATTCTGTTTGCTAGTATTTTGTTGAAGATCTTAGCATCCGTGTTCATCAGGGATATTGGTCTGTAGTTTTCTTTCTTTGTGTTGTCTCTCCCTGCTTTGGGTATCAGGGTGATATGTGCCTCGTAGAAGCTGTTTGGGGATATTTCCATTTTCATGGCCTTCGTCCAACTTGCTTGATTCATTTGATTCCCCTCCAGAGAACCAGGTTCCCTCTATTCATGTAGAACAACACCTTCCTAGGGAACAGTCTAGGGAGGTTCACTCAAATCACTGGTTATATAGCTGAAGAAGGCGTCAAGCCTTTAGGAGCAATCTTACATCCTCTGCATGCTATATACAATGAAAGGACATGACTGGGACACTGGGTTTCATGGTGAAGAGAGTGTGACAGTCAAAGAGCTGCTTACTGAACTATATGGCAAAGTTGGGGAAATTCTTCAATGGGGCCTGATCTGATACATCTCTGGAATCTTAAGGACGAAGGTGGAAGCACTTGGTGAGGCCTGCACAGACCTTCTTTCCCACCAGAAACATCTGACAGTGGGACTCCCTCCAGATCCTCAAGAAAAGATCATCTCTGCACCTCTGCCCTATGAAGCTCACTCAGCTTATAGATGAATCAGTGAAGGGGACATGAGCATTTCTATTCTTCTAAAGGAAATAATGGTGTATCTAGGCATGTATATGCGGACTCAGCCTGGCCTCTTTGCTGAAATATTTCGACTTCAAATTGGTCTGATCGTACAAAGAGAGCTGCTACTGGCTCTCCCTGTGCCCAGCCGCTCACGAGGCACCCAGGAGGGATGGCGGGTTCTAGCCCTGGTCTGCCACCCCAGCAGAGCCTTGTAACAAGCCAGACAACCCCCACTCCATGAGGGCCTCCATTTTCCACATCTGGACTTCCCTCTCGTCAAAACTCCACCCAGCAGACCAGACTATCACAGCCCAGCTCGCAGGGCCACTTGCAGCCGCTCAGTTCATTAATAAATGCTGGATTTATAGATGACTACAAGAATATGTTACCCGCATGGCAGAGCCTGGCAAGCTACCAGTGTTGTCAAATACCAGTAAAAATTTTAGACCTCATTCCCATAACCTGATGGAATGGTTTGAGGTTCTTTATGTTCCTGGAGCAAGCAGGTGCCCTTGGACTCTACTAGCATGAGACAGGACATATGGAGATGGTACTGGTGCCCACTCAAGCCAATCAATGATGAATGGGAAGACAGTGATACAGTGATACAAGTTATGGCAACAGAATTGATTCACTCCCTTCTATGCCCTGTGCTGGGAATCAAACCCAGGCCTCATGTATTCAAGTTTGCCACTGAGCCACATCCTTTGCTCAAAAATCAAAAATCTTTATTACTTATAGATTAATATCCAGATCCTTCCAATAGAGACTCACAAGAAGCCATATGAGCCCCCACACCATGAGGACAGTCTTTTTCAACATCTGGACGCCACAGCTTGTCAGAGCTCCACCCAAGAGAAAGTCAATCTCTTCCCGTTGCATCAGTAAATGCATGATATGAGAGTCTGCTACTGAGAGTATATCACCTGCAGAGCAGAGCTTGGCAAGCTATCCGTGTTGTATTTGATATGCCAAAAACCAGTAATGATTATAGACCTCATTCCCATGACCTAAAAGAATGGTTTGAGGCTCTTCGTGTTCCTGGAACAAGCAGATGCCCTTGGGCTACACTAGCACATGACAGGACATATGGAGATGTTACTAGTGCCTGCTCAAGCAAATTGATGAACAATGGGAATACACGTGAAGCTATTTTTGTAAACTAGAAAATTATTAAGATGTGTACTCTGTGGATGTATGTTTTGTGAATAATTGGTACTCAGTGATCATGATACTTAAAATAGCTTTGAGGCTGATATCTTGGGTCTCTGAATGAGTGAAAATATCATCTTTAAAGAGCAATGCTATTGACTTCTCTCATATAATAATAAATATTTTAATTTTCTTGCCTATTCCACTGGGTTGAATTTTAATGACAAGTATATATAACTATATACTCTAGTTATAGAGTACAACTAACTAGAGTTCAGAAAGTCAAAAGTATATATCCAGGACAAGTGCCTGATGATAGTAGATAAGATACAAATTTTTTCTCAAAAGATGAAGCATGTTAAAAATTAAGATAAACAGCTAAGTATACAAGACAGTAGATAGAAACAAACAAGACAGAGAAATGCTATTGTTAGAATTCTTTGATGGGGCGGAGAAAATTGGAGTGTAGTTTCATGAAAATGCATGACCTGGTAGAGGGTGCAATTGGAGGCTTACTGCTTAAAACCAATGACATAGGAAGAAACTATCTTACTTGAGGAAGGGTATTAAGGAGGTAGTGATGATACTGTAGCTAGAATATCTGCTATATTTTCACCTCTCTTGGTAACTGAAATTAAGTTGAAGAGGGGGCATAAATTTATTTCAAACTTTTTGTCTGTAATTAGGGAACTGAAATACCACCAAAAGGCTACTACAAAAATCACGGAAAGGAAAGCATTATTTCAGACAGCAGATAATAACATTTCTTCAGTACATCATAATTTCAAAGCACACCAGGAAAATGAATACTAAGAAAGAGAGTCAATAGCTTCGTGATGGATTGATTACTCTGGGAGAAAATTAAGCAATGCAAAAAAAGAAATTTTTAAGGTCTTCTACAAATTTCTAAGGGACAGTAAGATTATAAACCTATACAGTAATGAGTGCATAGTAGAGAGAAAAGAAATCAACACTCATGATTTTAAAATGTGTTCCCAAATACTCCCTTGGAAGAGTGGAGTCTAATTCCTCTCCTTGGATAGGGACTGGGCTAGTGACTCACTTCTAGCAAATAGAGTTTGCCAGAACAACTGTGTCAGCTTTCAAGTATAGGTCATAAAAAAGCTTGCCCAGTCTTCATCATACTCTATTAAGTCATCCTTTCTGGGGTAAGCAAGACACTGTGTTCTGAGGACACGCAAGTACTTTGTGGAGAGATAATGTGGAAAGAAATGGAATCTTTTGTATAGAAAGCAGCATCAATTCATATTAACTATTGAGTAAGCTACACTTAAAGATTAGGACTATTGCCTTAATTAAGGAAAATAGAGAAGATGCTGCTCAAATTTAAGCTTTGTTAGAATTTTGTATTGTACATGTGTATAAAGTATAAAAGTAATCACTAATATCAAAATTTTTTCAAGTATTTAAAATTGAGAATATATTCAATATTAGAAGTTTGAAATCAGCGGGGCCAGAGCAATAGTCCAGTGGGTAGGGCGTTTGCCTTGCACGCGGCTGGCCTGTGCCGGCCCATGTTTGATCCCCAGCATGCCGTATGGTTCCCCGAGCACCGCCAGGAGTAATTCCTGAGTGCAGAGCCAGGAGTATCCCCTGAGCATTGCCGGGTGTGACCCAAAAAAAGAAAAAAAAAAACAGTTTGAAATCAGCAAGGTGTTTTAAGGCTGGGATCAAAAGGAGAATAAAACATAATATTGACCCCTTATATAGAAATGGGTTATAAAAGAAACACAGAAAAGAAATAGTAATAATAGGGCCGGAGCGATAGCCCAGCAGGTAGGGCGTTTGCCTTGTATGCGGCCAGCCTTGCCAGCCGGGTTCTATCCCCGACATCCCATATGGTCCCCTGAGCACCGCCAGGAGTAATTCCTGAGTGCAGAGCCAGGAGAAACCCCTAAGCATTGCCGGGTGTGACCCCAAAAAATAAAAAAAAGTAATAATAGAAGAGATGATTATAGAAATAAGTACAAAGGATAATAGAAGTTGTCAGAATCAATATAAATATCTAAAACCCTACTAAAACATAGACTTTAGAACTATATTACAAACAATATAGTTATATCCTGTTCAAGAAATAGCAGAATGGGGGGCCGGAGCGATAGCCCAGCAGGTAGGGCATTTGCCTTGCACGCGGCCGCCATATGGGTTCAATCCCCTGCATCCCATATGGTCCCCTGAGCACCGCCAGGAGTAACCCCTGAGCATCACCGGGTATGACCCAAAAAGCAAAAAAAAAAAGAAAGAAAGAAATAGCAGAATGATTGTACAGCGAGGCATAGAAAAAGAACCAAAAGACATGGAAAATATCAAAATAAAGAAGAACATGATAACAATATTAATATAAGACAAATAAATACGTTAATAGGAATGAAGTGAACATTACTCAAAGGTAAAGTTTTACACAGCCCATAGACAGACTATAATAGTTAACATGTATACACTACAATCTGATCTTATAACATGACAATCCTAAATTGATAAAATTAAGGACAGAATGCAAGAAAAGTTGCTAACATAATGTTGATTTTTTTTCCTAAACAGAATTCTTTTGAGTATTTTTTGTCATTAATCACCAAAAATGGCAAATAGTCTATTTTAGAAGACAAAGTCAACTTTTAAAAGGTCACATTATTTTTCTCGAACCTAACCAGTGGAAGAAATGAATTGTGTTTCACTCTTGCCTAAATGTCTACATGCAGGTTCATTTTTTTGGCACAGTATACGTTTCTTGAAATAAAAAGGAAATCAGAAATTTCATAAGTTCTGAAAGGAACTTCTCAACACAGAAAGTAGTAAATGATCCTCCATTTGAGTTGTTTGCCTCTAAATTAACTTTTTCAATATAAATTGTGAGTTTCCCAATACTTTGCAAGAATTCAATTTGAGACAGCATTAAAACTTAAAATGATGTATCCAAGTTTATGAAAGTATGACAAATATCTCAAGAAGCAAATATACATTTCTTCTTTATATCATTTTTCCAATGATATAAACATCCTAGTTTGTGCCTTTTAAAATATATCCTATTTCCTGAAAACTTTATTTTCTTAGTGACATATCATTTTATATAAGTTCCTCGAGGAAATTTCTGAGCATCTGGTACTCTAAGAAAGCCATTATAGGATCTTTCTGAAGGAGATCCTCAAAAATGGGGAAATCAAAATTGTATTGGGGTCAGAGACAAGTACAGTAGTAAGTGATTACCCTGTATATGTGGACCCAGGTTTGCTCCCTGGCACGCCTAAGGTACCCAGAACAGGGCCAGCACGGGTAGCTGAATGCAGAACCAGGAGTAAGCTCTGAGTACAGCCGGGTGAGGCCCCCAAACCAAACCCAGACCAAACAAAAATCTAATCAAATTGCATTTATAGAATAATTGCCTTATGTTTACATATAACAAATAATCCAGTCAGGCAGACCTGGTTTGAATCTTCACTCTACTTCTTTGAACTTCAGTTCCTTTGAAGCATAAAATGTTATCAATCCCCAACTCAGAATTATGGAGAAAAAAAGCATTAAATAATTGCCTAAGCAAATCATGTAAAAAATATAGCTATTCATGGCTAATTTTGAAGATCGGTCTTCTAGTTCTTTTTCTTTTGCAAACTATTTCTTTTTTCTTTCTTAATGTTTTTGTCATTGGGCTACATCTAGCAGTGCTCAGGGATCACTCCTGGCTCTGCACTCAGGAATAACTCTTGGCAGTAGTCAGGGGACCATCTGGGATACTGGGTATCAAACCCAAATGGGCCATGTGCTAGGCAAACGCTGCCTGCTGTACCATTACTGTCAACCGTGTACAGCTACTTCTATCTCCAAATACCTTCCTGGCTAATGAAAGCTGGCTCTCTAACTTCAAAGAAATATTTTAAAGGTTTTATCTTCACTTAATTTTTTTTTAATTTCAACCACTCTTATCTAACTGCATCCCAGATTGATCAGCTTGAATACTCCCGGAACATGTTAACATCATGCATGCACTTAAAACAATTTTTCACTTTTATGGTAAGAGATGGCTATGTTATGGAAAGAATCACTCTCCTCCACATATTAAAAAGGTTTAATTGGGTGCCGGAGCGATAGCCTATGCGGCCGGCCCATGTGGGCCTGGGTTCTATCCCTGGCATTCCATATGGTCCCCTGAGCACCGCCAGGAGTAATTCCTGAGTGCAGAGGCAGGAGAAACCCCTGAGCATCGCCAGGTATGACCCCCCCAAAGAAGCAAAAAAAAGTTTAATTAGCATTAGAGTTTTGAGTCTGTTTTTCTAAATAATCTACTTTCGTCCCGTCTAGCACTTTATTTAAACATGGTCACACTGGTAATGCTCATGAGAATATAAGCACTGCAAAGGGCCATTTCAATGGCCCTTTTCTAGAAAAAGAAATGGCACCATAGAGGCTGAAAAGTATATAGGCCTCCACAGTTCTTTGTTTCCAAACACATTTCCTCTCTGGTTTTCCAATCATTAAAAGAAAACCTGACAATAACAATTTAAACCAAAGTAAATGCTGTTTTTCCTTTCCTGACTTTGTAGCTAAAGCAAAGAAACTTGATGCTGGGGGTCTGCCCCTGTTTACATTTCAGTCCCCTTTGAAGTAGAGCCATGCCAACAGGTTTATCCACTGTGGCACCCTCTTGGGACTAAGCTGACCGCCAACTTGTTCTAAAACATACACTGCACCTCACACACCCGGTTCTCTTCTCTTGGTCTTCAAGACAGGTTTGCTTGCCTCTGTACCTAAAGTGGCTTTCGCAGGGGACATGTGGTCTTTGAGATAACAACATTCCGGTAAATATGGAGGGTGAATAACACTCATGAACAAGAAGTGTTTACTGCGTAAATCAGGCAAGAGCCACATGAAGTTAATTTGTTTTTAGTTCAGCCCTAGATTGTAGAGGAAAACTACTATTTCTTTCCCCATAGAAACCACACCCAGTGGTACTCAGGGACTACTCCTGGCATGGTGCTTAGGGAAACATGTGGCCTGGGCCTTCCTCCAATTCTTTGAACTATTTCTCCAGCCCCTCACTATTCTTTAAAACAAAAACTAAAAAAAGGAAAGATTTTCATTTTGTGGCCGAGTTTATGGCACATACCTTGCATGTGCCTATCTGGTTTAATCTCCACCACCAGATGATCTTGCATGTAACACCCAGTTGTGTATTGACCTGGAGTGGCCCAGAGGTTGCACATGCTGTTTCACTCAAGCAGACCTTAATCTTAAATGACAGCGTAACATCCTTGTTGTCTAAAGTGACTTAAGTCGAGTAATGTTCTGTGAACTTTGAAATGAGATTTTTGGATTCCCCCAAAAGACCCAAAGGCCTCCAAGCCATTAAAAATTATGTCCTAGGAAGGATATCACAGAGTATAATTTTAATTTTACTCTGTGAGTCAAATTGTAACTCATTCTGGTTTTAATAGCAATAGTACCACTAGTAATTACTGTTTTGAACTGTATAATCTGTCTTTCCTGGTTATGAGTCAATGCCAACCCCAACTTACATGATAAATATACATTTCCCCCTTATCTATTTTTTTTTGCTCACTATGATAGGCATTATACCATAAGTTTCTATTAAACAATGAAAGTTCTGTTGGGCCTCATATATCTGAAGCTTTCCATAACATTCCCATCTCTTACCATAAACTCTTATTTTCCCTTTTTTGGGCCATACCAAACGAAGCTCAGAGATTACTTCCAGCTCTGTGCTTGAGAATCAGTCCTGGATGTGAGGGCGATCTGGCTGTGACATCTGTCACCCCATTGATTGCCAGGGTTGATTCGACTGATCTGGCTGGCTAGGTGGGTATCCCCTTCCTCCCTCACTGCTCCATGTGCGTCCCTCCGAAGCTGCACGCTCAGTAGAGGATGAGCCTTCCCTGAATAGAAACGGACCAGTCTTTGGTTGAGGGTATATGAGTAGCTGTGCTCCCCCTGCTAGAACCTCCAAACAAGCTCTCAAGAATCAGTCCTGGTGATGCTCTGGGATCATATGCAGTGCCTGGGATCAAACCCAAGCCTTCTGCAGACAAAGCAATGAGCTATCTCTCCAACCCTGTTAGCTATTTCTATTGAGCTTTCTGACCCTATTATACCAACTTTCGCCACGTCACATATATTGAACTTTAATTTATTATGATTATTTGCTTATATGTCTTCTTTACTAAACTTGAAAAATAGTTTAGAAATGAATAATGTCTATTTCTGAATCCCTAAAAGTCAGCTCATTGCAGGGACTGTTATAAGTATCCAACAAATATAAATTTAAAGGATGCCAACACTTATCCTATTGATTGTAGCCAGGTCAATTCCCCCTTAAGTTTAAAGCTTCATCTGAAATTAGGACAAACAAAATAGAAATTCTTAAGTTAGTATTTCTCAGAGTGGCTCATAAACTACTGAGTAGGGTTCTTTGGGGAAGTTATTAAAGACTAGGAGAGATGAATCAAATCCTTATCTCTGAAGCGTGTATCTTGACTCTCTACCTCTTCAGATCTGCAAATGCTTCTGATATGCAGTGATGATTAAGAGTACCATTAATCCTGGGACTGGAAGGACAATATATTATTTAATAAGGTGCTTTCCTTGAATGCAGTTAACCTTGGTTTTATGCCCTGAGGATGACCAAGCATGACTCTTGAATATCAGTTAGGCATGGTCCAAACCCCAGTCTTTAATATGAGTTCCATTAACCCTTCAGTTTGGTTTCCCTGTCTTCTCATATAGACTTTGAAGTAAATATTACCAATGATCTGACCATAAATTTAAAAAATAGCACATTAATATTGTTGAGAAGGAAACTTCTAGCCTACATAATTTTAGCAGATACTATGGCTAAACTTCAAATTGGTTTCTAAAAAACATTCTAGGTAGGAAAAATAGCAAGGTAAAAGGAAACAAAACAAAAAAAAATTATACGGTTCTCACTAGAGAAAGAAAAAAAATTAATCTTTTCAGAAAAGACCTTTATTTCCCTCCAGGCACTATAATTTTAAAGTAATTTCACATTTAAGGTTGACTTTAGATCTATGTGATGAAACAATCAATGATTTAAATAAGATTTTTGGCTAATAACTCTGTAATGAATAAGATATGATGTCAACTCAGGATATGGTTCAAGTTACTAGGGATTTCATGTTATCATACCTTTTTATTTTAGTTGGAAAGATTGAATTTAAATAAACACTTTCCAATAAGTTTCATCTTCACAGAGTTCCTTAGACAAACCGCACAGTGGGGCCAAACCAAATTTTGAATTTTTAACAAGTACTGGTAATGCTGGTACGAAGCATTGCTGATTGGGAGTAGATTTATGTTCTTTGGAAACCACATGAGCAGTTGGTGATGTTGACATTCTATTTATGAAATGTGAGAAGCCTAACCAGTAGTATCCTCTGGGTAGAAGTTGAACAGCTTTTTACCAATGCAAACAACTGACAATATCAGCAGGAGCTAATATTTATCTAAGAGTCACCCTGTAGACACTGGACATATGCCGCCTTAGTCCATTTAAGGAACTCTGATGTGAGTCATATTGTTCCCTTTCACAAGAAAGGGAATAGGCTTGCAGAGGTTAAATCATCTGCCTCTATTGCTAGTAAGTGATTGGTTCAGGGTTAACCCCAGGTCTTTGTATGATGCTGAATCATGGGAATGCTCCAAAGAACAGATATACATATTGTAAATAAATGAAAGATTTAAGAATGAGAAATGGAAGATTCTTGACCTAGGAACCAAGACATCTAAATACCTTGCTAATTTCCAAGACATCTAAAGACCTTGCTAACTTCAGCAAACTACTGATTTTTCTGGTCTCATTTCCTTTTCTGTAGCACAGGGCACTGAGTATCTGACTTCTAAGGCCCGCCTCCAGATTTAAGGTTTCTGTCAGAATCAAAGTTATTAAAAGCCACTTTGTTTTTGATGAAAATTCAGCTTTTCCTATTGGAATATTTTCCTTCTACCTGAGAGATAGAGAATATGAACTAAAGAACCATAATTGTCCTTTACTGTTTTTAAATCATAGTTTCTGTTGCTCGAAAGTTATATTATTCCTGGAACTAACATTGATAACCCTTGAGTGATAATTCTGTGCCAAGTATTTTTGTCAAGAACTATAAATACGTAATTTAAATGTATCTTTTCATAATATACACAAAGATAGAAAATACTATTGCCCTTATTTTAGAAGCAGAGGCATGAGACAACAAGAGACAAAGCAAGTACCTTAATTTCTATAATTTGTAAGAAGGAGAGCTAGGATTCGATCTCAGGAAATTTCTTCTAGTCTGTGGTGCCCAGACAGTTTTTCCAAGAGTCCAGAGTCTGGATTATTGCTGGTGCATTAAATTCCCTCCAAAAATAGTGGTGTAATTTATAATTAATGAAACTAAAGATTCTAATTTAAATTTGAAAACCATAGGTCTGATTCCTAAAGAAAATAACTGAATTTATTTAAACCACTAAATTATTTGCATTTTCCACAGAATTCTAATTCCTTTCCATGATCCTTCTTCAGGATTCAAAATGGTTCCATTCTGAAATTAAGTCAGTGAGGACGTTCACCTCAGTCTCATACCGTGACTGCAAAATCATGAGGTGACTCTTTGTTGAGTAAATTAATGCATTCTAGAGAAAGACACTTAGTTTTTCTTCCATGTATGTGTTTAAGCTTGTGCCTCTCATTTTTATGCCAAAAGATGAAAGTGAAAGCATTAGCTAGAATATGCTATTCAGTTCATGCTAATTTTATTTCAAATAATATAATTTAACATTATAGTAATCAATTCAGTTATCTGATGATTTCAGAGCAATCTTTGAAGTACATATTTCTTCAGATCTGCAATGAGAAAGACCTACCTCTTCTTATATTTAGTATTATCTCTTTAGTGCTATAATTGTGCATCTTGGACAACTTTACCATCAGTTCCTTAACTAAAGAACCAGATTACCATTGTATATTTTTAAGTGCTACAGAAACATGTAGATGATAATGCAACATAATATCCCATGGAATCAAAAATCAGTGGGGTCAAAGTCTTCCTTTAGAGCATGCATCGTATTAATCATGCAATTTAAATTTCCCCGTGTTAGCCTCCAGGGCTAGCAAATGTTCATGGCCTTTTTTGTTTATTTTTAAAATACACATTGTATTCATGACAACAAATCAAACCTGTTAGTGGCATCAAACAAATAGAATTGATGCCGGGAACAGGACCACTGCAAATTTTATCAAAACTGCAATCACTGACAACACAGCACACATCGGGTTTTAAATACCTCTCTGTGGCATTTGTCATATTAAGAGCTGCAGCATAAACAAAGGAAAAAGCAAATCAAATGTTGTGTAAACATTATATGATCACTTCCACTCCATTCTAGATGCAATAAGGAAATCTGATCACCAGTAAAGAAGGCAACCAGATGTCAACATCTTACAAATGGTGTTGATTTCAGATAGCTGAATCTATTGACATTTGCCTTCTGGAAGCACCACAAATCTGTGGTGGAATATGTATAAATTATATCTTGGGGTTTTAAAACTTTTCTAACTATCTTATGTACTGCATACGTCTTTAAAAAATAAAAAAAACTCTTAAAAACCCCTAGTAGACCTGGGAAGTCCTGAGGGTGCATGGTGGGCATTTAAAACATCAGGGAAATAGACTGACATTACTCAAGTGATCTGACAAGTGATGAAGAATTAGTCACCAAAGCCACTTGAATTTGCCAAATGCCTTTCCTTCTGTCTTCACTCCCTAAAAATTCCTCTCTGAAGTGGGGAGACAGGGTTTTGCTTATGAGGTCCCAAGAAAATGAAGAGTTGTTTAAATCCTGGGGAAGACTATGTAGCCCTCTATGTATAAGGACTCTTGTTGCTGTTCCTGTATTGCGTCCAGAGCACTTATACTCATGGCTACACATGTCTTCCCACCTAGTGGCTACCTGCTCTAGTTTCTAGTTGACTGTTGCTCAATGATCGTTCCTTAAAAGCTTAAAACTCCAAGATAGCAAGTAATCATGGAGAGAGAATGAGATTAACGAGGAGCTGACCAATTCCAATGTCCATCTATTTGAATTTGAATCTCAAGTCATCGTTACTGAACCAGATTCTAAATTCAAAACAGACTTCATTTGAATGTGATACTTACAGACTATAATACTCAGGTCTAAATAAATGATTTCATAATATATTTAAGTCAGGCAATATAAGGAAAATTTATGGGGATTATGTAAGAAAATTCGATATTTTTACATTAAGTGGATTTACTAATGACCAAACATTATGGATGACCTCTTAAGCTCTTAAAACAAGAAGAGATACTGTCTATTAAGCACAAATTTTAAGAGGAAAGAGATCCCTCTGGTCAAGAGCAGGAAAATAAGATCAGTTTTATTCAGAGGTCATCCTAAGTTTTCATGAGACATCTCTCCTCAAAATTTTCAGCCCTCTATTACCATGGAGCCCTGCAACTGGGTAACTAGGTAACTCTGTGTTCCTGGCTGTTAGAAATACTCAGGAGAAAACTGTTCAGGAAAGACATAGAAGAGAAACAGCATAGGTCATTCTTTGGATATACACTATTCCTAAAGTTAAACATAGAGCAAATTAAAGAATCATAAAGACCACCTCCCTAAGACAGAATTCTTTCTCTGTGACACTAAGAAGCCTGAAAGTAATTTCTGATCTCAGCCTAACAAAACTAATATGCAGCAAATATAATTATTTAGGCAAAGAGAAGGTGCACAGAATCGAATTACTAAAAAAGGTGTTATCATCCCTCAGTGAAGAACTTATTTTTAATGATCATCTATATTGGGAAGGTTATTTCTAATAGATTATAAAGAAATCATTTTATGACTCATCAAGAAAACTATAAAAGATACTTCTATCATTTTCTTGTTTATATGAGAATTCAAGTATTCAATGGTACCCCATAAGGAGTGCCAGACCTTGTATTCTGTCCCTTAAAGGTGCCAATACCAAGTTTCTAGGGCATAGAGATCGGTAGTTTTTTCAGTTCTTCAGAATGATGCAAAATCATTTTATGCTCCCAGCTATGCATTCCCCCTAGCTTTGGTGTGTTTAAATTTTATTATTATGGCTATGCAACTATTCTAGTGTTTCTTGGCATTTGTACTAGGAAGATTTTCATTATCTTGTCTATCATACTACTGGAGCTGTCAGTATTTAACACTCACTTTTTGAGTTTGGTACATAAAGATACCAAGAGTCATCATGTCTACTACATTCTTTTGGAACATTCTCAAATTCTTTGCCCTAATTTAACCTTCCTGACAAAATGCTAATGCTTGTGTCTTGGTCTTGGATTTAGCTTTCTACTCTTTCTGAATTTATACCTGTAGTACTGAGCATCTGGGAGGTTTTTGCAATGCTGAAAATTAATGTCACTATATATTCATGGCCCCACTTAATACTGACACCTAATTGTTGTCCAGGAATTCTGGGCTCCTTCATGAGTCACCTCTCCTTTCCCTACAGCTATTTAAGTCTTTCCACTCTCTTCTTCTCTCGGTCCAACTTTACAAAAGTATTTTCAGAAGATAGCCTTAGCTCTACCTCCTAGAGAAAATAGAGTTTATCAGAATAGAGTGTTCTCAAATTCCATCCACCAAGCTTACATTTTTAAAATAGAAGACAACCCTTTCCTCCTTTCTCCCTATGACAACTAATTTCCTGATTCCTATCTAAGTACAGTGATCATTGCATTCACCATCAAAGCCTGTGAACTTTGGAAATAAGAGGTAGTCTATTAATAATTATTGCAGGACAACTGGTGTAAACCAAAGCTACTCTGGAAAACCTGGGACATCGTGGGCTCCCTCTGTAGAAAGTTTTTCTCACTTCTCCCACGAATATGCCTCTCTGCCTTCTTAAACATCAGGGTTCCTTGGCTACTGTCTCTTCCTGTTATCTTATCGCTTTCCTTTTCTCTGGGGTTCTTCTAATTGGTATTTGAACATTTTCAAAAACTTGCTTTAGCATTTTAATTTTTTAAAAGAGAAATCTAACAAAAGGAATGCCTGTATAGCATATGTGCCTTAAGTTACTATAGATTTTTTTTTTCATTTTTCTCTCTGTTAAATTTGTTGGAAATAATGCTTACACTATCTTTAGGAAGATCCTCCCTCATTTAGAGAATTCTGACTTTTCTCATCTCTATTCTGACACTGCTTTAACAATATCATATATAATTATCTTGTTCTTTAGTAGAATAGTGTTTAACATTACTAAATCTCTTGACTCTTGAACATATCTATCTGTGTAGTCTTATATATATTATTCTTTCTGTTCTTTAGTTTTCTTTTCTTTTCTTTTTTTCTTTTTTTTTTTTTCTTTTTTTTTTTTTTTTTTGCTTTTTGGGATCACACCCGGCAATGCTCAGGGGTTTCTCCTGGCTCTGCACTCAGGAATTACTGGCGGTGCTCGGGGACCATATGGGATGCCGGGTATCAAACCCGTGCAGGCACAGGCCGGCTGCGTGCAAGGCAAATGCCCTACCCGTTGGGCTATCGCTCCGGCCCTGTTCTTCAGTTTTCTTAAGTGGCACAGTGATAAGAACTTCCTCACAGACTGTTAGAGAGGATTAAATAAAAGATTCCATGCCAAGAATTTAGCATTTTAAAATGTTAAAATAGCAGCCGTCCCTCTGTTCAGTTCTTTTAGGAAGATGAATTAAAAGTTTCTAGCAGTAGTTTTGTATATTGCTATTTGAAGCTTTAATGACAAGAAGGGATATAATATCTTTATGTTGCTATTCTAGAGGCCCAGCAGCTGGAGGATGGCAATCTACAAAGGAAGCTTACTTCTGTGTTGAACTGTTTCTTTTATGTCGTTATGATGAGTAAGATTTAGTGAATGCATTAACAGATCCACAACCTGGCATGCTTATCCTCAGCAGAAGCTTGCAATCTCTCTTTTTGGGCATGTCCATTTGTGATGAGTTCCCAGCATCAAATGGCACCATGGAGTTATTCGATTTTGCTCAAGCTAATTCACAGTTACTTACACAATATATAACAAATGTTCAGCTCCCAACTGCACACAGCCAAATTGAATTTTTAGCCATCCCCATTTCTAAGTTAGCACACATTCACAGGCACTGTGGAGGTTTTTCTAATTGTTTTTCTGTTTTTTTGAGGAGGAAAAAAAATCATCCTCTTACCTATTCTCAGAGTAACTTTAAATTATACTATGAACTCTCAATATTAGCAACTTTAATAAAATATAGGACTTATTCATTTGATATAATGAACATCAATGTTTAAATGTTTGTTAGGTAGAAGAAGATAACAGTCTTTGTTACGTATGGTAGAAATTTAAAGGGCAAGGTAATGTCTATAACTGGATTTTAACTAATTGAGATTTATAATAATTTTCTCTAAATCACACCAAAGCAAATTAAATAAATATCTATGTAAACATGACATAAACATTTTTATGTACACAGTGTTATATATTAAAATGTAGAGGGTTTACATTTACTAACTTGAGAAGGAAAATCATTATGATCCTGTGTAAAAATAGATAATGGTAGGGATTAGAGAAGTAATATAACTGTAGAGCACTTGCCTTGCATGAGGGCCAACCTTGATTTGATCCCTGGCACCACATATGGTCCTCCTCAACCCCACCAGGAGTTATCCCCTGAGAACCAGGAATAAGAACTGACCTCACTACCTGGTCAAGCCCCAAAACAAAACCCCATGGATAGCACTAATTTTGTATCACTTCACATATAATTTTAAGGAACTGAGCTAGGCAGAGAATCAACATATCTCAAGGCATGCCTGAGTATGCTAGTATGTTTGTTGATTCTTTGATGAATAATTCATATCAGTTTGCTGTTGCATACCAAACAATGGATAGTATTTAAAAGATACTAACTTGATTATAGCAATTACATTTCAAATGCATCTTTCTTTTCTTTATATCTGTCATTTATGTTTCATAGCCACTTAACATTTTTTACCAGGAGTTAATAGAAATGTTACAAGCAATTGATGTAATGTCATAATTAAAGTGTTCTATCAATAAAAATATGAGAAATGAAAATATTAAAACGGTGAGGAAAGTCTAGCTAGAAAATTAAATTATCTTAAGGGAGTTCATAAAAACTATAACTGAGAAGTAAGAAATTTTTTGAAAAGATAAATTTCAACAATGTCTGAACAGGTACAATCAACAGGTATAATCAAAGTAAATTAAGGGACTTGTGAAGTCTTCCTAGGTTAAATTCTAATTTTTGCTAATATGTGATTATCTAAATATCATTAATCACATTGGATAAAAAGAAGGGAACAAAAATAATGATTCTCAAAGACAACATTTCTTTACAGTTTTCAAAGGGCCAGATACGCTGATGAGTGCTCTGAAAACCCTACCTCATTGCACGGCAGTGCCTGGCAAGCTACCCGTGTTGTATCTGACATGCCAAATACTGGTAACAACTATAGACCTCATTCCCATGACCTGATGGAATGGTTCGAGGCTCTTTATGTTCCTGGAGCGGGATGATGCCCTTGGGCTATCTCGCATGTGACAGGACATATGGAGATTTTACTGGTGCCTGCTCGAGCAGATCGATGATATATGGGAAGACAGTGATACAGAGAACTATCTCCTTAGAGATAAGAAAATTAAGAATTCAAGAGTCTAATTTTATAGCTTGCAACAGGAAGAACTGGGAGCAGTTTTGTAGTCAATTTAATCATCCAATGCAGGAATACTCGTGTTATTTTATTTTCAAATAAAATTTGATATAATATTAGGTGAAGAAGAATCAAGTAGAGCCTGAAACTATAGCACAGTGAATAGGGTTCTTGCTTTATACACTGGATCCTGGCAGCCTAAATGATCCTTGAATTCTACCACGAGTGATTCCAGAGCATAGAGTAAGCCCTGAGTACTGCCAGATATGATTCCAAATCAAAAACACAAAAAGAAGGGTCCAACAAACAAACGGACAAAACACAGGCCTATCTGGATCTGGTTTCTTAGCAAAAGAAAGAATATTGATAGCTCTATGGGAACTGTAATGAATCAGAAATAGACTTAAGTGTTAAAACCACTCTACTACCTATTGTCAGAGTAACGACAAGAAAATCTTTCTTCTACAACTATTGGGTGAATTTGTTGATTTTAAATAAATATCTTAAAAGTGAAAATTATTTTGACAATGTAGGAGAGAACTCGGACTATCTTTGATACATATATTTTGAGTCAGTGCTTTATTTTTTCTCAATACTTTGCCAGAATATAATCTGAAAATGGTTTTTCTTTTAATTATTTTGGAGGGAAAGTTTGGACTATACCTGGTGCTGCAGTGACAGGAATCGAAACAAAGTCAGCTGCATGCAAGTGTTTCAACTCCTGTCCTAAATCTCTAGTCTCTGATATTTATAAAGTCTCTGATTTATGTAACGTTTACATAAATCTCTGGTGTCTGATATTTATAACTGATATTTTCTTCATGCACTCATGAATATAGTAAAAAAGTAGTATGTCACATTTGTAAACAAAGCTAAATTATCCAAGTCAGACATCCATATACGCAGAATCCCATTTTCTTCATATTATAATAAATTTAGTCTGTTTTTGTCCAACATACCTGTTTTTTTGGGCCACAGATAGATGGCATATATCCTAATATGGTGAAATATGTTTTCTCTGTTCAGAATCTTGCTCTTGTGTTCTAATCAGTTGAAGGAATTAGACAATCTATATCTATGATTTTGCAATTTAAAAATACAGCCTTCCCAGAGGAATGTATTAACATTGAATGCCCCTGATAATATTGTAACAGAAAGATATGCAGTGCCTTACCCTCAACTTCCAGCTTGACCACCTTGGAATATGCTGTCCCAAGACTGTTTTTGGCCACACATCTATAGTTCCCTGCATCTTCCTTTTGCACATTATGAATCCTTAAACTCCCAGATTCAAGAACAGCAATTCGAGAATTTTCCTGCCAGGGATAGAAACATGACTTTTAAAGCATAATGGTTGTATCAAGGACACATTTGCTATACTTCATCAGATCATTTCATCACTGTTCTCACAAAAAAAATCCTCCTTGTAATATTTATTTGGCACATATTATATATAACATACATTGTAAATTGTAAATGAGATAGTGTAAGGTTACACCAATTAATTTTTTAAAAGATCCCATAATGTGTATTTTATTTTCTTTCACCACCTGAAGATACAAAGTATTTTATTTCCTAAAATTTGTACCAAAGCCTACATTTAGTGCATGTCATATCATTAGGGGAATCTATATTATTTGAATAAATTGTCACTTGTCACTTGTCTTCCCATTGTTCATCAATTTGCTCGAGCAGGCACCAGTAATATCTTCATATGTTTTCATATATTATTTGAAAAATTAGAAAAATCTACAAATAATATAAAATTGATCATTGAAATTAAATTATACATTTATCACCTTATCTTTTTGGGTGAGTCTTTAAAAGCCACCTTGGTTAAATTTAAACTTTAAAATTTAAGCTTAAATTTTGTAGAAGGACTATTGCTTTTATAATATTATATATATATATATATATATGTAAGTGTGCAGCATTTATCAGCATGTATATATATATATATACTTTACATTATGATCTTGATCACTTGACATCCCGTTATTCATCAATTTGCTAGAGCGGGCGCCACTAACATTTCCATTGGACCCTATCAAGTGCCAGTGTAGCCCAATGGCATCTGTTTGCTTCAGGAATACAAGAGTCTCAAACCATTCGTTCAAGGTCTTGACGAAGAAGTCTGATCATCTTATAGGTGGGTGGCCACGTGATCTTTTGACATCCGTGGGATCCAGTCGGTAACGGCTCTAATCCAGCAGTCGTCTCCAAATCACATTACATGTCCAGCCCATCTGATTTTCGATGGTTTGGCAAATGAGACAGCGTCCCTGACTCTGGTACAGTGACGGAGGTTGGAACTCCGGATTCCTTCTCTCACTTGAGTGAGGCGTGATATTCCAAACATAGCTCTTTCGATTCCTCTCTGGGAGACCCGTATAACATTCTCATCCTGCTTTCATAGGGCCCAGGTCTCTGAGGCATATGTTAATGCAGGGAGAACGGTGGAGTCAAAGAGATGTGCCCAGAGCCAGAGGATCTTTGTCCTTTTAGCTATTTCTTTAATGCTCTTGAAGGTGTTCCATGCCACTCTCTTCCTCCTGTGCAGCTCAGGTTTTAGGTCGTTCATCATGTTGACTTCTCAACCTAGGTACACATAACTGCTGCATTCAGAGATGTTTGCTCCATTGAGAGTGAATGGGGCCTCTGGAACTAGTTCATTTTTCATAAACATGAAAAAAATCAGATTTTTCTTTAGATTCAGCTGTAGACCCATCTTTCCACATTCTCAGTCGAAGTCAGCCAGCATTTGTGCCACTTGGCTAATGTTTGGTGTTATTAGAATGATGTCATCAGTGAAGCAGAGGTGGTGTAGTTCCTGACCATATATCTTCACTCCCATTCCTTCCCATTCTAATTGTTGCATGATGTTCTCGTGGGTGGCACTGAAGAGTTTTGGTGAAATGTTATCACCCTGCCGAACCCCCTCTTTTTACATCAATGATCACTTTCTTGTAGAATGGTGAGATCCTGGTGGTGAATCAGTAATACAACTCACAAAGGATCTTGATGTATTGGGTTTGAATGCCCTGTTTGGCTGGACTTTGATGACTGCTTTGGTCTCCGCAGAATCAAAGGCTTTCTTTAAGTCAATGAACATGAGACAGAGCGGCATCTAGAACTAAACCTCAATGAGCTTGGTTACCATGTGGATGTGGTCGATTGTGCTGAATCATTTTTGGAAGCCAGATTGCTCGCATGGTTGTCTTTCAACTAATGTTCTGCCAATCCTGGTCAGGATGACTCGAGTGAACAGGTTGTAGATGACGGACAACAGGTAGATGGGGCGATAGTTGTCGATGTTGTGAATGCCTCCCCTTCTTGACCAGTAGAACTGTCCTGCTGGTTTTCCATTGGGAGAGCACCTTACTTTCGTCAGTAAAGAAGCGAACAGCACCAGGCCCAGACAAAGTCAGACCTGAACACCTGAAGAATCTGCCTTCAGTACATTATGATCTACCAATAAAAATTTAGCTTTTCATCCTCACAACTTTATTTGATTTACCCATCTTCCTTCTCTTCTCTTCCATGAAGCATCAGTGTGTTCTTATAGTTTTGTTTTTGTTGTAGAAAGTGCACAATATTTCTAACAAAAAGGTTTATATAGTTTATAATATAATTTGAATATTGTTTGCTTTATTACAAAAACAAATTTCAAAGTTGATGACATTGATATACCAATTTTATGCCTTATTTTAATACATTGTTTTAAAATATGTTGTAGTCATATGTTTTATAAGCACTTACCTTGAGAGTGCTGTCCCCCTTAATCCATGAAACAGACGGTTTGGGATTGCCCATTGTTGTACATGGTAGAACTGCTTTTAATCCTTCTATTATTTTGACATTTATGGGAGGTCGAGTAATTTTTGGTTCTAAGGAAAATCATAGTTCAAATTTAAAAAAGAATTCTGAGTTTATTAAACTTAGAATTGCTGACTAATTCTAAGTACCCAGCTTAAGAATAGAATTTAGGCATGGACGTATTGTATTACAAAAGGTACCAAGTACTCACACAGCTTTTAAGCAAATATAGAGTAAATTGTGTTTATCTGTTTTATTAATATCTAATTAAAAAGCACAAATTAAGAAATGTTAGGAATTCAAAATTATCATGACATTCTTTATAAGAGAATCAAGTTAATATAGTCATGATTTAATATTTCATTGTAATTTAATTTCTATTGATAGACAAAAACATTCGAAAAGAAATTTTTTAATTCATCATTTAAACATGAATCTGATCAGTGACCTATTTTCCTTTATTCTTAATATTAATCTGTTATATTTTATGGTTAAAATTAGATGCCTTTTATCCTATAGAAATATAGTAAGTAAATGTTACTTAAAAGTAGTAAGTAAACCAAGAAATGGGGCTGAAAAATAGTTCAGTGGATAGGGCACTTGTGTTGCAACCAGCCAGCCCAGCTTTTGGTTCCCAATAACCTACATGGTTCGCCTAAGCCTGCTAGGAATCATCCGTGAGCAAAACATTTGAAGTAACCCATGGGTATGGCCACACACCACTGGGTATGGCCCCCAAGCTAAAAACAAAAGGTGAACCAAGCAAACTATATGCTACTATAATTAGCAATCAGAGAAATTATATGATGCCATTTATATGAACTCTACTCTGTAAACCAGAACTATATCATTTACAGTTCTGTAAAAACACTCAAACAAATTTTTTTCATTGAAAAATAGTTTATATGATCTAACATTTATTCCTCAGAACTAAGCTTGCGGAGAAGTCCATGTATAGAAGAACAAGTTCAGGATTCTGGTTATTTTGTTATGGGATGCATTGATAAAATAGTGATAACTATATTTCCATGACAAGAATACATAGATACTAATTCTAAATGATGGATATGCATCTATAGTCATTGCAGTGCTATTGACAATAACATATCATCCTAGCTTGGGTATGTGGGCACTTATAAACCAAGTGCTTGATGACAGTTGATTGGATAAAGGAGTTGTATACACACACAGACACACATGCACACACAAGCACAGGAAAGCTCTAGAAAAGATGAAATTTTGCCCTTTGCTACAACATAGATGGAACAACGCTGATCATGCTGAATCATCTAAAAGGTCATGCTAATTAAAATTAGAAGGAAAAAGACAAATGCCGATTCTTCTAGCTTTCACCTGGTATATAAAGCATAAAGCAAGGAAATAGACACTGTTCAGTGAAAATAATTCCTTGGACTTTGATGACAGAACTACATTATTAGGGGCGTGGCTGGATTGGAAACCTTTTATGGATTTTTTGGTAAAGTTTATTTGCACTTTGGGGATGGGGATGGAATGGGAGTTTATTGTAGTCCTAAAGTATATAAATAATTAAGCTTGTGCAAACTCAATTTTAAGTCAATTTGAAAAAATATTTTAGATGCAATCTATTTCCTAGGGATAACAGGTCCTGTAGAGTGTAGGTTTGTGAGAATTAAGGACTTGTGAAATTCTAAGTTACAAGAGTTGTGACTTGTAATTCCACAACAATTTAGTTGCTAATGGTTTGTTTCCATGGATGTTAAAACTCTTTGGGATAACAATAGAATTGGGGATAGAAATAAAATGAATTTATAATAAAAGTCTTTAATAAATATGGCAAATATTTATGCTATATTTATTGTAGTAGTAGATGACTTAACCAGTTGAATCAGAGGAACGAATAGTCAGATTGGCACAAGAAAGGGCTCATGCACAATAATACAAGACATTGTCCATAAAAACTACAAGGAGGAAAAGATTAGCCACAAGTGTTGATAGTCAAGTAGACATAAACTAAATACCAAAAAGACAAAATAAACACATCCATTTAAAATAAAAATTGTCTGTTTATGGAAAGAAATCACCTATTTGAAAACTTACTCAAGAAAATTAAATTTCAAATAAGGTAAAAGAGTATACACATGACAGCAAGGAAGTTAGAGATTAAGGAAAAAATAAAACACACAGAAATAAAGAAGTAATTTGTTATCTGGAACTATTTTAAACAACAGGGTAAAAAAAAATAGAGGGATGTTCCTTCCTAAAAGATTACAAAGTGGAGTAAATATGAGCTGCGTCAGGCAAGAAAGTGTAGAAGATAAAGAACTAAGAGGTTTGCCTGTCTGTGGTGACACAGTGTGGAATGAACTGCTTCAATGAGTTTTGAACTGGAATTTGTTTGGCAACTGACTCTCCTGGTAAGAGAAGCTCTCTTTACTGTATGCTTTAAAATCTTCTCCTACTCACTCATCTTCACTTGCAGAGCTCCACAACTCTCTGCAGCTCCTCCGACGCCATTGTTGGCAATGCAGCAGTAAATGCCATCATCACTGTCTTCCACGCTCAGGATGGTGAGGAGTTGCCCGTTCTCCCGAATGCTGTACCGAGTATCAAAGAGCCTAGGGGTCACAGAGCAAAGTGTAGTTAGGGCCATATCTGTGATTTATGATTAACTGTTCGCAAACATGACTGGTCCAATAAGGCAATTAAAGGTAAGAGGAAACTTCAGTGAGTTTCAAATAATATTAAAAGAACTTTCCTATGAATTAAAAATATTGGGTTCTTAATTCTAATAATCAGATCTAATAATATTTCTTAATTTTAAGAATCAGACAATCACTGAATCCTTCATAAATGTTTGCAAAAGGAAGTTTGATGGTAAGACTAAATGTAAAGTTGAACTCAACAACAAAATACAAAAACACAAAAACTCAACCAACCCTATCGAAAAATGTGGAAAAGATGGAAAAAACCCTGCTCAAAGACAAGAAGACTTACAGATGACAAACGGTATATGAAAAAATGCTCTATGTCACTTATAATTATGGAAATGCAAATCAAAATAAGTGTAAGATATCTCACACAGTGAGACTTGCACACATCACAAAAAAAACTGAATCAGGGGCCGGAGCGATAGCCCAGCGGGTAGGGCGTTTGCCTTGCACGCGGCCGGCTTGTGCCGGCCTGGGTCTCGATTCCCGGCATCCCATATGGTCCCCAAGCACCGCCAGGAGTGATTCCTGAGTGCAGAGCCAGGAGTAGCCCCTGAGCATTGCCGGGTGTGACCCAAAAAAGCAAAAAAAAAAAAAAAAAAAACTGAATCAACTGGTATTGGCATGGATGTGGGGGGGAAAAGAAACTCATTCACTGTGGTGGGAATGTCAACTAGTCCAACATTTTGGGAAAACAATATGGACAATATAAAATAACTAGGAATTGAACTCCGTATGATGCATCAATTCCACTTCTTAGCATTGACCCCCAAAGCTCCATTCAGAAAAGGTATCTGCACTCCTGCACTCCTATGTTCATGGATGCACATTCACAAGAGCCAAAATCTGAAAACAACCCAAGTCTCCAAGAACAGATGACTGGATAATGAAATTATGATACTTAAACACAATGGAACACTACTTGGCTGTAAGGAAAGATGAAAGTTACTGCTCTTGGATGGGTCTGGAGGGTATTATATTGAGTGAAGTTAGTCAGAAAGAGAGGAAAAAAGAGAGGGACAGACACATAATGATTTCTCTAATATGCAGCTATAAAGAATCATTGTAAGGGAATAACAAATTCCCTGGCACCAAAAACTGAGAATTTGTGTTCAGTAGGAAGCTTATCACAAGGGAGAGAGATTTGGAGAGGGCCACTGGGATAATGGTAGAGGGAAGTGGATACTTGGGTTTACTGTGTGATGCTAGAACAATTCCTGTATGAAACTCAACTAATAACAGTTCATAAATATGGTACCTAAAATCAAATTAAAAAATTTTAAAAGACCAAATGGAAAGTTTACTTTATCCAGGAAAGTATATCATTACTACATCATATAAGGCTTCTACCCATGATTCTAAGAAGCAGAAGCTAGATGATGAGCATACATATAAATATGAAGTGCAGAAAGGGCAAAATATTTGTAGATGTAATGAACACAAGTATTTTATTGATCTAACACCTTTTTGGTTAGTACCTAACATTCACTAGGCACAGAGAGAGAGTTCCATAGGATAAAATAGCTTCAAACTATAAAAATGGTTTACATAGGGCTCAGGAAAATAGTACAAGGAGTAAGGCATTTGCTTTGCATGCAGCCAACCCAGGTTCTGTCCCTGGTATCCTGTAAGGTCCCCTATGCCCATCAAAAGTGATCCCTGAGCTCAGAGCAGAAGGTGTGGCCCCAAAACAAACCTAGCAAACAAAAGGATAGTTCCGTGGCTTTTTTCCATTCCAAAGAAGCTGTATTCACCGTGAACACTTACTTCTCTCTCTGTCCTCACGCTTACATAAATTTTGTTCAATAAAAACTCGTGCTTCAAAGAGATACACATGATAACCTCTAAGTATATGTGTTACAATCCACAATATGTAAGAGAAGAAAGAGAGGAAGAGAGAGAAAGGAGATGAAGAACCTGCCACGGAGGCAGGCTAGGGGAGGTGGGGGAGAGAATCGGGGACATTGGTGGTGTGAAATGGGCACTGGTGGAGGGATGGGTGCTGGAACACTGTATGGCCGAAATCCAAACATGAACAGTTTCGTAATTGTTAAAAAAATTAATAAAATTTTTTTTTAAAAAACTCTTGCTTCATTAAAAATTTTTTTTCTGTAGAGGATAAATTACATAAAATGTTTGTTGAAGAGGATTAAATTAAGAAAAGAAAGCTAAGAGGGACTAGTAACTTAAAATTAGGGTTTATAACCAAATACAAATTATTTTCCCTTTTCTGGGGGAGATGATACAGCTCAAGCCGTGATTGGGAAGCTCTGAGGCTACTCCGGCAACTCTTGGCCAACCAGGCCAGACACTTCAATTTTGGGGTCTTGTGATGCAGTGTAGTTTTGCAGTACCACAAACCACCAGGGCCCTCCCAGCAGTGCTAGGGGACCATTAGTGCCACACATGGAGCTCCTAGAGGTACCATATGGCACAAGGCGTGAATGTTGATCCCTTTACTGTCTCCCCAACCTTAAATGAAAATTTGGAAGATCTTCCAAAGTGTGTTCAGGAGTCCAGGGAAGCCCTCCTGGAAATTCTCAGTCAATCATGCTGATAATTCAATGTAAGGGCCCAAGGATGTGCTGATGCTTCCGCCCTGCACCTCCTGGCAGTTCTCAGGGGTCTTCAGATGATGCAGTGCTGGGGTACAAACCAGGTCTTAGATCATGCATCTCACCCCTGTACTATCTATGCTTCCCCTAAATGAAGATTCTTTATGAAAATAAATGCACTAGACTAAATAATCTTGCTCTCAATGTTTAACCACAATTGTAGCCATTTAACTGAATATGGTAATTATGAAAGAGTTCTTGATCACTTGATCACTTGAATCCCATTATTCATTGATTTGCTCCAGCGGGCACCAGTAACATTTCCATTGGACCCTATCACGTGCCAATGTAGCCCAATGGCATCTCGTTGATGAAAGAGTTGGCAACAGTAAAAGGGTTCTGAATGTATAGTGATCAAAAGGAAAATTGGGTTCATAAACCATACTTAACTAGGATTTTAACAAAACATCAGTCACCTGACATTAAAAGTTCAAGAACTTGCTTAGTTATTAAGCAACTGTATCACTGTCTGTATCACTGTCTTCCCGTTTATCATCGATTTGCTCGGCGGCCCCAGTAACATCTCCATATGTCCTGTCTCATGCTAGTAGAGCCCAAGGCATCTGCTTGCTCCAGGAACATAAAGAGCCTCAATTCATTCCGGAATGAGGTCTATAATTGTTACTGGTATTTGGCATATATATCAAATACAACACGGGTAGCTTGCCAGGCTCTGCCGTGCAGGTAGTTATGTTAAGCAACATAACTTGAAAACTTGAATTTCTTAAACTGTGAAATAAATATTAGGTTGGAATTAGGACAGAATTTTCAGCAATTTCTGAAATGTCCCTTAAATGTTCTGATCTTTCACTGTATAGATAGATGTGAAGTGAAGTTCTCAGTATTGATAACTACAAAATCAAAATATCACTCATCTCTGAAAAATGTTAAAGATGCTCTACATCCTAGCATCAAATATTTAGCCAATATTTATTGATGTGAAAATAAGCATATTCTCAAAATGCAAATTTGCTTTGACTTTATGTACACCAAATAATTATTTTAAAATAAAAATTTCTTTACAATTATTAGTAAATTCTTAATTTGTATATCTAATTCATATACTGATGTACCTGGGATGGGATCCCAAGAACGTTTCCTTGGCAAAAGGGGTCATGAGTGGTAAAAGTTTAAGAATCCCTGGCTTAGTCAGAATAATGATCTCAAAAGATTTACTTTACTCTCCAGAACCTACAACCGTGCTGCTATCTTACGTGGCAAAAACAATTTTGCAAATGTCAATGATTTTAGATGGTGTCTCTTGTATTATTTGGATGAATATATTGCGATTATGAGTGCACTTAGATGATGGAAGAGGAGGCTGATATGGAGATGAAATAGAGATGTGGCAATGAGAGAAAAGTAAAAGTGCTGCAATTCAGAGCTTTGAAAATTGAGGTAGAGACCCAGGAATTCAGGCAGCCCCTAGAAACTGGTGAAGAAAAGAAATATTCAGGAAATATTCAGCCCTACCGCACCAAAAATCTCTCTTGATTTTCATCAGAGAAATCTATTATAGACTTCTGACCTTAAAATAATATGCTTATATTGTTTCACACCACTAAATATGTGTTAATTTGCTACAGTCTAATTAGGAAAATCATACAATGTGAAAACAAAAATAAATGGAAAGAAAATGGTTCATAATGTTTAATCTAATAGAGAATTGCATACTAGTTCTTGTAACTGGCATAAGCACAGATTTGTTAATCAGGTCACATAGAATAAAATACTAAGGATGCTCAGTCTTGTGTCATTTTTGCTTCATTTTATTTTTTACGTTTTAGCTTTCATGAAAAATACCAATACCAGGCAATTTTACTGACATACTAAGGCCCGAAAGTCCAGACACTGATACACACAAAATTCTCAAGATTTATGATTTGTTGGATCACTTCTTTAACAACAAAAAATGCTTTTTGTATTGTGAGAAAAATTATCAAATATGTATAAGCATAAAATAGACATTTTCACAAAGTTTTATATTTATAATAAACAGAAATAATAATTACAGTGTCCCATAAATGGACATCTCATATTTAGTTTTTCCTATAGCTTACAGACTAGTGTGGTGATTTTGTTGTAATTAATACTTTATTATAGTCAATAAAACTACCATTGATATCTTAATAACTAGAGTTACAGTTGATAGAAGTTTTTTAGTTTTATATCTTTTTTCTGTGATCTCAACCAGAATACCACATTAGACATATTTGATATTTCTCCTTGGATTCCTTTTTACTGTGACAGCTTCTAAGACTTTTCTTGTTATATTTTGACTTTGAAATATACACCCTGCACCTCGAGGTGTTGCAGGTGTGGCTACAGTGCCCGGCTGCGTTGGCAGATGGCAGACAAGAGATAGACTTGTCCACACCAAGGGCTCTTCCCCGTGGGCCCTGGCTGGTTGATATAGAAAAAGACTGGGCCCCCTGGAATGAACCCAGAGCCACGGCAGAACCTGGCAAGCTACCCATGGTGTATGCGATATGCCAAAAACAGTAACAATAATTATCCTCTTCCCCAATGAATGGAAACATTACTGGTGCCCGCTGGAGCAAATTGAATAACAACGGGAAGACAAGTGATATAAGTGACTTTTGTGATACAAGTGATTTTCACTTTGAAAGTGTTGAGGATTACTGATTAAGCATTTTTCTGGATGCCCTATTTTTAGACTATGTTTGTATATTTATCATATTAAATTAGTCTTCTGGTTTAGAAGAGGATGGCAATAAATATATCAATTTTCCATGTTTTAGAAATGGTTAGATTTTAGTGAAACTAAAAAAAATGTAATTTTTGTTGATCTACGTTCCTGAACTTCATCTTTCATTACCAACTTGGGTCCTCTAGTCCCAATGTAAGCTTTATCGCTCACGAGGAACCAAGGTTCCATTGGTTACTGACTTTTTGGTTTTATTTTTAATCAAATAACAAACAGTGAAAGAGTAGCATAAGCTTTATATGCCAGGTGGAAATTTTATCTATTTGCAAACCTGCTTTATTATAGAACCAACAGTCTGTTATGATTTTCTAAAGAAAGTGTCATAGTTATCTAGAAGTCAGAACCAGACAATAATCTTCATATTACTGGCCTATTAAAAATATAAATGATAACAGGTCCCAGCTAATGTACTGTAACATGTGTCCCAAGACCTATCTTAATTTTTCTTAATTACTATGAAATTTTCCATTGGTCATATCTAGGGTTCATAACTGCTCCATCTCATTTCAGTTGATCACGGTTTTGACTTGAGATGTTCTTCAACCTCACTCAAGTACAGATCTTATATTATAAAATGAGAAAAAATACACTTTACGTCTTCTAGGAATACTTAAGCACTGGCAAAAGTTGTGGGTGCATTTAGGTCAAAGATGAGCTGTTAGGCAACTGTGGGCATTTATGTAAGAGAAAGGCAGAATACTCACTTAATAAGAATTTTATTTCTAGTCCAGGAAATTTCAGGCTGGGGGTAGGATTCCACCGCACACATGAAAGTAGCCACTTCTTCAACTAAAGCGTCCACTGTTTCAAGAGGAGTGGTGATGACAGGGGCTGGCCGGAGAGAGGATATCAAATGAGAACATGCTAGAGTGTTGTCTGCTAAACCCTCTGTATGCAGTTGGAGGCCACTACATGCCTGAAAGAGAATTATGTTTCCCCATAGCAGAAATTTGCTGAAAGGAAAGAAATGTTTATACACATAATTTTGATTCTACTTCCAAATTAGAATTTGAGACATAAGAGAAGGCTCTCTGGAAAGTAGAACTCATAATTTATTTATAATTAGGGTAGATGTAGATTTTATAAGGCCCAAAGTTACATAATATAGTATCTTTGTAATGGGATAAAATATGAATGTAATTTTTCTGAATTCACTGATACTAGCTTAATGGAAAGAGAGACTGGCAAGAGAATTATCAATCATAGTTGTCTAAAATCAGTGTTTTAGAACTTCACAATATGTATGTTCTTGTAAACATATTACATGAGCCCATTGAATATCTTAGAAAGGGTTTCTGTAAACAAAAGACAAATATTTGAAATAAGTTCAAATTTAGAATTGTCAAAGAGGAGCTGGAGTGATATTATAGGAGTGAAGGTGCATATCTTTTATGCAGACAATCCTGTTTTAAAACTCAGGCATCACCTGGGCTTTTGAGCACTGCCAGATGCAGTTGTACTCCCAAAATCCACTCGGGTGCCAACGTGATCACCAATGCTGTGGGGCCTGAGAAGCTTCCGCCGTTGGCCTCACAATTAACCACAGTCTTGGGTGGCCAAGAATCTCCCAGTGGGGACAACAGTCTCTATAAGCACCACTTGCATAACCCTCTACTCCAAATTGAAAAGTACTTTGATAGATATATATTCAGTGAAGGTATACAAATTTCAATCAAAGATATAAAAAGTTGCTCAATTTCATCAGCTATCAAGTAAATACAAACAAAACCATAATTAGATGCTACTTAAAAACCCACAAAGAGCAGAGGTTAGGTAAGACAGAGAAGAGAACAGTGTGCCAATAATTGTCGAAAGTTCTATTACTACATAGAACTTAGCATTAAATACAGGCAAAAAGATACACATGATAACCTCTAAGTATATGTATTACAATCCACAATATGTAAGAGAAAGAAGAGAGAAAGAGAGAGAAAGAGAAAGATAGAAAAGAGATAAAGAACCTGCCATAGGGACATTGGTGGTGGGAAATGGGCACTGTTGGAGGGATGGGTACTGGAACACTGTGTGGCCTAAACCAAAACATGAACATCTTTGTAATTGTTTATCTCATGGTGATATAATAAAATATATTAAAATATAAAAAATCCACAAATGGTTTTAATCAAAGGGAAATACAAACACAAAAGTTAGGTGGAAAGAAATAACATTTATGGGAATGTTACTAATTCACTGACACTAACTTAATGGAAAGAGAGGCTGGAAAGAGAAATATTAATCATAGTAGTCTAAAAAACAGTTTTTGTTTCTAACAGCGATGTTAGTAGAGGAGCAACTATATGGTAGTTCCTCAAAAACTTATGCAATTATCTGATGATCCACAATTCTACTACTAGATATACACCCCAAAAGAATTCAAAGCAAAGATTCAAATAAATAATTGTGCATATGAAGCATTGTTATTAGTAGCAAAAAAGTAAAAGCAAGCCCAGTGTATGCCAAACACTGGGAATAAACAAATGAATAAACAAATGGTAGCATATCCTTATGAGAAGTGATTATTTGTTAATAACAATAATTACAGTAATTGACATATGCTATAACATGTATGAACATTAAAATATGTTATATGAATAAAAGAATACAGTCACTAGGACAGTATATTATGATTCCATTTATATGAGATGTCTAGAATAGGCAGATAATATCTTAGTGATTGCCTAGAACTGGGAAAGAGGAAAGAAGGATTAAGTAAGTGCTGAGGGATACAGGGATATTTCATTTAAAATAAAAATCTTCTGAAGTTGGTTATAAAGATGTATGCACAACTCTGTATACCTTAAACGGGTAAGGTGCTAAGTATATGATATGCCTCAACAAGCTGGGGTTGGAAAATTGTGTTTGATAAACTAGACAAGAAAAGGGTAGTCATCTCTCTTCCCACAAGGTTTCTCTGGATTAGAAGATGGAAAGAGAAAGGAGTTAAGGACTACAGTAGAATGGATACAGGACTCAACCCTGTTAACCATTTCATAAACCCCAAACAAGGAGGTAGGGTCCTAACCACCTCAAAAATTGGATGGTGTAAAGAGTGCCAACACCCTGTTGGGGTGAGTATAGTCAGTTATGTAATTGTATAATCTGATTCAAAATCATTGTCACCATCGTTGCTTTGTAATCAATGTTATTATTTACTGGTTTCCGTGAAGGAGGCACTGGGTTTGTAAGGAACAAAAGACTTGTAAAGAACATTTCTGCTAGAGAAAACCCACATTATAGATAAGGAAGGATATATGTGTGTATACATATATAATAAATAGTAATGCAATAATGAGCAGGAGTGCCTGCCATGACTATTAACAGTGCTCTGCATAAGATCCAACCGAAAATCATGTAAGTAGTATAGATAATATTTTAGTGGCAGAGTTGTATAGATAGATAGATAGATAGATAGATAGATAGATAGATAGATAGATAGATAGATAGATAGATAGATAGATAGATAGATAGTTCTCTGTATATTGTTCTCTATATATTGTTCTCTCTATATTTTGTGTATATCTCACAAAATACTTAGAACAAACTACCACAGCATTTGATCATAAGTGATGCATCAACTTTCTGAACAAACCTTATTATTTTTCAGTAACTCCATAGCAACTTTATCATCTGAGAGTGAGGAAAAATGGTGGTTAAAAGTGTTTCTCTTAGTCTATATTTCCCCCATTAGTGTTTATTCTATATCCAAAATGCAACTTAAGGATCATTCTTTCTCCACAAAACTCAGCCAATGAGACTGGATGATTCTATCAATACTAAGGTCCAAGGCTGCAGTGCTAAAGAAGTCCTGTGTGTAGTAGTTTGTTCAGTATTAGAAAACATGTGTGCTGGGGATATTGAGAATCCTCAAAGAAAGGAGGTATTCGGAATTGCTTATCATTTGGCATATATTAAGAACTGGCACATTTATTCTATTTGTAGTATAATCATTTAAAAGTTGTATTAATTATGATGTCCCTGTAACTTGTAAATTTCATTGAGAAACACAGTACTGCAGCACTAATTCTCTGCTAATGAACACACTCCGTGCTTTGTCTTTAGAAATCGTCCCGAGGACAGGAAGGTGGGAATTCTGGCTCAGTCTCTTACAGTTTTTGAAATTGCCTTTTCTGAAGGCAATCCTCTGAGTGAAGACATGCTCTCATGGGAAGGCATCTAAAATTTTATGTTCATGTTCCCCGGAAGTTATTATGGTACCCATTGCTGATCATCCTTAGTGCAGTCTTTAGCATCTCACGTTGAGCACTTCTTCATTTTATGAGGAAATGAAGGCCCACGGTGACTGCGTATTTTCCCTCCGTCATACAGAAGGACATTGAAAAATAAGGAAAACAGGGGCTGGAGCGATAGCCCAGCGGGTAGGGCGTTTGCCTTGCACGCGGCCGGCCTGTGCCGGCCTGGGTTCGATCCCGGCATCCCATATGGTCCCCCGAGCACCGCCAGGAGTAATTCCTGAGTGCAGAGCCAGGAGACACCCCTGAGCATTGCCGGGTGTGACCCAAAAAAGCAAAAAAAAAAAAAAGAAAAAATAAGGAAAACAAGTTGATGTTAACATCTTTTCCAGATCATCAAACTCCTGGTTTCACTTACTTCATTATTCAATCTAGAACTTCATGGTTTGTTGCCAAATCATTTCAACTTTTTAACTAAAGTTCTAGTAAGGTAGAGGCTTTACTAGCTGCACTAAACCTGAAAAGCACCAATTCTGAATTAATAGAATCACCTGTCATTCCTCCTCAGTTAATATAGGATTGTTGGGTAAAATGAATCAACTACACAGATCAGGACCACTGTAGATGTAGAGTCCCAGAGCCCAGATGGATTCCCAGCACGGCTCGTGTCCTCGACATTCTCTGATCCACTGCTTCTACCATCTTCCAATGGGGGCCACTTTCCTCAGCTACTCTACTCATGCCTCACTTGTGTCTTCTCCTAGTGCCATCAAAGCCTACTCCACTGTGAAGTCACCTCCTTGACCTAAAACTATGATAGGAATCCTCATGTTTCTGCTTTGCTTCTGTTCCTTAATGTCAATAATATTTTTGGCCAAAATGCTAGCATAGAGAAATTAGAGATAGCACAGAGGTTAAGGTGTTTGATTTGCACACAATTGACCTGTGTTTGATACCCTGCCCTGAGTACCTCTGTGCACCTCCAGAAATGATCTTTAGGCACAGAACCAGGAATAAGCCATGAGCAATGCCATGTGTGGTCCCCAAACCACAAACAAGTAGTCAGTAATATTTAAAGCAACTGTTCCCTGAACACACAAGTTAGTCTTTCAATGTACGTCAATATAGAACTTTCATCCAGGACTCAGTGCCCCGGATTTCATTGACAGCTGTGCCTATTATGACTTAGTCAGATGTCAGATCTGTGACTTATCTTGTATATGTAGAAAAGAAATGTACCCCTTCTTTATATAAGTCATGTATGTCTAATGACTTACATCAAAATTACTTTCAGTTAAATTACATTCCGACTCAAAATTACTTTCATATGTTAGTAAAACTGAAAAGCGGGGTTTGGACAGGAGTCCTTTCGTACACAAAATCATGATGCTTACAGTTTATGGAAATTCATAAATTCCTGTAGAATTTTTATCTTACCATATAATACTCCTCAATAAAGCAATAAATATTATTGAAACATGTGGTTAAGGTGAGTAGTTAATGTGACATTGGTTACTACTCACGTGAACTTGCAAAATACGCATGGGTGATAATATTGAATTCACCAGGAATTTAAGGTTCTCCGTTAAAATGTTTCAGAAAGACAGTGGCGTTTCTCTTTGTCTTTGAACATAATCGCAGTTATACTAAAACTAAAACCATAAAATATTAAACCTACTAAGTGGGTTATTTATTTCATTGAGAAAATGGTATACTAACAACTAGAAAATAAGATGGAACACAAATATTTCAGCCTATTTTGTAATATATTATATATATATATTCCTTAATCTATTCATGATAAAGGACTTAGGATAAATATATTCTGTCTAAAAATTCATTCTTAGGATAAACATTCTAGAAATTCATTGATTGTCCTTTGCCAAGAATAGAAAAAATAACTATAAAATAGTTTCTGTGAAACAATTTTATTACAACAGTATTACTATAACAGCATATCATTTCATTCTTTGCACAACTCTATTTGATGGGATTTAAACACTTAAAGACTATGCTTTCATATTTATTTTCACAACTAGTTCATATTGTTAATAGATATTTGTTATGATTACTTATTCTAATGTTTTGACTAATTCAATACCAATTAATATTTCACCAAAAAATACCAGACAAAACGGACACTTGAAATTTTTAGATTATAATTATAGCATCATTATTTTATTTAAAAATTACATTTTTTGACTTTTATTATTTGTATTCCAACATAGAATTTTAACATTATTATCTCTCTAAAGCACAGAGTGTGCTTTAGAATTAGAATGTGGAATCTGAAAATAATTTCTTTCTAGACTACAAATTAGGAGTTGTTTATATAAAAGGGTTGTTTCTCCTTTTGTGTACCAAATTCCAATTTGAACCATCAAAATCAATTGTCCTGGTCCTTATTAGACTAAATTCTAATAAATGTTAGCATTCATTCATGTAACTTAATTATTTAGAATATTAAAAATAAGATATAACTTCATTTATCTTAATATTCAGTTGCTGTACTACCGGACATCCGTTGTATGATCAGGAAGTATTAAAATGATCGGAAGCCAAAGTCTTTCTGGCTATTATTAGCTGTTTGAAAAGATGCAGAATCTCTTTTATCTGGAGATACCTTATACCTGCTAGCTGGCAATTAAACATTTGAATACATCTGAAGATAAAATTCTGCTTATGTAAGCTGGAAAAACAGGCCAAAACACAATTTAAGACTATGAGATCAGATGATGGAGAAACTGATTTTATGAACATATAAACCGGCCTTGTGGCTCCAGAAATTTTATTAAACCAAAAAACCTAAGTCACATTCTCCATCTACATACAGATATTGTCTTCATTTATCTGAATAATAGTGCTTTGGTAAAGTACTATATAGGCAAACTTTTCTGAGGGTCTCATTAAAAACTCTTTTTACTACTATATTTAATTTGGGAACTCTTTGTTACCATTCTACCTGATTTCTCCTATACTTTTAATTATTTCGATGAAGTCTCAGTCAATTGCAAATCACATATTTTCCAGTCTCCCTGATTTGTAGTACACTCATCTCAGTTTCATAGTACACTGGCCAGGAACATATCACTGTGGTCGTTCTTGCTACTGCAACAGGTGTTTGTCAGTTTCTTAAGTTGCTTTCCTTTCCCCTGAGGTGGTGTTATTTCCGGTACATTCCAAAAGCTCTGAAAAAAAACATTCATAATCTCCTGCCAAGTCAAACTATGCCTCCCTCCTAAAAAGTTATTGACAATTATTGTCTTCAGATTTTGACTTATGTAGGTAAATTGTGTGCAACTTTCTCTAATTCTGTTGTTCAAGGAATTAAAATCTTTAGAGTTTTATAAAACTAAATCTGACAATGGAAATGATTTTTGCTCAGAAACAAAAAATTTTCTATGTCTAGGAGGAGGAATGATTATATTCATGGTAAATCTGACATGAAAGGATTTTTGTCATCCATTGAGACCACCCTGAAGTTTGACCTATGAATAAACTGAGCAGATCTTGATACCTTGCTATCTACCAATTAATTTTTCCTTAGAAGCCAGAGCTCTGCATGCTCTTTATGTCTAAACTTTTTATTGAAGAATTGATGGTTAGTAGAAAGGAGACCATCAATCAATTGGTTATATGTATAGTTTTTCCCCTTTCCATATATTTAGCCCCTACTTTTCCAAGTAGACCAAAGTTCCCTACACTATGAAGCAATAAAAGCACCTTTGAGTGTGCACATACACACACATGCACACACATACATAATTACATTTACTTTAGAACTGTAACAAGGTAACAAAAAGACAAGTTTGCTCAGACTAACCTTTTGGGAGTTTCTCAGTCCCGCTGAAGGCAACCAGAGTAAGAATATGTACCAGTGGAATGTTGACGAACTCTCTCATGATTAATCCAAGCTCAGGCAGGAGAAGGTTCTTTCTGGACAACGCAAAGGAAAGTCCCGCACAGTTTACATTTTAAAGCATAGTTTGTTACAGAAGGGTCATCTGCTAATGACTGTTTGTGTCAGCAGCTCCACAGGCTCTAAGTATAATCAGGAATTCTCAGTCTTAACTGGAATGATGGACATGGGCAGCTGGTGAGTATGCACTTAGGCCAGTAATGCAAGTGGAGGACTGGAGGAACAAGGGAAAGAAAATCCCTTTAGAATCCCTTTTAAGACAGTAGCAGAAGGACAATACCAGATGCCTTTTCAACCATCACTGTATTCCCCTGGGTATAGATTCCCTGATCTAATGCAACTCACCACTTTTCCACACTCATACCAGAACCTTGAGTGTATCTAACAGTGACTCTTCCCTGTTGCTCACTCCATCCCTCACATCTGACCTATTGCCACTTCCTACAGATTACACTCACTCAGCATTCCTTGATTTCTTCCCCTCCTTTGTTTCCAAATAATCACAATATCCCAACCCCTTTTCAGACTTTCAGCCCCTATGGGTGATAGTCAGTGATAGTCTGTCTGCCTGTTCTCTTCCTTTGTGTCTTTTCATCTTCAAATCTTTTCAGGTAATCCATCTCTCTTACATGTCTTCGGTGGATGCCCCAGCCCCCGACTCCATCACTTAAAATTGTATTCAGCCTCTCTAATTTGTCTTGGGAGCCCTTGCTGGACTGGGTCTGCCTTGTTAGCCATGTCATTTGCAGTGTCTCTCTGTTCGTCTTTAGAAATGGTTCTCTGAATACTTTCCTTGACTTGTCCCAATTATTCCACCTTTTGGAATGCTGCTCCTCCAGCCTTCACTCAGTTAAAATCTATCCCAATTCTATTATCATTTCCCTCTGGGTGCTGTTCCAGACCTCAAGTTCCCTATCTTTGGAAATGTGCACTAGGTTTGCCTCCACTGACTCCCATCATACAAGAGGCACATCTCTATCATTGTACCTATTACTGTACGATTTTTGTTCTCCTTAGTTGTTGGCTCTCTCATTCTTTGGTTTTATGAGTTTGTTTACATGGGTTAAGTTATTACATGGACTGTTATTCTTTGCAAAATAAATCAGAAGTCTAGATAGTAGTGTGGATTAAATGTATTTCATCTAGATAATGAAGCCTTAAATATTAAACTGATAAAAATTTAATAGTATTAAAAACCACACTAAGATGTTAAATAAAAATTAATTAGGTAATTATTTCTAGAAAGAGCCACAAGATGTGTATTTATAATGTTTCTCTGAAATTCTACTAAATTTCCTGAAATTTTCACAAAACTATATAATTTTCCTTTAAGTCACAAATTCACCAAGAAATAAAAAATAGCAAAAGAGATAGTAGCAACTAAATTGAAATGAACAAGAACAGAGCTGAATAGTAAAGTACCAGTCAGACCTATAATGCTGAGCCTGGGCTGACATCAGAGAGGAAAAGTTGGCCACCTTTTATTAGAACTTTCAAGAAATTAGTAACTAATAGATATTGAGCCTGGGGTCTTGAAAGCCCCTGATGGGGGAGCTACAGTTCCCCCTCTTTTTATTATAAGCCCTAACATTTGGCACCCAACAAGGGACACCTAAGGATTCTGTGGCCCTAACAGTACTTGTAGTCAGAGGGTAACAATGACAGCAGATGCTGGGGCCTAGCAGAGTCTCCCACAATACTCACAATCCATTAGGGCCCCCAGCTTTTTGTCTGGGGCCTGCAACCATCCCCCTGACCCGTCGATGTATGAAAGGATAAGACCAGAGGTTCCTGAAGGTCACTTATAGACCGTCTTCTGTTACTCCTCACTCCACCTCGCTGTTCACTGCAGGACCTATCTCCAAGCACCTCTGACTCTTTCCTGGCAGGTTCCCCGGCAGGCTGCTCTCTTCAGGGCATCTGTGCAGGCTCATCTCTTCAGGGCCTCTGTCTTTTTGGTCGCTCTTTCTTCAGGGCATTTCCTTTCAGGTCCTCTCCCAGAACCTCTCTATTCAATACCTCTCTTCTTAGTCTTTTCTGTTCAGGGTTTTTCTCTTCAGAGCCTTTTTTCTCTCTACTCCTCTGTTTATTTATGCCCCTATCTCTATTTCTCTAAGTTTCACCATTTGTCCTGTTGCCTCTGTTTATGTTTCTCTGTGTCCCTATCTATATTTCTCTGTTTCACTGTTGGATCCTGTTTCCCTGTAGCCCTGTGGCCTTGGTGCTAACCCTAGGGCCCAGGCACCAAGCCTTGTGTCTCTCGTGCTAGCCCTTGAGCCTACCCGCCAAGAGCTTGTGCTCCCCCTCCCCGTGGTGCTGGCCTTCTGGCCCAGGGGCTGCCTCTCTCTCTCACTCTGGAAGCCCCCTTTGCCTCTCCTGGGGCCCCCTATTTATAGCTTCAGGCCAGGTTCAGAATCCTGGCCTCTAGCCTGTAAACAGTCTTCGCAATCGCCACCTTACATAGGCAGGGTGTTATCCCACACTCATTAACACTTATCTCTTGGTTTTTATATTTAAATCGGATAGAATGGTATTGTATTCTAGTTTACATTCCACTAGTATTAGTGATTTAAAATTTTAAATATATTTTTTATTATTTGTTTTTCTCTTTTGTGGCTTTTTTCCTAAGATTCTTTCTCTTATTATAGAATTTTTAATAACCTGGTTATTGGTAACTAATATCACCTGTCATAAATTTCTAAAATACTTTTCAGATTGAATTTATCTCCAACTTAGCCTTACTTATTAGTTCAGAGATGGGCTTATGGTCTTCCTGGTACTTGACTGGACGTGATGAAAAATAAACTCTTCCCATTAGATCACCACCTCTGAGAACTAAGTGACCCAGAGCTCACTGTTGGAGTTCAAAACAAACCAGTCATTGATGGAGAGAACACTTAAGAGTATGGCTTAGGCATAAACATTGCAATAGATTCTAAAGCTTTCAGCTGGAGACTGCCAGTTAGTAGTGTTCCTTCCCTGCAGTGGTTTCCGAGACGAAAAGACAACTCCATTCTACGGTTCAAGTAAATCCTTACAATCCAAAAGCAAGATCATTCGCACAGGATGAAGAGTAGAAGTCAACCAATTACTTGGCTCCTTTCTGGACATAAAAGAAGTCCATGGGTGTATGTCCAATCTTCCCTTTAAACAGATCACTGAGTCACTAGTTGCACTTGTCTTCCCACCTCTATTATCTTAGAAATGACAGATACTCCTGGAACAGAGTCACAAGACAGCATATTGCACCATTCTTAATCTTGTCTTCAACAAGACACTGGAATTCAGATGCATAGCAGCTGATGAAACCAGCCCCGCCTCCTACTGGAGTAAACACATCATGGAGTAAGCTCTGCTGGTCTGCTCCATGCTCTCATACATCTGTGAGGCTTGGCAATGAGCCCCTTCTAATTATCAAAGGGCAGTGACCTAACACTGTTTCACTGGGCAGCAGACAGTGGGTCAGAAAGGCCACATGATGTCCTTTCCAGAAAACTCTTAGGGAGTCAAAAAGATTTTCTGGAATTGCCTTTAAAAAAGTTGAAGTATATCCTCCATTAAATATTATGATAGTGATTAGAAGTGTACAAATAGCTTGATAGCCTCTACTTATAAATGTAAGGAGGGAATATTAAATAATTACATGGATAGTTAAGTAAATTGCACTCTGGAGAAATACACTGTACAGTGAAAATATGTGAAAAATAAACTTGGCCTCCACTGAAAATTCAAGAAATGCTGCTTTGAAAAATGCCATTGAAATTTTACTCTCAGGGATAAATAAAATTTCAGCAGAGAAGAAAAGCCTAGGAGTGGGTAGACAGAGGTAGAAATAGTAGCCCAGGACTGGAAGGAATGTGGTGATGGAAATGAAAGAAGACCAATGTATTTGGAGTATATAAAGGCAGGATAAAAGTCTCGAGGTTGGAGATGGAGAGATAGTACAGCAGGTACGGTGTTTATCCCTGACTTCCCATATGGTCCCCTGAATGATCCCTGAGCTCAGATCTCAGCACCAGCAGGTGTGTTAACAAAACTAAAAGTTATAGAGATAGGAGAAGTCATTCCAAATCTTCTACGTTTTATAAGAACTTCATTCTAAGGACTATCAAGAAACCAGAGAAATGTACATTGCAATGAAAACTTATGAAAAATAAATCACATATATACTATAATAGTAGGGTGTCAAAAAAGGAAGTCTTAAAACTGGGTAACAAAACATCCCAATCTTAAACAGTCAGCAAATGATACTGAGTCAGGAAAAAACAGTTTGGAAAGGAAAAGCTTAGTGAAAATTTTTCAAATATATTTTATTATACCACATACCAATATCCAAGCTAGTGAAATTTAAAAAAAAATTAAGTAGAATGTCACAAAAGTTAAAGGAACAGAAAATATTTCCAGAAAGGCAGCATTGTTCCAGAAATATGTCAAGTATTATTGAGAGACTAAATAAGAAGGAACTAAAAGTAGCATAGAACTCAATTATGGCTTTTCCCAGCTTCCTATAATGGAATTTGGGGAAGGAGACGAGAACCCAGAGTGGTGTATTTCACCACTTTCCACAGACGATAACAAATTTATATTTCTGATTAAACTACATTTTGTAGAGAGCAAAAGTATTGAACTATTTATTTATTATTTGCTGACATATAGCAATTGACCTCAATATTAGTTGTCAAAAAATTGAATTTGCTAAGGTTTTGCTTAAGCTATTGCTTTTTAATTTAATTTAATTTTAGTCACTCTGACATACAAATACTGTTAATTTTAGGATTTCATGCATAGTGTTCCAAACCCTGTCCATCTGCTCCCTTGAGCATAACCAGGAGTAATTCCTAAGTGCAGAGCCTAGAATAACCCCTGAGCATTGCTAGGTATAGCCCAAATACCAAAGCACAAAAACAAACAAAAAAAAAAAACAAAATAGCAAGCAAAAATTCTTGTATCTGGTTTATATAGTACTGAGATGAGAGACTCTCCATTCTTTCCATATAAGATGCTATGTTTTTTAGCTTTCTTTTAGAAAACCTATGAATATGTTCTTATTCTTGCAGGCTTAGTCTACCTCAAGTCAATGTGCTGACAGGGAGTGTTCAGTCTCTTAAAGTTGCTACCAGAAGTATAGTTCTTTTAAAAATGATCCACCGCACTGGTAGGTGTGGGAAGGTAGCACACATTTTGAATGTTGGTCAACTCAGGACCAAAGAAACTTATGAGAACTTTTTCAGGTATCTAGCTTAAGGAAAGACGGTCAGACAGCAAGTAGTATGCAAAGGAACAGCCTGGTCAGGGTGATACAGCTTTGCTTTTGGACACTACACACTGCCACTGGCGCTGATATCATCAGACACTGGATACATCTGAGTCACTGCCATGACTACGTCCTATTCTTGGCATGATTGCCACCAAACATTTGATGCCACCACCGCTAGGGAGTGAATTCTAACTACTTTGCTCCTAAGTTTGTATATTGTCATTGTTTATTTTTCAAACAAGAATACTAGGCTCTGAAAGATTAAGAAATGTGCCCAACGTCTTGTAAGTAGTAAATGATGGAGGCAGAATTCTAATACAGATCTGACTTCTGATTATTAATTTCCAGCAATTTCATCTACATTTTAAATATATACTCTATTATATCAAGGAGGGAAAGAGAGGCATGGACTGCCTTCAAAAATATTGAAGCAATAGCCAAAAGAACAAAGAACCTCCAGCTCCGGCACATCTCTTTGACTCCACCGTTCTCCCTGCATTAACATACACCTCAGAGACCTGGGCCCTGCAAAAGCAGGATGAGAATGCTATTCGGGTCTCCCAAAGAGGAATCGAAAGAGCCATGCTTGCAATATCACGCCTCACTGAAGTGAGAGAAGGAATCTGGAGTTCCGACCTCCATCGCTATTCTAAAATCAAGGACACCTGTCTCGTCTGCCAGAGCATCAAAATCAGATGGGCTGGTCATATAATGCGATCTGGAGATGACCGTTGGACTAGAGCTGTTACCCTTGGATCCCATGGGACGCCAAAAGATCGTGTGGCCGCCCACCTACAAGATGGTCAGACTTCATTATCAAGACCCTGAACGAACAGTTCGAGGCTCTTAATATTCCCGAAACAACTAGATGCCATTGGGCTACACTGGCACGTGATAGGGTCAAATGAAAACATTACTGGTGCCCGCTCGAGAAAATGTGATGAATAACGGGATATCAACTGATCAAGTGATTATAACAATTTGTTTCCATGGACAATGAGACTTAGAAGTAAAGTAGTCATGGTCGGTGGTGATTTTTTTTTTCTTCTCTGGTGAATATAACTGAGAAACCATAGGCATAGCAAACGAGATTACCCAGAAACTCTGGAATGGAAATGGGGGCCAGCAAACACTATCCTTAGATCACACTGGTTATGTTCATTGGTGGATCTGTTCAGGCTTCTTTTAAATTGGTACAGTCCTGGCAAGCATCCTGGCCTAGATGGTGACTGGATATGTAGGTCTATCTACTGATAGAATCTGTCAGAATTCTCCTGAAATATATCCTCATAAACTTGGGAAAGTAAGTGCATGTTTTCTTCTCTCTGGGGCCAAAGTAACCTTCCTAGCAGGCATTGCTTAGGTATTTCTAGGAGACCAGACAACTCATAGACAATTTCATCCATGTCATTATAACCTTATATTTTCTGGGTATCTAGTAAAATAAAGCCTTCAGGACCTAAAAAACTTACCCCTCACCCCCCCACCAAAGTATGCCAGCTGACCATGGAGATGTGAGAGCTAATAACTTCCCTGCAAGGATATGAGATGACAGCATGAAGAACTGCTGACCCGAAGTCTAACATTCCACTACTGAATTACTATCATGTTCACTTACTGCTCTTGCGATTCAGAGGATTGAGAATGGGAGACTTGATAACTGGAATTCATTTATCTAGACTATTGTCAAAAAATATATTATGAATTTGGGAAGGTATCTATATATATCTATATATCTTCATATATCAGTCTTAAATTGTTGGATTAAATATGCACATAATGGAGAGGTTTGATGGTTTTTTTTCCCTAAAAGAGGAAAATTTCCCCTTTCCTTGGGACTTTACTTTTATAACAACTCTAAACTTATAGTCAGTTCTTAATCTCTAATACTTTTTCTTTGCTTTTTTGAGGGTCACACCCGGCAACACTCAGGGGTTACTCCTGGCTCTGCACTCAGGAATCACTCCTGGTGGTGCTCGGGGACCATATGGGATGCTGGGGATCGAACCGGGCCAGCACAGGCCGGCAATGTGCAAGGCAAACGCCCTACCCACTGGGCTATCGCTCCAGCCCCAAATCTCTAATACTTTGAATGATCATCTTTCTTATATATACTATGGAAAAGTTACTTGCAGTAGGGTTTTGTTTATACCTTAGTTTCCTCAGCCAGGATCTTAGTGTAGTTTGTGAAGAGAAAAAATGGCAAGTCACTGTTTTAGTGAAACTTTGCCCCCAAGATATTGCAGTCTTATGGTAAACAAAATAAAATTCTGTTAGAATGTTCGTAATGAGAACAAGTGACTCATTACATTAGAATGTAGATGCAAAAACTAAAGAGGCAAAATAATCAGAATCAGACAAAAATTATCAGGGAAAAGTAACAAGGATTCATTTGCTTACCAAATATTAACATATGCTAATGTCAAAGATTTATATATTATAAATCTGTATTGATTTAAGTAATTTGGCACCAGGTTATAAGTAGAAACTTCATAAATTACAAAAATGACACAAATGAGAAAATACAGCATTTATAAAATAGCAACATTTTAATATGAGTCATATATATAGATGTAGAAAAATTCAGATTTTTATTCAGTTGACATTGCTCTGAGTTGACCTCTGAGTTGAAACATGATTTTCAATGTCAAAGTGCCGATAGAGATTAGAGATAAAGAGCTACTTCCCTAACGGTAGCTCTGTTTTCTATGAATTTTCCCCCTATCTGTGTCATTCCTATATGAAAATGGATGTTATTATGGAAATTGCAGAAGAACTTTGGAGTCACTGAAATAACCTGAGCTGATAAACTCTAATTCCAAACATTTTACACAAGGTTTTCATGATTGAGAATCCAAATTTCTTAATATAAATTTACCCTCTAACAGTGCCGGGAAAATTGTTCCTAAATTCCTATCATATCAGTTTATGATGTGATTAAACTCATTATTCCCTCCAAAACCTGAAAATTCCTTTGTGTCTTATTTCAATGACTATTAGCATCTACTCAGCTTCCTAAACCATTCAACTTAATCTACCAAACTTCTTTTCCTTAAGCCTAGCTATAGTTAATCTGAGTCTCACCAGGTATACATTCTAAAGGCCTTTATGATTTGTCTCTTTCTCCTTGCCTTAAAGAGCTCATTAATTTATTGCCTGTATACTATCGTAGCATGCCAAAGGATCTTACTGACAATCATTTCCCCATACTGAAGATGCTCCTTCTAGTATATAAATGTAGCCAAATCACATTTATGGTTTATGGTTTCCTACTATTGCTTGTATGGAGATGTTACTGGTGCCCCCTCGAGCAAATCGATGAACAACGGGAAGACAAGTGACTATTTTGAATAAAAGCCATACTCTCTTAACACAATATTCCTCTATTCACCCCTTCTCCCTCTTTTCTCATCTTCCCTTCTTCTCACTCTTTTGTTTTGCAGCAGAATTGTAGGGCCTTGAGACCTCCATGCACTGACCTGCTTGTCCTTCAATGTGTTTTCCTTTCTGCTGGAATGTTACTACTCTATTTTCAGTAACTGATGGATGCCCCTTGGTGCTTAGTTCCCTGAGAAGTCTCCTTTGATGTCTCAGGTCGGGTAGTACATTGACTCGACTCTTTTTATGTCCTGTTCTGTACACGTTTCTCTTAACTCACAACATTGTTATGGTAGAATTCTTACCTACTCATTAGTTTTACCTACTACTGTAAGAGTGCGAACTTATTGAAGGCTGCCTTTTGAGTGTCTTTTAAATCTGTGATTCTTGTTAGTAATAAAGTGCTTGAACATTTGATACAGGTATTTCTACTTTTGAGAAATTGGCATTAGCCCATATTGCATTTTATGGAAAATAAACTGCATTGGAACGTAACATGTTTTTCTAACAGAAAGAAACCTGCAGATTTCGGCTTCATGATAAGAGGCAACACGTGAACAAGGACTTAGAGTTTGTGTTTGTTCTATAGGAGTTGGCTCTCAGCATGAGTAGTATGCAGTATCAGTGGTCCTAGTTCCTCTTTCCTGGGAAAGAGGTGAGGTGGTTCCCTGGGAAACCACTTCATAGAAACTGTTAAAGATTTATGTAGTTGCAGGTTTCATGTTATTGGTATGATTTAGTAGACTATTTTTTTAGTCTGCAAATGCCCCAAAGATTTTTTCTAGACTTCCCAAGATGCTAAAGACAGATTCAATAAGTTTACTCCTAATAAGACAGACTTTTAAAACTTCCTACCATAACATCCAGGAGTACCAATAAGTTGAGTTAGTGCTAGATCCTGGAAGCCTGTGTTTTTGTTAAGGAAGGAAGAAAATATATGTCAGTGTTTCTCATCCTTTCTCTGACCATGCCCACTTCCAACCTAGTTTCCTTCCTTTGCCCACCAGCCACCCCTGCAATTATCTCATGGTCTCATGCTGTGGTCCTCCTCTTGTACAGCTTTCACCAGTGGCCCCTCTGAGTGGCCTCTAGGTGAGAAACACTGATCTTTGCTAATGATCAAGCTGGAGGAAAAATGGCAGGCAGGCAGGAATTCTGGGCATAGTCTGTGTACAGAAAAAAAAATTGAATTTTTATTTGGCCTTTCCCTGCCTTTCTTGTTTGGGGACCTGAGGATGGTGGTAAACCAATATCATTCCTTGGTTGCTCTTCTAGTACAACTAGCACTTGAAGTTTCTGAAGACCCTCTTCTGCATGTGATTCGCTTGTGTCCCGCAGTTGCAGAGCCTCCTGAAATTATGGAGAGATGTGGTGAATACTAAAACTATCATTTAATCCTTTTAGGATGATAAATGCATCCCTCTTTCCCACTGCCTTTCTTATTTCTCCTTCGTTATAGCTGGACTCTTCCAGAATTCTGCCACATATTCCTCGGAAATTATAGATATGTTTTTTGAGCACTTTGAAAAAAATATAAAAACACTGAGCAATATCACCTCCAAAGGAAACATCCTGTTCTGTGAGCTTTATTTCACATTAGAGCCCTAACAACACTGTTTATATATTCTGACCATGGCTTAGAGACATACAATTTAATGCAGTTCAGCAGGTCATTGCTAGGCTCTGTGCCAGGTGCTAGAATCCAAAAGAAACATCAACAACTGCTTCCACTAGGACATGTGGCAATGTAAGAAGAGAAGTTCTTGGCAAGGCTTGGAGCACTGCAGAAGGATCAGAGCAATTCTGGCCAAGCCTACCCTAATAGTGGTAATATTGTAGGCAACCTCTAGGATGGACCCCAAGAGTGAAATCCCATTTCCTTGATGTATCTGAATAAACTGATGTGCTTCTAATGAATAGAACAGCAGAGTGGTGGCATGTCACTTCTGAGCTTAGGTTAGAAACCTGTTGCTTCTGTCTTAAGTAGTGGCAGGATGGGGCTAGGTAAAAAGGAGTAAAAGAAGTGATGTCCAGGGTTTTGTTTCTGGTTTTTAAAATTATTTAATTGAATCACCATGAGATACACAGTTGAAAAGTTGCTTGTGATTGGATTTTCGTCATACACTGTTCCATCACCCATCCATTTGCTAGCATACATTTCCCACCACCAATGTCCCCAGTTCTCTTCCTTCTCTCCAGCCTGCCTCTATGGCGGACACTTTTCTTCTGTCTCCTTCTTCTTCCCCATCTCTCTTTTCTTTTAGTCACAGTAATTTGCAATACCATTACCAAAGCTTTTCATGTATATCACTTTACCTCCTTTCAGCACTCAGATCTTGTCCAGAGTGATCATTTCCAATTATCATTGTTGTGGTCCCTTCTCTGTCCTAATTGCATTCACCACTGCCCCTTCACTTGGGGCAAGTTTCCAACCATAGATAAGGTCCTCCGGGCCCTCATTTCTACTTTCCTTGGGTATTATCATATTATGTTTTATATAAACCCCAAATGAATGCAGTTGTTCTATGTTTGTCCCCCTCCCTCAGACTCACTTCCCTCAGCTGTTACTCTTCATGTGCATCCACATATAAGCAAATTTCATGACTTTGTTTTTTCTAATAGCTGCATAGTACTCTGTTGTGTGAATGTATTGTCCATTTATCTATTCTTAGGCACGTAAGTTGTTTTCAGATTCTGACTATTGTGAATAATATTGCAATGAATATAGGAGTGTAGATAACTTTTCTACTTTGTGCTTTTGGGTCTCTTAGGTGTATCCCTAGGATCAGTATTGCTGAGAGCAAGGAAAGGCAGGGAAGCTCAATTCCTAGACTTGAAAGATAAGTCCATATTGTTTTCCAGAAAGACTGGATCAGTCGACATTTCAACAGCAGTGAATGAGAGTCCCTTATCCCTGCATCCACACCAACACTGGTTGTTTCTTGTTATTTTTTTTTGCTGTGTGCCAGTTTTCTGTGGCATGAGATGATATCTTGTTGTTGTTTTGATTTACATCTCTATGATAATTGGTGATATAGAGCATTTTTCATGTGCCTTTTGTCCATTTGTGTTTCATCTTTGAGGATTTCTGTTCATCACTTCTCCCCAATTCTGATGGCATTGGATTTTCTTGTTAAGTTCTGACAATTCCTTATATATCTTTATATTAACCCTTTATAATATGGGTATTGGGTAAACAATTATCCCCATTCCATAGGCTGTCTTTGTATCCTGGTCATAATTTTCTTTGAGAAGCTTCCTAATTTAATATAATCCCATTTGCTTATCTTTGCTTCTACTTGTTTGGTCAGTGGTATTTCATCCCTGAAGATGCCTTTTAGCTTCAATGTCATGAAGACTTCTATTTTTTCCTTTGTGGTCTTTATGGATTCAGTCTGAAATCAAGGTCTTTAAACCATTATTTTTGTTCTTTTTGGGTTACACCTGGCGGTACTCAGGGCTTACTCCTGGCTCTGAACTCAGAAATTTCTTCTGGTGGTGCTGAGGGGACCATACAGGGTGCCAGGGATTCAACCAGGGTTGGCTGAATGCAAGGCCAAATGTCCTACCACCTGTGCTATTGCCCCCTTTATTCCATTTTGACTTCTCTTTTGTACATGGCATTAGAAAGAGGTTTGCATTCTTTATATTTTTCTCATGTAGCTGACCAGTCTCTCCAAAACCACTTATTTCCTTGTTCCACTTCATATTTTTTGCTTCTTTATTGAAGATGAACTGATAATATATCCTGCTTCAGGATATTCAACACTATTTCATTGATCTGAGGGTCTGTCTGTCTTTATTCAAATACCATGCTATTTTAATGACTACCACTTTGTAGTTCTGTTTGAAGTAGGAAAGTGATGCTTTTCTCTATGAATTACATTAACTATTTTGTGGGGATCATATTATTCCTCATGAATTTCAGGAGTATCTGATCTGTTCTTTGAAAAATGACATGGGTACCCTTCCTTATATTGACTGTTTTGAATGATATCAGGTTTTTAGTTGGATGGAATCTCTACATGGACATGACGTTATTTATGAAAGTAATTAATACTAGATAGTATGGGGCAGTTTATCAAGTAAATTGCTCTTGATAATGATTTTAGTGGAAACGATGTTTAAAATGTACAATAATATCCAAATATGGAATATAAAAATGTCTACTAGCAGGTGAGATTTAGGTCTAGAAACAAGATAATAAGTTTGGACTTGAGCATAAATTTTACAGTATTCAACTGGGATGGTGTTTTGTCCTTACAAGACAAATATTTCATGGGTCAATCTAGATGGGGCAAAAAATAAAGGTCCAGGATTAAGAGTTTTATAATACAACTTTTAGAGACTCAATCAAGGAAGGAAAGTAAATTAATAAGTTAATACAGAAGAGAGTAGGAAACACTTGCCAGAAAAAATTTTTTAAAAAATCAAAGAACAGATATTTCAGTGAGAAGGAAAAACTTCTCAGGAATAAAAGAGTAGCCAGTGCTGCTGAGGCTGTGAGGGGGATAAGGATGGGAAGAGTCTGTATGGTTTGGCCACATGGCGAACTAAACACAAATAATTCCAAACTGAAGATTTTGTGCTTTGGCTGTGATTTGTAAATAATATTGCTATGAACAATAGTTGCAAATGACATATTAAATTTATGTTTTCATATTCTATATATAAATAAACTTTGATAAGAACAGTTGCTTTTTGCTCCCTGGATTAAAAAAATATTTGTGGACCGCAAGAGAACAGTATGATTTAAGGTACTCTTTTTCTTTCAACTTTCTTTTAAAAAATATCTTTTCCTGGGGTCTGAGAGACAGTAGAGTGGGCAGAGTGTTTGCTTGCATGCAAGGATGTAGTGAACTGACATCCAGTTGGCCTAGAATCACCAGGAGGGGCCCCTTCCTCCAAATAGATCAGGTTCTTCTCATTCCTTTGTTCTTATTTTACTATCATTAAGTTATTCTGTTATCATTGGACTAATGTAGTTTGGTAGTAGGAATGAAATGCATTGATTGGTTAGTCATATACTTTGGGTTATTATATCAATCCTTTCTCTACTACATTTACACTTCCAGTCTGTGTCTCTTCTTTTTTATTACTATTTAAATTTCATTATACCACCGTGAAATATACAATTACAAAGCTGTTCATGATTGGGTTTCAGTTATCCAGTGTTACAGCACCCATCCCTCCACCAGTGCCCATTTCCCACCACCAATGTCTCCACAGACATGGGGCAGAGCTGCTACTGGCTCTCACTGTGCCCAGCCGCTCATGAGGTGCCCGGGAGCAATGGCAGGTTCTATCCCTGGCCCGCCACACCAGCAGAGCCTCACAACAAGCCAGACTACGCCCCACTCCATGAGGGCCTCAATTTTCCACATCTGGACTTCCCCCTCATCAGAACTCCACCCAGCAGACCAGCCTATCATAGCCCAGCTCGCGCGCCACACAGTTCATCAATAAATGCTGGATTTTGAGATGACTACAAGAGTATGCTACCCACACGGCAGAGCCTGGCAAGCTACCCGTGTTGTATTTGATATGCCAGATACCAGTAACAATTATAGACCTCATTCCCATGACCTGATGGAATGGTTTGAGGCTCTTTATGTTCCTGGAGCTAGCAGGTGTCCTTGGGCTCTACTTGCATGAGACAGGTCATATGGAGATGTTACTGGTGCCCGCTTGAGCAAATCGACGATGAACGGGAAGACAGTGATACAGTGACAGTGAATGTCTCCACATTCCCTCTCCCCTTCCCCCAGATACCTTATGGCAGGCACTTTGCCTCTTCTCTCTCTCTCTCTCCCCCTCTCTCCACTTCTCCCCCTCTCTCCATCACTCTCTCTCCCTCTCTCTTTAATAAGGTGTTCACTTGAGTTTATGTCTTGGTCTGTTCAGTTACTCCAACACTTCTCCTTTACTATCATCTGCGTCTCTTCTTGTATCTAAGTTTGCTGACCTCACACCCTGGACTTTTTTTTTTTTTCAAAGAAAATCAAAGCCTCAAATGGTGTGACCTGGAATACATGTTGAGTCCCAAATGCGATCTACTTTCCTTTGATGATTCAGATTCTATATATCTTCTTTCTTTATGAAATGTTATGAATATGCAGCACTTGAGAAAGTAAAAGAAAGATGAATGCTTTGGGAAAGAAAATAGATCTAGTTAAAATAAAACCTATGATTATTCTAATTAATTTTACAGAAATGGAAGTCCATCTGGGAAAGAGTCTGGGTGAAATCATATTTTGAATATTTAGGGGTAAAACAGACTCAGTTTTGTCTTAGCAGTCATGTGCTGAGTGAGTAATGCTGGTATTCTTTTACAAGATTGTTTTAGTATAAAACTGTAGTAAATTGTGCTAGTAAGTGTTTCCCCACTACAAGCATGGAAACGAGACTTACTCATAATATTTATTTCTTCTCTAGAGTGTCTTTGCAGACCTGAAACATCTGAACTAACAAAAGGCCTCCAACTTATAATATAACACAGCTGCTTGAGAGTTGCATGTATGTGTATGTGTGTGAATGATGGGAGGGGATTTCCTTGTATTTATTCATTTATGTGCCCTCTGGAGAAGGGGCAAATTCAGTCCAATTGGAATTCAAAGTGTCTTTTACTGGGCATTTGTTAGATGTAAAGCATTGGTTCATGTCTAAAAGTATCTTCCAGGCACTTTGCAGCTGAGAATCATGAAAAACAAGGCTGTATTGTTTGGGAACAGTGACGCTTAATTGGTCAGGCTTTCACAGTGAACAATCAGTGTTTCTACCAATGTAGAACAGTACATTTATTACAAAGACATGAACATCAAGAGATGTTTTTATCGTTATTTACTATTACTAATTATTTCCCTTCTGAAATTGCCCTCTAATAGATGTACTGTGCTTTTAACAGAACATAAACAAAAATAGTTATCAGTTCAATAATCCAGATCTGTATTTGTTGCATCTGGCCTCCCAGATTGGTTGAAGAAAACACCAACTCTCAGCTGGTACCCATTTAGAAACAATCTAGGAATTCTTATGAAATGTTGGGACTTTTTACTGAACTTGATTTTTTTAAAAAGATCTTCATCTTTTTACTAATCCCCAAATCCTATGAATACTGTGATGAGAGTGTCTATAAGAGAACTTTAACATCTCACAAGAGAGACGGGTGAAAACATCAACATTATGATACAGTATAGTAAGTGCTGAAGAGGAATATTTAGAGCACTCTTGGGAAACAGGGTACAGCACTGATGGAGGTCAGGTAATGGTGAGAATAGGCTGAACCACTTCTCCAGAGAACAGCTGAGTTAAGCAGCTGTTAACTAGGTAGATGTGAGTGCTAGGAGACAAGGAAACTCATTGGAAACTTGCTATAAGATGTGGGGCGATGAGAGCGTGTGTGCTACTTGTTGGCCTATTGCATTTGTCTCATATCTTCCACAAATGCTGTTACATAGTGCAGTTACATAGTGCTGTCTGTGGGAACGTGAGTACGAGACTAAATGCATTAGCATTTGCCTTCCAGTAATTAATGAAATCCACCAAGAAATGAAGAAACAACTATGTCATACATAAATAAGGGAGAGGACACTGTCCAAAAGCTAAAATTGGTGATAATTGCAGGGTATATGAAACCTCCTTAAGGAAGCTAATCAGCAGGCAGGGGGAGACCATTTAAGCAGCAGAGCCCGTCCTGCAAGTACTTGTTCTTGAACTTTATTCCCTGCCTCATATGGGCCCTTGAGCCAGGTGTAGGTAGGTGACCCTAAGTGCCATAGGGCCAGGGAGTCATCCGTATTTTACAACATTAAAGAACATTTATCAGAATTGAAATCACTTGTTTCAGAAATTGGAGTCTTTTAAAAAATAAGAAATTCTGAATGTCATAAACAGGTGATTGTTCTTATGGTGTAGGCTAGACCTTGAGCAGGAAAGGGCAATCAGGACAGAGGCAAACTTTCCTCCTGGACAACTTTGGCCAGGTGCCTGGTGACTTTTGCCAGGCGAAAGACGAGCTTTTGTGTGTGGATGTGCCTTTTAATCATTTTTGTTGCTTTTGCCCAGGCTCTCTCCCTCCCATTCTTCTCCTTTATTTATTTTTTAATCTATTTGATAAAAGAGCCATGAATTACAAAGTTACTGATCAACAACAATCCCTTCACCAGTGTCAGCTTCTCTCCACCAGTGTTCCCAGATTCCCTCCCTTCCTAACCCTCATTCCATCCCACGTCCGTCCACATGGCAAGCACATTACAAAAGATCCATAGTTGCCACTCCAATCTCATGTCCACTGTTCTGTTGCGCTTGTGTTTTGGATATATAGCTAGACCCCCTCGCTCATGCCACTGGTATAACTGAGTTGCCCATTGCTTCTCATTCTCTTCTTCCCCACTTGATTTTTTCCCCTTCTCTTTGTCTCCTCTCCAAACTCTGGGGTCAAGGACGATCTAAGCATCCCGCTTTCACTACAATATCTTTCTTTATCCAGTATTCTATATTACACATCTTGTTATTTGTCTTTCTCCTTCTGGCTTACTTCACTCAACACAGTATCTCCCAGTTCCAACCATGCTGCAGCCAAATGCAAGAGTTTTCATTCCTTGAAGCTGCATAGTATTCCATTGTGTATGTATACCACATCTTCATAATTCATATGTATGTTGTTGGACATATGAATTATGAAGATATGGTATAGGTTGATTCCATATCTCAGCTATCGCACCGAGTACAGCAATGAATGATGGTGTACATATGTCGCTTTTATTTATTTTATTTTTAAAGTTATTTTTAATTGAATCACAATGAGATAGACCATTACAAAGTTGTTCATGATTGGGTTTCAGTCATGCACTGCTCCAACACCCACCCCCTCCACCAGTGCACATTTCCCAGCACCAATGTGCCCTGTCCCCCCCCACACACACACAACCTGCCTCTATGGCAGAGCTTGGGCTTTCTCTCTCTTTCTGCACATTGTGGCTTGCAATATAGTCACTGCAGGTTATCATGTATATCCCTTTACCTGCTTTCAACACTCAGTTCTAGCTCAGCACAAGCAGTTCTTATCTAGAGTGGCCATTTCCACTGTCTTTGTCATATGATCCCTTCTCTATCCCAAATGCCTTCTCCCCCAGCCCTTGAAGTAGGCTTCCAACTGGGCCTTGTTTCTACTATTCTTGGGTATTAGTCACATATTACATTTTTTTTCTTTTTCTTCCACGAATGAGTGCAAGCATTCTCGGTCTGTCCCTCTCCTTCAGAGTCATTTCACTCAGTGTGAGTATCATGCCTCTAAAGGCCCTAAGGACAAGTCAGTTAATTGGAGAAGAGATGTCATAATCCATCCCTATTTGTCTATCACTTCTTCTGTGATTCCTTCTCTGCCTTTTGAAGGACTTGTGGGACCCATACATAAAATCCATAACATAAAGTGCAAAACTTGATGCTACTCCATGTTGTTTCTTGCTTGTTTTCCTTGCATTTAACCTTCCATTTCAACTGCAAAATAATTATTGAAGGCATAAATTATGTTTGACACAGCATGCTGCATATGTTGTTTTAAAAGAGGTTTTTATGTCCTTCTCCCTCCCACTCTTTGCTGTCTTGCTAAGGTGTCCAGGCAGGCAGTGCATTGTCTTAAATTTATTTTTTTTTACTTTTTTGAGTCACACCCGGCGATGCTCAGGGGGTTACTCCTGGCTCTGCACTCAGGAATTACTCCTGGCGCTGCTCGGGAACCATATGGGATGCTGGGGATCGAACCCGGCCAGCATAGGCCGGCTGCGTGCGAAGGCAAACCCGCTGGGCTATCACTCCGGCCCCAGCAGTGCATTGTCTTAAAGCCCAAGTTTTCAGATACTTACTGCTTGCCTCCAAATCCCATTGGCCCATAACCAGAATCAGTAAATCAGATGCTGCTCTGACATGACTTTGACTCTTGTAGGAGTTGTTATAAGCAAGAGGCACCTGAGAATTCATTTAGCATTCTGAGAAAAGCACGGGGTTCAAGGGCTTTTCCGGTATAAAGTTCCTTGTTTCTCACCCATTTTTCAAATTTGATTCTCTAGATTTGCTGTTTTCATGAGTTTTATAATCTTTCAATAGTGACTTTTCAGCCTAAATTAGGTACAGCTGATTATTGATGGCAAAGTACAACAGAATAGGAAAAACATCTTTGAAAATTTGTCTAGTATAGAGGTGCAGTTACAAGGATATGAAAGTTTGAAAATGAATTATTATAACCCTTGAAGGTGCAAGGATGATTTCATCCCCTAGGTAATATCCTACTGGTTGGTGCTCAGCTACTGTTTAATAACAATGAATTAGTCATTGTTCATGACTTTTCTGCTATCATAAATAGGCCTTTTATATTACAACTGGTCTCCCCAACATATTGTATTCCTTGTTAAGAGAGCTACCTCCCACATTCTTAGTTAATGCAATATACCTCTTACCTGAATGAAATCCCAGTTCTAACAGTTTTCATCACCATGACTTATATACTTGTTCCTAAATAAGCTTCACAACTCACTGTATCACTGTATCACTGTCTTCCCATTCATCATCGATTTGCTCGAAGCGGGCCCCGCTTTATAGAGATGTTATAGTAACATCTCTATAAGTCCTGTCTCATGCTAGTAGAGCTCAAGGGCATCTGCTTGCTCCAGGAACATAAAGACCCTCAATCCATTTCATCAGCTCATGGGAATGAGGTCTATAATTATCCTTCTCCCTCCCACTGTTCTCCTCCCCATTGTTCTCCTTCACAACTCAATCAGGTTTAAAATGTTGCCAATTGAATGGAACGAGCAGTCTAAATTCAATTTTTAATGGGGCCAATTTTATATCTTCAAAATTGGGTGTTATAAAAGCTTTAGCAAGACCTTTTCATAGCTTAAAGAGAGACATGCCTGATTTATGATTTCTTGATAGCACTTAACATTTTATTTGGATTTAAAGATAACTCTAGAGACATCAATCAAGCAAGTGTTTTCAAATCTTTCTTCTCAGCTGTTCCTGGTGCCAGATTGTCTAACAAATAGAGGCATAAACAGATGTAGTTTGTGACTTGTGGGAACCATTCTCAGTCATGCCACAGGCCAGCTGGTGACAGAATCCACAACGCAGTTCATGACTAAATTCACAGGGTTTTTACCTCATACAAACAAACAGTGTTTAAATGTCATACTTAGAAAATAGGATTTATTGCAATAACTTATTTCAGTAGTTGCTTCAAAAGTAATAGTTGAAAAGTGCTATTTTAACATAATTGTATCATGCGCAGTTCAACTTTCTTTATTGGAAAGACTATGACACTATGGTGGTAATTGAAAATATTGAACTTTGAAAAAATGGGAATATAATTGACAGCTCAGAAATATGATTTATGCTAATGTACATATGTGTCATTTTCCATTTGCTTTCTGGTATGATAAAGTTATTGGAATCTTATGAATAAAAGTTATTTATAACTGAGTTCCCAACAACTTATGAGTGGATAAAGATTTTATATGTATTTAAAAATTTTATTATATATGTCACTTGTTACTTGTCACTTGTCTTCCCATTGTTCATTGATTTGCTCGAGTGGGAGCCAATAATTTCTCCATTCATTGGGAATGAGGTCCATTATTGTTACTATTTTTGGCATATAGAATACACCTTAGCTTGCCAGGCTCTGTTGTGGCTCTGGGTTCACCCCAGGGAGCCCAGTCCTTTTGTATGTCAGACCATCAACTATCCAGGGCCCATGGGGCAGCGCCCTGAGTATAGACAAGCCTGTCTCCTGTCTGCTACCTGCCAACACAGCCAGACACCGCAGTCACACCTGCAACACCTCGAGGGCAAATTATCATATATAATTATTATATTTGCATAAAGTTCTATAAAATCTTTATATAAGGTTACATATATGCATAAAAGTAAACATAAAACCATATAATCATACCTATAGGTATTTGAAAGCAGAGAAAGTATCTGACAAGAGACACCACCCATTGATGATAAAAACTCTCAAATGGAGGTTGAAGTAACTCCCAGTACAGTTAAAACCATTTACCACAAGAACATAGCAAACATCATACTCAATAGTGAAAAACTGTAAGCCTTCCCTCTATGATCAGGCACAAGACAAGGCTAGCCACTCTCGCCACTACTATTTAATATAGTACTAAAAGACCTTGCCATAGCAAGGTCTATGAAAAAACAAGAAAGAAATATTAAGGATATCCAGATTGTAAAAGAATTTAACTCTTACTATTTGCAGATGACATGGTAACTACACTTAGAAAACCCTAAAGGCTATATAAAAGAGATCCTAGAAAAAAAATGCCAGGCTCTCAGAGAGGGGTGGGTAGAATATTCTTGGTAATTTACAGATAAATTGGAGAGATTCATCTGTAACGGGGAGAGCTGGTAGCAGCTCTGCCTGGTGTATCTGCATCTGTGGTTCAAGCATTCCTGGGCTTGAAATACTTTCCTCTATGGGGCCGGAGCCATAGCCCAGCGGGTAGAGCGTTTGCCTTGCCCGTGGCTGGCCCATGCCAGCCCGGGTTCGATCCCCGGCATCCCATATGGTCCCCGAGCACCGCCAGGAGTAATTCCTGAGTGCAGAGCCAGAAGTAACCCCTGAGCATTGCCGGGTGTGATCCAAAAAGCAAAAAAGAAATACTTTCCTCTGGACGGTTGGTCTCTGTAGGGTGGGTCTCTAACAAGCCAGACTTGAGATTGGCTTAGTCTCTTGGGAGCAGGTCTGACAAGCTGTGGAGTCCGGAAGATGAAAATTGCTGCTAGCATGGTGTGAGGGTTCTCTGGATTCTTCTGATGCTCTGTTAGGATAGTAGGCTCAGTCCAGAAGTCGCTCTCTGTCCCTGACCCCTCATGATCAGTGGAGTGCAGAGAGTGCAACGGGGAGAGCTGGTAACAGCTCTGCCTGGTGTATCTGTGTACTTTACTGGTTTTGGCATATCAAATATGTGTCGGACAGCTTGCCAGACTCAGCTATGTGGGTACGCACGGCAGAGCCTGGCAAGCTGTCCAACATGTATTCGATATGTCAAAACCAGTAAAAACAAGTTTATTCCCCTGACCCTGAAAGAGCCCTAACTACGGCAGCACTAAGAAGGACAAACAAGGATGGCTGATAAAATCTCAGGGCCAAACAAAGCTGCCAAAATGAAGGATTAAAATGACTGTACTTTCAATGCACATACACTGGCATCAGAGGCATATATCAAGGACCTGATGGTGCAAGTACGAAAAGATCAAGTATGACATCATTGGTCTGACTGAGCCGAAGAGGCTTCAATTGCATCACACTGTTTTTGGCACTAGAGAACTGTTCCGTGGAACATGTGACAAAACAGGTGCCAGTAGTGTTGGTGTCCTTGTCAACACAAACCTGGCCATGATCATTGATTCATTTGAATGCCTAACAAACTGGATAGGATGATTACACTTGAAGATTTGTGGCCCACTACCAGAAGTTTCTATCTTTGTTGTCTTTGCACCAACATCCAAATCACTTGATCGCTTGATCACTTGAATCCCGTTATTCATCGATTTGCTCGAGCGGGCGCCAGTAACATTTCCATTGGACCCTATCACGTGCCAATGCAGCCCAATGGCATCTGGTTGATTCAGGAATACGAAGAGCCTCAAACCGTTCCTTCAGGGTCTTGACAAGGAAGTCTGACCATCTTGTAGGTGGGCGGCCACGTGATCTTTTGATATCCCGTGGGATCCAGTCGGTAATGGCTCTAGTCCAGCGGTTGTCTCCAAATCGCATTACATGTCCAGCCCATCTGATTTTCGATGCCTTGACAAACGAGACAGCATCCCTGATTCTGGAATAGCAACGGAGGTCAGAACTCCGGATTCCTTCTCTCACTTGAGTGAGGCGTGATATTCCAAGCATAGCTCTTTCGATTCCTCTCTGGGAGATCCAGAATGGCATTCTCATCCCTGCTTTCATAGGGCCCAGGTCTCTGAGGCGTATGTTAATGCAGGGAGAATGGTGGAGTCAAAGAGATGTGCCTGGAGCCGGAGGTTCTTTGTCCTTTTAGCTATTTCTTCGATGCCTTTGAAGGCATTCCATGCCGCTCTCTTCCTCCCTGCGCAGCTCTGGTTTTAGGTCATTCATCATGTTGATTTCTCGACCTAGGTACACATAACTGCTGCATTCAGAGATGTTTTTTCCACTGAGAGTGAATGGGGCCTCTGGAACTAGTTCATTCTTCATGAACATAGTTTTCTTTAGATTCAGCTGTAGACCTATCTTTCCACATTCTCGGTCAAAGTCAGCCAGCATTTGTGCCACTTGGCTAATGTTTGGTGTTATTAGAATGATGTCATCAGTGAAGCGGAGGTGGTGTAGTGAATGTCTCCCTTCTTGAACAGTAGAACTGTCCTGCTGGTTTTCCATTGGGAGGGCACCTTGCATTTGGACAGGTAGCGTGTGAAGAGCCGAGCTAGTGTATTTATGAGTACCGACGGCAGACAACATCCAAATACAAGGAAGAATTGAGAAATTCTACATGGAACCGGAGGAGTTCTGTAAAGATCACACCTTCTACAAGATCATAGTTGGTAATTTTATTGCCAAGATAGGACCTAGAAGATCGGCTGAAGAACTCCACATCAGAACCCATGGCCTAGAATGGAATGAAAAGGGTGAGAGACTATCTGAGTTCATCATGTCCACCAAGACCATTCATGGGAACTCACAATTCCTAGCCAAACAGGGCATTCAAACCCAATACATCAAGATACTTCATGAGCTCTATTACAGATTCACCACCAGGATCTCACCATTTTATAAGGAAGTGATCATTGATGTCAAAAGAGGGGTTCACAAGCACCGCCAGGAGTAATTCCTTAGTGCAGAGCCAGGAGAAGCCCCTGAGCATTGCCGGGTATGCCCAAAAAAAGGAAAGAGGCATTCGGCAGGGTGATACCATTTCTCCGAAACTCTTCAGCGCCACCCTCGAGAACATCACGCAACAATTAGAATGGGAAGGAATGGGAGTGAAGATTAGCAACTACACCACCTTCGCTTTGCTGATCACATCATTCTAATAATACCAAACATTAGCCAAGTGGCACAAATGCTGGCTGACTTCTATCGAGAATGTGGAAAGATAGGTCTACAGCTGAATCTGAACAAAACTATGTTCATGAAAAACAAACTAGTTCCAGATGCCCCATTCAATCTCAATAGAACAAACATCTCTGAATGCAGCAGTTATGTGTACCTAGGTCAAGAAGCCAACATGATGAATGACCTAAAACCTGAGCTGCGTAGGAGGAAAGAGAGTGGCATGGAATGCCTTCAAGAGCATAGAAGAAATAGCTAACAGGACAAAGAACCTCCAGCTCTGGGCACACCTCTTCGACTCCACCGTTCTCCCTGCATTAACATATGCCTCGAGACCTGGGCCCTATGAAAGCAGGATGAGAATGCTATTCGGGCCTCCCAGAGAGGAATCAAAAGAGCTACACTTGGAATATCATGCCTCACTCAAGTGAGAGAAGGAATCGGAGTTCTGACCTCCGTCGCTATTCAGAATCAGGGATGCTGTCTCATTTGCCAAGGCATCAAAAATCAGATGGGCTAACATGTAATGCTATTTGGAGATGACCACTGGACTCTAGCCGTTACCCACTGGATCCCATGGGATGTCAAAAGATCACATGACCACCCACCTACAAGATAGTCAGACTTACGGTTTGAGGCTCTTCGTGTTCCTGGAGCAAGCAGATGACATTGGGCTGCACTGGCAAGAGATAGGAACAAATGTAAATGTTACTGGTGCCTGCTCAAGAAGACTGACAAGTAACGGGTTATCAGGTGATCAAGTGATCAATAAAAATGACTTTTATAGTAAATTGGAAGCTGAAAAAATCATTATGTAGAAATCTCTGGCTTTTTTTTGCATGTAAATAATAAAATATAAGAAAAAAATTTTAAAATAAATAGTATTATTCTTCACAGTTATGCTTCAGTAAAGCAAGTATCTGAAAATTGACCTAACTGAAGAGGTAAAAGACTTATACAAAGTAAAGGATAATATGCTGGAATGGTTTTTTTTTTTTGGTTGTTGTTTTTGTTATAGGTTTTTTGAGTCACATCCAGCAATACTCATGGATTACTCCTGGCTCTGCACTTAGGAATTACTCATGGTAGTATTGACAGAACTATATGGGATGCTGAGGACCATATCCAGGTCAGGTGCATGTGAGGCAAGCACCTTCCCTGCTACACTATAGCTCTGTCCCTGATGCTATAATTAATTTTATGCATGAATCCTATCATTAACAGTTTGAAAATCACATACAATATCTAAAGTAAATTTTTTAATTATTTTTTTTCTTTCGAAGTAGCAAATTTTAAGAGAATGATACTTAATATTACTCTACAAATATGTCACTCTACATCTACACATACACACACTTTCAAAGGCATACACGTATACACATCCATATATAGAGATTTCTACTACTAACTCTAAACCTAATTTGCTTTGGTCCAGTTGATATGGTAGATAGCAGGACAAAATCACAAGCATTAGTGGTAGAAAGACTAGAGCAGTTGAGGGTGACATGCAGTGAGGATGCAGATATAGCCCATTTTAGGTGATGTATTGAAAGAAAACATAAATATTTTTCTTCTTTACCAGGTGCATTTTTCCCAGGGGAATGCCTCAGTTTGAATTTCTGTATATAATTAAAGGCCTAAATGGAATAAAATATGACATCACTTGCCTTTGAAACTGGGAAATTACATTTTCTAGGGATGACTGATGCTATTATTGGCACACTGCAGCTGATGCTCTTATACACAGATGGTAACTGAATAAATTAATTGAAAATACTTGTCAAGAGCTTCATAGAGGCATTTGATTTCTTCCATATTTGGAACTCTATTCAATGTTAACATATAAATACATTTACTCTCTGTCATATATAATAGCTTAAAAAAGAAGAAATAGTCTATGACTGAATAATCAATATAATCTAATAATCCAAAAATGATAATTTAGAGTCCTCCTGTGTGATGAACGGGAAGACAGTGATAATTTAGAGATGATTATTTAGAGTATTTCAATAACCTAATGATTTTATTATTTAAATTATTTAAAAGTCATTAAAAGTAAATATTTAATAGAATGTCTATAGATTATAATGTTCAGCATATATATTTAAACTTAAATATATATTTATGTTAATAAATATATTAATATTTATTTACTATTAATATTTATTTATATTAATAAATATATATTTAACACCTTATATCTCTAAGGTGTTTAGAAATCAACTATTAGATATTTCCATTATTCAAAATTTTCAAAAATAAACATAAAATGCATGTGTAAATCAAGGAAATGGAAACAAATTCTCTGCTCATGGATTGGGAGAATCAACATTGTCAAAATGGCAGCACTCCCTAAAGCATTATACAGATTCATTGCAGTCCCTATAATGATACCCTTGACATTTTTCAAAGAAATTGACCAAAACACTCTGAAATTTGCAAGGAACAATAAACCCCTCGAATACTAAAGCAATAATTGGGAAAAAGAAGATGGGAGGCATCACTTTCCCAGACTTCAAACTGTATTGCAAAGCAGTAGTAATTAAAACAGTGTGGTATTGGAGTAAAAAAACAATATGTGGCCCTATAGAATAGAGTTGAATATCCTGACACACATTCTGATCTTTGATAAAGGAGCAAAAAAATACAAAGTGGAGCAAGGAAAGCCTCTTCAACAAGTGGTGCTGGGAAAACTGGGCAGCTAAGTGTGAAAAAAAATGAATGCACCTCTAATGCCATGCAAAAAGTCAGATCAAAATGGATTAAAGATCTCAACATCAAACCTGAGTCCATGAAGTACATTGAAGAAAACAGAGGAAAAATCCTCCACAACATTGAAGCTAAAGGCATCTTCAAAGATGAAATACCACTCACAAAGCAAGTGGAAACAAAGATAAACATATGGGCCTACATGAAACTAAAAAAGCTTCTTCACCTCAGAAGAAATGGTGACCAAGATACAAAAACAGAAAGAATTTTCACCCAATGCCCATATGATAAGGGGTTGATTTACAAGATATATAAGGCACTGGTAAACCTTTATAAGAAAAAAAATCAGTAAACCACATCAAAAAATAGGGAGAAGAAATGAACAGAAACTTTCACAAAGAAGAAATTCACATGACCAAAAGTCATATAAAAATGTACTTCATCACTAATCATCAGGAACATGCAAATTAAAACTACTATGAGATACCATCTCACATCACAGAAAATGGCACACATTCAAAAGAGCAAGAACAACCAGTGCTGGAGTGGATGCAGGGGAAAAAATGACACTCTTTCACTGTTGGTGGGAATGTCGACTGGTCCAGCCCTTTTGGAAAACAATATGGACGTTCCTCCACAAACTAGAAATAGAGCTCCGCTTTGACCCAGCAATACCACTCCTGGGAATATACCCTGGAAGTCCAATAACTCAAAGCAGAAACACCATCGGCACTTCTACATTCATAGTAGCACTATTCACAATAGATAGAATAAAGAAACACCCTGAGTGCCCGAGAATAGATGACTGGATAAAGCAACCCTGGTACATCTACACAATGGAATACTATGCAGCTGTTATAAAAATGAAGTTATGAAATTTGCCTATAAATGGATTCACATGGAGAGTATCATGCAGAGTAAAATTAGTCAGAAGGAAAAGGACAGCTATAGAATGACTGCACTCATTTCTGGGATATAAAACAAATAGTCTGAGACTAATATCCAAGGCCAGGAAATACATAGACCAGGAAAACTTGTCAATGGTTGGAATCTAATATGATGAGTGGAGGTCAGTGGTGGACAGTGTGCTAACCATTGTTGAAAATGGTAACACCTGACTAGACCTGAGCATTGAACATACGCAAAATGATATACATGATAACCCCTAAATGTATGCATTGTAAGCCACAATTTGTAAGAGAAGGGAGGAAGAAAGAGAGAAACAGATAGAAAGAGAAAGAAGGAAAAAAGGAGGAGGAGAAGGAGGAGAAGGAGGAAGGAGGAGAGGAGGAGGAGGAAAGGAAGAGGAGGAAGAGGAAGAGGAAGAAGAGGTAGAGCAGGAAGAAGGGGAAGAGGAAGAAGAGGAAGAAGAAGAGGAAGAAGCAGAAGAAAGAAGACAAAAACGATGAGGAGGAGGAGGAGGAGGAGATGTTAGCCAACCATAGAGAGGGGAGGAAATTTGGGGATATTGGAAGGGTGGTGGAGGGTTGGGTGCTGGAACACTGTGAGGCTGAGACAATCATGAAAAGCTTTGTAATTGTATATCTCACAGTAGTAAAATTAATAAATAATATTTTTTAAAAGTGTGTATAAATATGCTTGCATATAGCAGGAGGAAATCTCAAGGAAGACTTCACAAAATTAAAAATTATTTTTCTTCTTTTTGCACTCCCTATATTAACCAATATTTGGTATTTTAACAATATCCATTACTTGATCACTTGAAACCCATTATTCATCGATTTGCTCGAGCAGGCACCAGTAACATTTCCATTGGACCCTATCACGTGCCAATGTAGCCCAATGGCATCTGGTTGATTCAGGAATATGAAGAGCCTCAAACCGTTACTTTAGGGTCTTGACAAGGATGTCTGACCATCTTGTAGGTGGGCAGCCATGTGATCTTTAGACATCCAATGGGATCCAGTCGGTAATGACTCTAGTCCAGCAGTCATGTCCAAATCGCATTACATGTCCAGCCCATCTGATTTTCAATACCTTGTCAAACGAGACTGCATCCCTGATTCTGGAATAGCGACAGAGGATGGAACTCCGGTTCCTTCTCTTACTTGAGTGAGGCATGATATTCCAAGCATCACTGTATCACTGTATCACTGTCTTCCCATTCATCATCGATTTGCTCGAGCGGGCACCAGTAACATCTCCATATGACCTGTGTCATGCAAGTAGAGCCCAAGAGCACCTGCTTGCTCCAGGAACATAAAGAGCCTCAAACCATTCCGTCAGGTCATTGGAATGAGGTCTATAATTATTACTGGTATCTGGCATATCAAATACGACACGGGTAGCATGCCAGGCTCTGCCATGCGGGTAGCATACTCTTGTAGTCATCTCAAAATCCAACATTTATTGATGAGCCGGGCTGTGATAGGCTGGTCTGCTGGGTGGAGTTCTGACGAGGGAAGTCCGGATGTGGAAAATGGAGGTCCTCATGGACTGGGGGTCATCTGGCTTGTGAGGTTCTGTTGGGTGGCAGGCCAGGGATAGAACCTGCCATCCCTCCCTGGCTCCTCATGAGCGGCTGAGGACAGCTCTTTCAATTCCTCTCTGGGAGGCCCGAATAGCATTCTCATCCTGCTTTCCATAGGGCCCAGGTCTCTGAAGCATATGCTAATGCAGGGAGAACTGTGGAGTCGAAGAGATGTGCCCGGAGCTGGAGGTTCTTTGTCCTTTTAGCTATTTCTTCGATGCCTGTGAAGGCATTCCATGCCGCTCTCTTCCTCCTGTGCAACTCAGGTTTTAGGTCGTTCATCATGTTGACTTCTCCACCTAGGTACACATAACTGCTGCATTCAGAGATATCTGTTCCATTTAGAGTGAATGGGGCCTCTGGAACTAGTTCATTTTTTCATAAACATAGTTTTTTTTTTAGATTCAGCTGTAGACCTATCTTTCCCACATTCTCGGTCGAAGTCAGCCAGCATTCGTGCCGCTTGGCTAATGTTTGGTGTTATTAGAACGTTGTCATCAGCGAAGCGGAGGTGGTGTAGTTGCCGACCATCTATCTTCACTGCCATTCCTTCCCATTCTAATTGTCGCATGAAGTTCTCGAATGTGGCACTGTAGAGTTTTGGTGAAATGGTATCACCCTGTCGAACCCCTCTTTTGACATCAATGATCACTTCCTTGTAGAATGGTGAGATTCTGGTGGTGAATCCATAATACAGCTCACGAAGGATCTTGATGTATTGGGTTTGAGCACCCTGTTTGGCTAAGGGCTTCGATGACTGCTTCAGTCTCCACAGAATCAAAGGCTTTCTGTAAATCAATGAACGTGAGACAGAGCGGCATCTTGTACTCCCTACAAACCTCAATGAGCTTGGTTACTGTGTGGATATGGTCGATTGTGCTGAATCCTTTCCGGAAGCCTGCTTGCTCACATGTTTGTCCTTCATCTAGTGTTCTGCTAATCCTGTTCAGGATGACTCATGTAAACAGCCTGTAGATGACAGACAACAGGCAGATGGGGCGATAGTTGCTGATGTCATGAATGTCTCCCTTTTTGAACAGTAGAACTGTCCTGCTGGTTTTCCATTGGGAGGGCACCTTGCATTCGGACAGGTAGCGTGTGAAGAGCCGAGCTAGTGTATTGATGAGTACCGACGGCATATTCTTCAGGTGTTCGGGTCTGACTTTGTCTGGGCCTGGTCTGTTCCCTTCTTTACCAATGAGATGGCATGTCGGATTTCAGAAGGGAGAACGTTGGGAATGACATATCCATCCTGTGGAATTTGGTTGTGGGCAGGTGGATGTGGCTATCAAAGAGATCTGAGTAGAATATTCATGTATAATTTTACACATAAACATTTACATATAATTTCATATGTCCAATTTTCTCCAATATTTACATTCCATTGTGGGTTTTTATTTGTTTTAGAGAGACCACAACCATAGATACTCAGGGCTTACTCCTGGTTCTGCATTCAGGAATCACTCCTGGCAGGGCTTAGGGGACATATGTGATGCTGAGGATCAAATCTGGATTGGACACTCCTTCATTGTTGGTGGGAATGCCAGTTGCTCCAGCCTTTTGGGAGAACAATAGGGGCACTCCTCAAAAAGCTAGAAATTGAGCTTCATACGACCCAGCATTTCTTTTTTTTTTTTTTTTTTTTTTGCTTTTTGGGTCACACCCGGCGACGCTCAGGGGTTACTCCTGGCTTTGCACTCAGGAATTACTCCTGGCAGTGCTCGGGGGGACCATATGGGATGCCGGGGGATCGAACCCGGGCCGGCACAGGCCGGCCGTGCAGAAGGCAAACGCCCTACCCACTGGGCTATCGCTCCGGCCCCGACCCAGCATTTCACTTCTGGGAATATACCCTGGGTCCTTAAAAACACACAGCAGAAACACTATCTGCACGTCTATTTTTATTGCAGCACTATTCACAATAGCCAGACTCTGGAAACAACCTAATAGCCAGAGAACAGACCACTGGTTAAAGAAACTATGGTACATCTACACAATGAAATACTGTGCAGAGAGTAGGAAGAATGAAGTCCTGAACTTTGCTTATAAATGGATAGGCATGGAGAGTATCATGCTGAGTGAAATTAGTAAGAAGGAGAGGGACAGTCACAGAATGATTGATTGGACTCAATTTGTGTGGTGTAAAAAACATAATACAAAAACAGTATCCAAGGACACTAGAAATAGGGACCAGGAGGTTTGGTTGGAAGCCTGCTTCAGCCTCTTGAGGCAGTTGGGATAGGGAAGGGACCACCATGACAAAGATAGTGATAAATAACAACTGTATAAAGAGAGTGAGTGTAGAATAGGTAAGGGAACAGACATGGTAACCTCTCAGTATCTGTACTGTAATCTATAATGCAGAGAGAGAGAGAGAGAGAGAGAGAGAGAGAGAAAGGGCTTACCGTAGAGACAGGCTGGGGGGGTAGAGGGACGAAGGAAGGCAAAGGGGCACATTGGTGGTGGGAAATGTGCTCTGGTAGAGGGATGGGTGTTGAAACATTTTAACATGAACAACCTCCTAACTGTATGGCACGGTGATTCAATGAAATTAAAAAACAATTTTATTTGTTTATATAAAAAACAAACCAGCAAACATGCTGTCTTCAGCATGGAAGGCAAATACCCTAAGCTCTGTACTATCATTCTAGTCCTATGTAGATGTTCTTTAAATAACTAAAACCTTTTTCATGTGTTCAGCAGTTCCTATGTGTCTCAAAATTACCTTGACATGAATTTTGATTCATTTTTTCTCTAAAGCAAATATTTTTCGTTCTTCAAGAGGGGCAGTAGTAGGAGTGATTTACGAGTCTCTATAGTCAAAAAGTATCTATTCAAGGGCAATATATTGAGCATAGATTAGCTTTATTGCTCTGCGACATTCAATATTACATGCAAATGTGTGACAAATCTAATTTTTGTGCCACAATCACACGTTTTGTTTTATTGTGTTTTGCTTAGTTACTCTGACAGAATTGTGTATTGCCATAAAAACAAATGATATTGGGACCTCTTCACACTAATTTATCTTTAAGACTCAATTTGCATCAATTTTCAGTGTATATAAATCAAAGGGAAAAGGGAGCATGTAAGCGAGTATATTCTGAGGACTGGTGGAGGCATGGGTGTTGGGAGAGTGTGTGACTGAAACCCTATCATGAACAGCTTCGTAATGGTCTATCTCATGGTGATTCAATTTTAAAAAAAGAGTACAATCTTTCTTGGGACTAATTTTTAAAATAATTCTTAAAAAATGATTTATTTAAAACTAGAAGTTCTACCTCCAGAAATTTACCTTATGTAGATAATTTGGCATGTGACCCTCTAACTAAGGAGTCACAACCCAGGATGTTCATAGCAGTGTTAGTTATATAAATAAGAAATTGGAAATAACCTAAAATTCACATTATTTGTCTATTACAAAATAGTTTTACAGTCACACTCACACAAACATGTGATGAGAAAGATGAGATGGGAATTGGTTTCTAAACATTATTCATTTTACAAACTAGCTGTTCAGTCCTTGTAGGATAGATTAATTTTTCTGCTAAACTTCTAATTATAAATCAAGGCTACACACTAAAATCTTCATACCGATTTTATTTGAACCTATATTCTATCTGTCTAACTTTTTATTTTTCATTGATGTATAAATTTTCAGATGTAATAAAAATTAACAACTGCTAGTAATTTCAAAAGGTATGTTTCCAATTGTAATGCATCTAGAAATAGATTCTTCAAGTTAATAGTGCCATCTGCTGATGGTCATGAGAGCATTCCTTAACAACTACAAAAAAGTCTGAATTTAGGGAAGTGAATGATTATGAAAATTAATCCAATACTTGTTATTTTTAAAGAAAAATGTACAAAAACAATTTAGAATTTAAAATGAACTCCTATGTGGTATGCCATTTAAACCTTCTAAAATCTGAACATACGCCAACCATCATTTAATCCTGTCATCTTATATCTTTCCATCTTCAAGTTAGAGTCACCCCTTCTCAAATGTCTTCCAAACCCCCAAACTCCCAGGTGATGGAGTATAGTCCTGGTGGCCACCACGAACAAGGAGATGTGGTTCCTATAAGAAAATAAATAAGAAAATAAATAAAATTAGAAAAATAAAACCAAACTACTAGTGAGATATCTCTCACACCCCTGACTGTAAAGTCATTGAATATTGCCTGGAAGGGTTGAAAAGATAGTACAGTAGTTAGGATTCTTACCTTTTAGACCAATTTGATTTCCAGCACCATATGGTTTCCAAAGCATCACTGGAAGCAGCTCTGGAGGATTCTGAGCATTACTGAGATGACCTGAGTAATTCATGGTACCAGATCACCAGGACAGCAATACATCCTAGGTCCCTTGAGCCACTCAGTAGTCTGATTTCCTGAGACTAACTGGGCCTTCTGGCCACTTCCCGGGCGATTCCATACCCCCAAAAACACTGCATGGAAGACAGAAAGAGGCCTGGCTGTGGATCTGAGATTGATCTGAAAATCATATCTAGAGAGGAAAACCACTTGTACTCACTTGTATTCCCATTGTTTATCCATTTGTTTGAACGAGCTCCATTCGTCCTTGTCTCAAGTCCATCATCATTACTGTTCTTGGCATATTGAATACGACACGGGTAGCTAGCCAGGCTCTGCCATCTGGGTGGGATACTCTTGGTAGTAGGTAGGCTCTCACTTCATTTATTTAGTGATGAACCGACCAGCTGCAAAGTGGCCAGGTGCAATGGGGAGAGCCAGTAGCAGCTCTGCCCATGTATCTGAGAGGAAAATCAACCTAAGTATAAAACTAGTAAAAAAATGGTACATACCTCATAGAATGTACCTAAAAATGCACACAGAGATACCTAGCAATTCCTGTTGACAACCAAGAAAGAGTCAGTTTAGGGGAGAGAGTAGTAAAGGTTGAAAAGATTTCTTAGAAAATTCACAATGAATGAGAAAAAGAAGCAAGACAGGAAATTTAAGATTCTATAAAATAAATAAATATAACAGAGAACACACAGTCATTCTACCACCCCCTATAGGAAAACAAAGGCCATCTGAGAGAATTATACTTTGTTGTTCTGAGAGAAGGCTCTTTTGAATTACCAATGTCATAAACTACCCCAAGCAGAGATACAAACAGTCTTTGTTTGTATGAATTATTATCAAAAGAAAACAGAAATGAAACTCAAAACAGTTTATCTGGTGAACTTTTCTCCAAACAGAGCAAAAACAAAGCAAAAGGAAACTATAACACAGTGTTTCGAACTGAATTGAACATTCTCAAACATGCATATTGGAACTTTATTGAGGCTGTATCAAAAATTCAAAGGTTGGGGCCGGAGCGATAGCACAGTGGGTAGGGCATTTGCCTTGCAAGCAGCCGACTCAGGTTCGGTCCTCGGAATCCCATATGGTCCTCAGAGCACCGCCAAGGATTAATTCCTGAACAAAGCGTCAGGAGTAACCCTTGAGCATCACTGGGTATGACCCAAAAAAGAAAAAACACTCAAAGCTTGAGAAGAAATGAATTAAAAGACAGGAAGAGATGAAGTGGGTTTTATTAAATTTGTGAAAGTGGAGTGAGAGAAGCATATTAAAAGTAACAAGAATAAAGGCATTTGCCTGCATGTGGCTACTTTGGCAATGATCCTGGTACAATTCCTGACTGCATGATGGATGGTGCTCTGAGCACCACCAGGAGTCACTCCTGAGCACAGGACCAGGAATAGCTCCTGAACACTGCCAATGTGTTCCTATCATAGTAAATAAGTAAAGACTAAATTATAACGAACCCAAGGAAGATAAAATATGAGTGTAAAAAACAATAAAGTACAATAAATAAACATGGGGAAATAACCAAGAGAATAAAAAAAATAAGCAATAGAGAAGAACAAATATTTTAAATTATAACCACAGTAAACTTTCTTTTTTTTTTTCTCTTTTTGGGTCACACCCGGCAATGCTCAGGGGTTTCTCCTGGCTTTCACTAAGGAATTACTCCTGGCGGTGCTCGGGGGACCATATGGGATGACGGGGATCGAACCCCGGCCGGCACAGGCCGACCACATGCAAGGCAAACACCCTACCCGCTGGGCTATCTCTTCGGCCCTTCACCACAGTAAACTTTCTATAAGACTTATATTTATTAATTAAAACACCCAGCAAGCTGTTGCTTGGGTAAACTGACCCACAGAGATTACTATTGTGGCACATCCTTGCAAAACGATTAAGTCTGAATTATAAAGAAAAAGAATGATCAAGGCTACTAGGTTAAATATATATATATATATATATATATATATATATATATATCAAATAAGCAATGCAGACATGAAATTAGAGTACCATTTCGTTTCCGAGAAACACAAACAAGCATACCTGCTTTTATTGTACTGCAGTTTATTGCATTTCACAGAGCATTTTTCACTAATTGAAGGTTGGCATCAGCTCTTCATAGAACTAGTCTTAAGACACCATTTTCTTTCTTTCTCTTCTTTTGGAGAGGGGCTAGTTTGGGCCACTCTGATGCTCAGGGGTTACTCCTGGGTCTGTACTCGGGAATCTGGTGGTGCTCAGTGGAGCCATAAGGGATTCTGGGGATTGAAACTTCGTGTCTTGTGAAACATTTCAAACTTCTTATGGTTATGATATTGTTATAGAGATTGTGATTGGTGACCTGTGATCTACAATGATTACAGGTGTTTCAGGGGGCACAAAGTCACCAATAAAAGATGAACATTTTTGAAAAAGATCAAATCGACCAGGGAGATGGCTCCAAGACTGGAATGCTTGCTTTGAATGCAGGAGTCACAGGTTGCTTCCTGCCTTTTATGACCCCCTAGGCACCTCTGGAATGACTTCTGAGCATTTAACTAGAAGTACTCCCCAAACAAACAAAAGACCAAATCTTGCTATTGGAGCAACATGGATAGAATGTAGGGTGATTATGCTAAGTATAATAAGTCAGAAAGTGGAAGATAGCATGAAATGGTTTCTTTAAATGTAGAATATAAATAAAGTAATAAAACAAATCGTAACAAAAATAACTGCAGGATGGCTACCAAAGAGCAAAGGGGAAAAGAGTGGAAGGAGGGATAAAGGGGGTTGGTCTAACCATGGGAATGGCACAACTTTGTGGGGTTTGTGAAGAGATTTTGGACATACAAAATTTTGAAATGATATTTCTGAAATTTAGAATTGCTAATCAATGTCAAATCTGTAAAATTTTAATTTTAACAAAGTTGGATAAGAAATCATAAGTGCCGTGGTATAATTTTCCACCAGCTGGCTATGCCCTCATCTTTCTCCCTGCCCTCAAATCACACTAATTCCAGCAACTCAACAATGTTGAAACACTAGGTTCATTCATTACATAACAATGGCCTCTAAATCTTTAACTCAAAGGAAGAATCACACATCTCTAACTTTTCATCGAAAATTAGAAACTATTAAGTTGAGTGAGAAAGGCGTGTCAAATGCTGAAAGAGGTCAAAAAGTGAGTCCTTTGCCAAATTGTGAATGCAAAGTAAAAAATTAAAAGTGCTACTTTGGTGAACAGTTGAATCATAAGAAAGTGTCATTTTGATGGAAATGAAACAAGTGTAAGTGATTTTATAGAAGTTTAAACCCATCACAGAATTCCCTTAAGCCAAAACCTAATCCAGAGTAAGACCTTAACTTTAATTCTCTGAAATTTAAGAGAGACCCGGCCTGCCTGCATCTCAGGTAGAGTGTCTGGGGTGCGCGGCTGGCGGGCAGGCGCCTGGGGCTGTGGTAGAGCCCCAGGTCTCGGCAGAAGGTGGAACTACAACCCCCAGAAGTCCGAGCGGAACCGAAGTAAACCTTCATTTTGAACTCTCACCCGGCCTGCCTGCATCTCAGGTAGAGTGTCTGGGGTGTGCGGCTGGCGGGCGGGCGCCTGGGGCTGTGGTAGAGCCCCAGGTCTCGGCAGAAGGTGGAACTACAACCCCCAGAAGTCCGAGCGGAACCGGAAGTAAACCGTCATTTTGAACTCTCACCCGGCCTGCCTGCATCTCAGGTAGAGTGTCTGGGATGCGCTGGCTGGCGGGCGGGCGGCCGTATGCGGCCGCTTATTATTACTAAAACTAGGAAATTCAACACCAAGGGTAGGTAATACCCTCAAGAAAAAAGAAACAGTACACTAGAGGAATCTATCCCTGAACACCGCAACACCATGGGAAAACAACGCAGATCCCCAGCTCAAAGAACAGATGAAGGAATTGACCGTGAAGAATCAAAAAAAGAATACAGATATGCATGATCACTCTGACAATGAAATTAGAGAGGAAATTGGTAGGATGTTTAAGGAGCTCAACGAAAAAATTGAGCAGATGTCCAATAAAATACAGGAGAACATAAACGAAGCAGTTGAAAGAGCAGTCAATAAACTACGGGAGGAAATGAGAGCAGAAATCAGAACCATGCAAAGAGAAATATCATCACTGAAATTTAAGAGAAAGGTGGAGACTGATGAATAAAATTCTGAAGCAAGCAGAGGAAGATTTGTGAGGGAAAAAGCTGTATTTAGAACTTCAAAATATAAAATAAGGCAGCCAGTGCTGACAGGAGACCCTGCAGCAAGCTTTCTAGAAGATTTAGCTAAATCCTTGATGCAGGTTGTTACACTAAATGACAGGTTGACAATGTAAATGTTTTTTATTAAGGTAGTTATCATTTGATCACTTGACATCCCATTATTCATCTATTTGCTCAAGCGGGCTCCAATAATATTTCCATTTGACCCTATCACGTGCCAGTGTAGCCCAAAGGCATCAGGTTGTTTCAGGAATACGAAGAGCCTCAAACCATTCATTCATGGTCTTGACGAAGAAGTCTGACCATCTTGTAGGTGGGCGGCCACGTGATCTTTTGACATCCCATAGGATCCAGTCAGTAACGGCTCTAGTCCAGCGGTAGTTGTATGTTTCTAAAATACATAATGCTTTTATTGCACACTTGATAGACTACAAGTCTACTAAGACTTGTAATTTATTATTTACACTAATAGACTATAGCGTAAACAGAATTTTATGTGCATTAGGAAGCAAAAATCCGTGGCTCACTGTTTCAGTGCCAGGGAAGCAAACCTGCACTCCTTCCAACACACCTGCAGAAAGCCAGGAAGGATAAACCTGGCAGGTGCTTTAGAAAGCTCAGGGAGAGGTAGTACAACACCCAAATTTAACAAATCTGAGTTATCTCTCAAATATCAATGCTTTGGATGTGCAAAATATTTGAACATTCTGTGTTTACAATCTTTCTTGAAATAGCCACTAGAGCTTCTTCAAACAAGAAAGGACTAGAGAAAATATATTCAATTGTATAACTAAGCAAGAGAGAGAATATTCCTATATTATGTAGCCCAGTGCTTTTCAGGCTTTTTCTGACCATGACCCCTTCCAACTTTGTTTCGTTTCTATGGGCCCCTGTCCTGCTCGTCTCATGCTATGACCCCTTATTTATCTAATTTTCATCTGTATCCCTCTTAGAATTTCCTGGGTACTTAAAGGGGAGGCCATATGACCCCGAGTTGATAAACAGTGATGTAAACTACTATGTATATGCTGATTGCTATGCTGCGTTGGGTATTATATGTATCTTTGACAGATGCAAGTAATGTAACTGAAACATGAGAGAGACAAGCTGAAGAGGATAATTTTCCAAACATGGAGAATAGGTGAAAGTTAATGAAGACTATTAAAAATAAATATTTAGCACAAACTCAGATATGGAATCAAAAAAATAGTAAGTCATAAAGCATACCTATTGGAACATTCTAAGCAGGAAAAGAATGTTTTGTTTATTTTTAATATTTTAATTTTTTTCTGACACCCCTCCCTTCACTTGATCACTTGATCACTTGAATCCCGTTATTCATCAATTTGCTCGAGCGGGCGCCAGTAACATTTCCATTGGACCCTATCACGTGCCAATGTAGCCCAATGGCATCTGGTTGATTCAGGAATATGAAGAGCCTCAAACCGTTCCTTCAGGGTCTTGACAAGGAATCTGGCCATCTTGTAGGTGGGCGGCCACGTGATCTTTTGATATCCCATGGAATCCAGTCAGTAATGGCTCTAGTCCAGTGGTTGCCTCCAAATCGCATTACATGTCCAGCCTATCTGATTTTCCATGCCTTGGCAAACGAGACAGCGTTCTGATTCTGGAATAGCAGCGGAGGTCAGAACTCGGATTCCTTCTCTCACTTGAGTGAGGCGTGATATTCCAAGCATAGCTCTTTCGATTCCTCTCTGGGAGACCCGAATAGCATTCTCATCATGCTTTCATAGGGCCCAGGTCTCTGAGGCGTATATTAATGCAGGGAGAATGGTGAAGTCAAAGAGATGTGCCCAGAGCCGGAGGTTCTTTGTCCTTTTAGCTATTTCTTCGATGCCTTTGAAGGCATTCCATGCCACTCTCTTCCTCCTGCGCAGCTCAGGTTTTAGGTCGTTCATCATGTTGATTTCTCGACCTAGGTACACATAACTGCTGCATTCAGAGATGTCTGTTCCATTGAGAGTGAATGGGGGCCTCTGGAACTAGTTCATTTTTCATAAACATAGTTTTGTTGAGATTCAGCTGTAGACCTATCTTTCCACATTCTCGGTCGAAGTCAGCCAGCATTTGTGCCGCGTGGCTAATGTTTGGTGTTATTAGAATGATGTCATCAGCGAAGTGGAGGTGGTGTAGTTGCCGACCATCTATCTTCACTACCATTCCTTCCCATTCTAATTGTCGCATGATGTTCTCTAGGGTGGCACTGAAGAGTTTCGGAGAAATGGTATCACCCTGTTGAACCCCTCTTTTGACATTAATGATCAAAAATGATTTTAATTTTTTCTGACACCCCTCCCTTCACCAGTGTGTATTTCCTACTGCCGAGTTTCCCTTCTGCTCCTGCTCCCCTGTCTACCTCTGTGGCAGTTACTTTCTCTCTCTCTCTCTCTCTCTCTCGCTCTCTCTCTCTTTCTGATTAAATTAAAATAGGTTTTTAATTGAATCAGAAAAAGACAGATATAGAATGACTGCATTCATTAATGGGATGTAAATATATACCAGTGTTTAACTGAGTGTGGGAAATGGTATGTGAGACTAGAACTTCGCCATTGAATGTACACAAAGAGACTTACATGATAAACCTAAATGTCTGCAGAGCTAGCCGCAATGTGTAAAAGAAGGGGGAGAGTGACGCAGAGACAGAGAGAGAGAGACAGACAGGGACAGAGAGACAGAGAGAGAGAGAGGAAAAGGGGTATCTGCTACTGAGGCAGCCCGGGGGTGGGGGGGGGGTGTGGGTATACTGGTGGTAGTGATGGGGCACTGGTGGAGGGATGGGTGCTGGAATACTGTATTACTGAGAACCAATTATGAACGCCTTTGTAACTGTATGTTTCACTGTGGTATAATAAAAATTAAAAAATAATAATAAAAGTAGATATTTTTTAAGTAATAAAATAGAAAGTCACAATAGAGAACTGGAAAAAAACGGTTTTATTACCAAAGCTCTGCCTGGGGTAGCAACGAAACCAAACTCTTCTCAGGAATTAAGATGATCTCAGAAAGCCAACAAAGAAAACTGTGTTACTCACAGGGTTCCAGACTACTTCCATGGAAACATAAGGAATGACCATATTGTTTCCCAAATCTGGGACCAGATGCCCCCAGAATATTTGGGGAACTCAATCAGGAAAGAATTAAACCTAAACAACTGTGTCACAGACAAAGTATGATGGTGAGAGTTTGGATAGCTCTTGAGCTCTAAGGACCATACTGAGCAAAAAATGCAATTCTTAGGACAAGGTTAAGACAAAGCAAATTAAAGGACCGTGTTGGATTATTTCAGTTATCACTGTGCATCTATACAAACAACTTGTGGAATTATTGACACTAGATATAATTTGAAAATCATTCAGTTTTGTTGTGACTATTTGGTGGAGTTGGGGTAAAGGTGGGAAGAAATTATTTTGATAACATACAAGTTGTGTTTTCCTGCTTATATATCAAAAGCACTGTACCCAAGGAGAACCTGTTGTCTGAAAGTGTCTAGAAATCTCCACGGTTCCAACCTTCAACCTTCTGTCATCTGAAGGTGTCTACAAATCTCCACTGGTGCCAACCTCCAACCTTCCAACTATATTTCAGTTGCTTCTATCTTTAACCTATTTTTTTCTTTAGTGTCTGTAATAAATGTGTCTTATTACATATATGCCAGACATTTAATTTTGCAGTCAACTCTCAAGGACTTGGAAACAGCTGTATAATTGGGAGAATTTATTCCCAGAACTGATAGACTGGTTCTGTCAAATAATTGAAGAAATGAAATTCTGAATTGGAACTTCTTGAGATAATGGGACAACAGGAAGGAAGGAAGGAAGGAAGGAAGGAAGGAAGGAAGGAAGGAAGGAAGGAAGGAAGGAAGGAAGGAAGGAAGGAAGGAAGGAAGGAAGGAAGGAAGGAAGGAAGGAAGGAAGGAAGGAAGGAAGGAAGGAAGGAAGGAAGGAAGGAAGGAAGGAAGGAAGGAAGGAAGGAAGGAAGGAAGGAAGGAAGGAAGGAAGGAAGGAAGGAAGGAAGGAAGAAGGAAGGAAGGAAAGGAGGGGAGGGAGGGAGGAGAGAAGGAGAGAGGGAGGGAGGGAGGGAGGGAGAGGGAGGGAGGAGGGAGGGAGGGGGGGAGGGAGGAAGGGAGAGGGAGGAAGAAGGAAGTTCTTGAGATGATCAAAATGGAAGAAATAATTGTGCTACCATCAACTAGTAATGAATTAGAGTCCTTCTGCTAAATTAAAAGCTTCTTCTAGAAGAAATTAAAGTTTAATAAGTCATCTATAAAAAGAATTGACTTTGAGATTATTATCTAAAACTACAAAATAAATCTGACATGGATATAAAGTATATTATAGCCAGTGCTAAAATGTCCCTTTCCTGGGAACCAAAGGTTTTTTCCTGTTCCTACCCTGAATTTAGGATATAAGTCCAACATAAAACTAAACAATACAAGTTTTTTATTTCTTTCCCTTTCTCTCTCTTTCTCTTTTCCTTCCCTTCCAGACTATGGTTACAGAACATACATTAAGAGGTTGGCATGTGTATCCTTTGGCCTCTATTTAATGCTCAGTTCTAGGTTGGCATTAGTACCCTCGACAATTATTAGCAGGGGGCTGGGAAGGGGGGAGGGAACCGGGGACATTGGTGGTGGGAGATGGGCACTGGTGGAGGGGACGGGTGCTAGAACACTGTATGACCAAAACCCAAATATGAACTTTTTAATTGTATATCTTTTTTATTTGTATATCTCACGGTGGTATAATAAAATACTTAAAAAAGAAACTAAAAAAAAAACTAAACAATACAAGAGTATGGTTTCAGTGCTCACTACATTGCAGAGTATATATTTACTGGTTACTCTTGCTGCTAATTTACTATGTTGTATTGCACTTTATTTAGATTATATATAAGTTCTGAGTGCTAAACAGCTAGTGCAGTATATCATTTATTTAAACATTTTTTGCCTAGTAAGTGGGTAACACACACTCAGCTTCTGTGTGTACTAAAATAGACCAAAGATGTTTCTAATAAAGTACAAATAATTATTGTTCAATTATCACTATAATTTCTTAGTCGTCATTTTAACTACACAATTGAAAACATTCTGTGAGCTGTGGATGCAACAATGTTAGTATTTATTAAAGCCATCTTTATGGCCCCAATTTCACCTTCTGCAGGTGTAAGGAGAACTAAAATATGTTTGATTTTTATATAGCACATTTGCAAAAAAATACAAAAATACATTCATTCACCTGCTAAAATAAGACTGGGTGGAAACAGAAGATACTTGATTTTTCATCTGAAAGCTTTCATAATTCATACTGTAAAACACTAGAGGGCAGCAAAGACAGGATTTTAACATCACATAGCTAATATATATATAAAGAATAAGTGCTTTCTATGTGTAATACCTTGTGTTGTAAATATTTTCATTAATTATTTGTAAATATTTTCATTAGTTATTTCCGATGTGAAGTAATATTTGAAATTTTATTTGAATCCCTAATGTATGTATTTTAAATTGAAATCTACGTATTGTGTAGTCCAATTAAGAAGCCATGCAATTACAAAATTTTATAGCTAGTAAAATACTTAAAGAATATGTCTATTGATTAAGATTACTCCTAAACAAAGTCATTATCTTTTTTGCTTTTCCCTCTGCGTAAAAATGTGTACTGGTTTTATTTGTACATTGCTAAAGTTTAGGAATGGCAAGTTTAACACATAGAATACCAAAAAAAAAAAAAAAAAAAGAAGAAGAAGAAGAAAGAAAGCAAAATGTAACCATAGATTTTTTTATTTGCATTTTTGTAAAAGTCCTCCTTGGCAATTATCCATAAATATATTTCTTTACTTTGCGTATCTTATTTTAGATTTAGCTTAAATTATACTATTTCATGATACTGTGATATTCATGTCCCATATCAATAACCATTTTCAAAGATACCAATAAAATAAAATGATTTAAAACAAAAGTAATATTTTTATAAGTTATATTGCAGTATACCATAAACAATAAACTAAACTACTTACACAAAAACGGTCCTCAAGTCTCTACTAAGAGCACATTTATTTCTCTAAATTAATTTACTTTTTAAATTAAATTAAGTCAATTTTACTTCCTACTCTGATTTCAAAAAAAGAAAAGACAAAGATTCAAATTGATTTTGATGTACACTTATATTTGGAGCCATCATACAAAGCATTAAAGCTAAAATAAGCTCCATCATAGTCATATCACTGATAACAGAAGAAAACGTTTTACATGTCGCTGCCCAGTTTTCCCAACACCACTTATTGAAGAGGCTTTCCTTACTCCATTTTAGACTCGTTGCACCTTTATCAAAGATTAAATGATCATGTGTTTGAGGTTGTGTGTCAGGGATACTCAATTCTATTCCATAGGTCCACGGGTCTGTTTTTATTCCAATACCATGCTGTTTTAATTACTACTGCCTTGTAGTACAGTTTGAAGTTGGGTAAGGTGATGCCTCCCATCTTCTTTTTCCCGAGGATTGCTTTAGCTATCCTTGGGGGTTTATCGTTCCATACAAATTTCAGGATTGTTTGGTCAATTTCTTTGAAGAATGTCATGGGTATCCTCATAGGGACTGCATTGAATCTGTATAGAGCACCATGCACAAAAATCAGATCAAAGTGGATTAAAGATCTCAATATCAGACTTGAATCCATAAAAGTACATTGAAGAAAATATAGGAAAACCCCTCCATGACATTGAAGCTAAAGGCATCTTCAAAGATGAAACATCTCTAACAAAGCAACTAGAAGAAAAGATAAATATATGGGACTACATGAAACTAAAAAAGCTTCTGCACCTCAAAAGAAACTGACTAAGATACAAAAGCAGTCCACAGAATGGGAAAGAATATTCACCCAATACCCATCTGATAAGGGGTTAATATCCAGGATATATCAGGCACTGGTAGAACTTTACAAGAAGAAAACAAAGAACCCCATCAAAAAATGGGGAGAAGAAAATGAACAGAAACTTCAGCAAGGAAGAAATTCGAATGGCCAAAAAACATATGAAAAAATGCTCATCATCACTAATCATCAGAGAGATGCAAATCAAAACAACAATGAGATACCACTTTACACCACAGAGAGTGGCACATATTCAAAAGAACAAGAACAACAAGTGCTGGCGTGGGTGTGGGGAAAAGGGGACACTCATCCATTGTTGGTGGGAATGCCGGCTGGTACAGCCTTTCTGGAAAACAATATGGACATTCCTCCAAAGACTAGAAATTGAACTCCCATTTGACCCAGCCATACCACTCCTGGGAATCTACTCTGGGAAACCAAAAATACGCAGCGGAAACACCATCCCTACTTTTATGTTCATAGCAGCATTATTCACAATAGCCAGAATCTGGAAGCAACCTGAGTGCCCGAAAATAGATGACTGGATAAAAAAGCTTTGGTACATCTACACAATGGAATACTATGCAGCTGTTAGGAAAAATGAAGTTATAAAATTTGCCTACAAATGGATGGACATGGAGAAGATTATGTTGAGCGAAATTAGCCAGAAGGAGAGAGACAGTTACAGAATGACTGCATTTATCTGCATAACATAAATATATAGGTACATATTATGATACCAATATCCAAGGTCAAGTGAAACATACATCAGGAGGTCCTGTCAAAGGTGGAAATTATCACAAACGTGTGGGAGTCAGAGGCTAGGTAAGACAGAAAATGGAACAGTGTGCTAACAATTGTGAGGGTACTAATGCCAACCTAGAACTGAGCATTAAATAGAGGCAAAAGGATATACATGACAACCCTTTAATGTATGTTCTGTAATCCATAGTCTGGAGAGGAAGGAAAAGAGAAAGATAGAGAAATGGAAAGAAATAAAGAACCTGCCATGGTAGAGGGCTGGGGGGAGGGGAGGGAACCGGGGACGTTGGTGGTGGGAGATGGGCACTGGTGGCGGGATGGGTGCTGCTACACTGTATGACCAAAACCCAAATATGAACTTTTTAATTGTATATCTTTGTAATTTTAAAAATAAAAAAATTAAAAAAAAAGAAAACGTTTTAATGATAAATTAGATTCAAAACACAACTGGAAAGGAGAGGATATGCTTAGGTACGTAAATTTTCCATCAAATATTCCATTGTGTAGTCAAATAATGAGGCTAAAGATCATTTCTTACCTTCAGCCCAAGAAAATGCCCACACCAAATAAAGTGTGAAGAAAGTAGTTTTCCTTGTCCAATTAGTCACTCAACATTCTATCACCAACATGTGTCAAGGCACGTATCATGGGGAGATGTCTCGGGCAAATAGCAGGCCCTGTCCTCCAGATGGATGTTGTCTAGTTGAAGATTAGTCAGTAACTTCCCACGAGTACAACCAGGTGGAAAGCACAAACGTTAAGAGGTTCACAAGAGTCTCCCCTGACCAGATTTTATTCCTCAGAAAGGCTTTCACAGAGAAGTTGTTTAGGTCAGAAATTAAAGGGTAAGAAGAGTCAGACAAGAAGAAGAGGGAAAACATTTGGGCAGCAGAAGCAGCCTTTTGGAAACCTGACTGTATCGCGGATGCTTCGTTGTTCAGAGTTGGGTGGAACAGCAATCTAGAGACAGAAGTAGGAGGAGATCAGGAAAGTGTCTATAAATCCCAGTTGGAAGTCTGAGACTTATCATCCAGCATGTTAAATTTACAAAAATATTTCTGCCTACTATGTGGGGAATGCAGTAGTGTAGAATATAGGAGGGAGTCAAGTTGCATCTGGAGATGATGGAAAAGTTGAATTTTAAAATTATTAAGGGAGTCGGGCCTGGTGGCCCCGCTGGGGCTGCCCACGGGCCAGCAGAGGGCCTCACGGAAGGCTGGGGAGGCTGGCGCTCGGCCTGCGCCAGGCCTAGCTGACCATGGAACCCCGAGGAGGGCAGATGGGTTTTGGGAGTGGGCCCGTCGCCTCTGAGGGGTCCCGGAAGCAGCCGGATGAGACTCGCCCACCACACTAGCCACCGTTTTTGCTGTCCGGACGCTGCGAAGCGGCCTCAGACCAGATCAACAGAGCAAAGCCAGTTCGAGCCCAGGTCGGCGCGGCCGCTCACGCTCCGAAAATAGTGAAACAGTAATGTCTTTTAATGCATTGCAGTCAACGAAGAGCAGGAAAGTTTGTTGGGAAGGAGATATAAAGAGGAAAGAAATGACATACAGAACTTCGCCAAGTGGTTGAGGTGCGGGAGGCGGGGAGGGAGGTGGGGACATTGGTGATGGGAGATGGGTTTGGGCGGAGGGTGCGTGTTGGAACACTGTAGAACCAAAGCTCTACATAGCATCTTTCAATTAAAAAAAAGGTGGAATCTTCCACAAACATGTGGGAATCAGTGGTTTGGTAGGACAGAGAAGAGAACAGTGTGCTAATATTTGTCAAAAATGATAATACCAGTCTAGAACTGAGCATTGAATATAGGAAAAAAGATATACATGATGATCTCTGAATGTATGTATTGCAATCCACAATGTGTAAGAGAGAGAGATAAAGAATTTGCCATAGAGGCGGGCTGGGGAGGGGGAGGGAAGTGGGGACATTGGTGTTGGGAAATGGGCACTGGTGGAGGGATGGGTGCTGGAACACTGTATGGCGGAAACCCAAACATGAACATCTTTGTAATTGTATATCACATGGCGGTGTAATAAAATATTTAAAAAAAAATAAAAAATAAAATAAAATTATTAAGGGAGTCATTGATTTATTACAAAAACAGAATATATACATAGAGATGTTTGATGTATATTGGATCATTCATTAAAGGATAGTTATACTAATAAATATTTTAATACTCATAATTATACTTCCATGACAAACATTCTCCTTTTATTATTCCTTCCAGTATACTTTCAGTATCCCAATACTACTTGTTTTTGTTCTTAAATCAATACCATTGACTTACAGTTGTGCACCTTGAAAAATCGGGCACTTAAAATCCTCCATTTGCTATCAAAAATGGGAGAAGTCTGACTTTTTATCCAACTGTCTGTTTCAGTTTCACAGGGTTTCTTTCACTGTCATTACTAGTTCAGTCTATCAACATTCCTTGGAGAATTTGTTTTGGTGGTCAAGGTATTTTCTCAATATTTATACACAAAACAGATGACACACTGGAAATTTGTCATATTTTATAATTTAGATTGTAAAGGAGACTGATACACTTTAGAAGAAATAATTGCACAAACTGTGACCATAGCGTATAAAATATTGCTTCCTCTGGCATAATATAGTCGTAGGGTCAAAGGGAAAATTAGAAGGGAAACATTTGATTGTGAGAAACATTTATGTGGCTTTGTGTTTCTTGAGTAACTTGCTATTAAGAAACAAGCTAGGGGCCATGGAAATTCTTTTTCTAATTTATTGTCTTTAAGAAACATTCATGGTGGTATTTCAAAACTTCAGTCTGGAAAAATAGAATTTTTAAGCATGCCAAAAAATTATAGGAACAGATGGTGCTAAAGGACTTTTTTAATATGAAAGAAAATATTATCAAAACAAAAGACTCTAAGTTAAATTCTAGAGCTATAAATAGTTTAGTTTGATTATTTTATATCCCTGATGTTCACTTGGAACTGCTTAAATATAGGCTCTTATATTTTTATTTTGAATTGCAAGTTGTGCTATAAAATAGAAAGAAAAGAAAATTTATTTGCTTGTTTGTTTTCAAGGTACCATATCGGGTGCCGGGGACTTAACCTGGGTCTGCTGTGTGCAAAGCAAATGCCCTACCTCCTGTATTATCACTTGGGTACAATAAAATCAATTTAAAAAATAGCATTCCCTATTTTACATATAATATTCAAAATCACAAGATATCTTCAAAATGGTTTGGATAAAGTATTGGTACTGTCTAAATAAAAAATTTTAAAGTGATGGAATGTTTTGCATTTTATTTATTTATTTTATTTTATTTTATTTTAGTTTTAGTTTTTTGGGTCACACCTGGCAATGCTCAGGGGTTACTCCTGGTTCTGCACTCAGGAATTATTCCTGATGGTGCTTGGGGACCATATGGGATGCTGGGGATTGAACCCGGTTGGCTGCGTGCAAGGCAAACGTCCTACCCACTGTGCTATCGCTTTAGCCCCATACTTTGCATTTTATAGTAGAATTTATTCAAATCTAGGCTAATATTTTACTCATAATAAAATATATTTGAAGCGTTCTTTAAATAATCACAAACTCCTATTACAATAAGCAGATATTAGTCTTTTAGGTACATAAAAAGAAGAGTTGATTAACAAGTGAAAAAATACCTCACGAGTTAATGAGTGCATGTGATTCTGAACTTTACGTGGGTCATTGAATGTACGTGGTTCTTGAGCCAGTAAGAAACATCAGAAGTTAATTCTTTATGGGGTAGTAGTGATGGAATGAGGTGGATAGGACAAGTGATGAAAAAAAATATGAGGATGGGAAGATCATATTGCACATATTGAATTTGAATTGTCTGTGAAAAACTGGTGATTGATCCAGGTCGTCACTTGTCACTTGTCTTATCTTCCTGTTGTTCATCAATTTGCTTGAGCAGGTGCCAGTAATGTCTCCATTTGTTGGGAATGAAGTCCATTACTGTTACTGTTTTTGCCATATCGAATACACCACGGGTAGCTTGCCAGGCTCTGCTGTGGCTCTAGGGTTCATCCCAGGGGGCCCAGTCTTTTTCTATGTCAGACCATCAACTATCCAGGGTCCACAGGGCCTGGGTGTAGACAAGCCTGTCTCCTGTCTGCCTCCTGTTGAAGCAGCCAGCTACCACAGCCACACCTGCAACACCTCGAGGGCATGATCCAGGCTGTAAGTGGTTTTAAAATTAATAGTATAGAAATATAAGAGTATAGAAATGTAGGCTGCATGTCCCACCAGTCTCTTTGTTGACAGCATCTCTGAGCAATGATAGGTCACTGGTCCCTTTGGGCTGTTCCAGTAGCTGATACTGGGCTCTGCACAGCAGGTGAGGTGACTAAGAAGAGGTGGCTGGGATTCAAAGTCAGCCCATCTGTAGGCATTCCTTGCTCTTCCTAGATGTATGTTAGGTCACTGCCTTGCTGCTGTTGGAACCCCCGGTCAATATGTCACTTTGCAACAAGTTGACTCTGAACCTGCTGGACCGGAAGGGGATGTGGATGGTCAGAGAGTGGACTTCAACGTTCCAGTGAGGAACAACAAGAGTAAAAATACAACCAGAGGATCAAAGCAGCCGTCCCAAGCACCAAATTCTGCTTAGAAAATGGAGCCAAGTCAGTTGTTCCTGTGAACCACTGGATCCCCCTTGATGGCGCCCCATGCTTACCAAGTACTCTTTGGAGCTGAAGAATTCAGATCTCTTCCTGGCAAGGATATTTTGTTTTTGAAAAATAGTATGGGATCACAAGTGGAGAAAGCTTGTGCTGACCCTGCTGCTGGAGAATCTGTTATCCTACCAGAGACTCTCTGTTTTCATACGGAGAAGAGGGGAAAGGAAAAGATGCTTCTAGGAACACGATTACAGCCAAGACAGCCAAAGCAGAACCTTCTGAGTGACACTTTCCAAACTAGGGGATTCTAGGTCAATAATGCTTTTGGCACTCCTCACTGAGCCCATGGCTCCACGCTGGGAGTCATCTGTCACAGGCGGCTGGAGGTTTTCTGTGTAGGAGCAACTGAATTACTTTGCCAAGTCCCTGGAGAGCCCTGAAAACCCCTTCCTGGCTATTCTGGGTGGAAACTAAAATTGCAGAAAAGACCCAGCTGATCAATGATATGCTGAGCAAAATCAATGAGATAATTATTGGTGATGGAATAGCTTTTAACTTCCTGAAGGTATTGAACAACATGGAGTTTGGCACTTCTCTGTTTGAGGAAGAGGGAGCCAAGATTGTCAAAGACCTGATGTCCAAAGCCGAGAAGAGTGGCGTGAAGATAACATTGCCTGCTGACTTTTTTCATTGTTGGCAAATTTGAAGGAAATGCCAAGACAGGACAAACTGTTGTGGCCTCTGGTATACCAGTTAGGATGGGCTTGGACTGTGGTCCTGAGAGCAGTAAGAAGTAGGTTGAGGCTGTCACTCACACTGAACAGATTGGCTGGAATGGACCTGAACGATTATTTGAGTGGGAACCTTTTACCCAAAGAACCAAAGTCCTCTTGGATGAGGTGGTGAAAGCTAGCTCCAGAGGCTGCATCACTATCATAGGTGGTAGAGATACTGCTGCTTGTTGTGTCAAATTAAATACAGAGGATGAAAGCCACAAGAGCACTGGGGGTGGAGGCAGTTTAGAGTTCCTGGAAGATAAAAGTCCTTCCTGGGGTGGATGCTGTCAGTAACATTTAGTATTTTCCTACGCACAACCCCTAAGTCAACTTAGTGCTTTCTGCATCTCCTCTTGGCAATAGCTAGAATCTTTCCATCTGTCAAAATTCAGCTAGTAGCCAAGATGAAGGACCAGGAACCTTAAACAGGTATATAGCATTTCAACTTATCTTATTATTGCACCCTGGATTTGCCTACATTCTGCAAAATCCCATTTGAATTTCTTAGTGTTTAACCATTGTGCATTTTAGAGTGTGTATATTTATATTTTGCCTTTTTTTTAAAAAAAATGAGCTGTTATCTTAGTTCTCTTTTTTGGAGTAGTTTATTCTAATCATCTTTATCAGTGTTTCACTACTCAGCATGGAAACAAGATGAAATTCCAGCTCAGTAAAATTGGTGGCCTCTTTTATAAGAAAAGTATCTGTTGAAACATGAAGAGAGGTCTTGGCTAGAAATTAAGGCTTGTAAAACATGAATATTTCAGAGAAGTTGGGGTCACCCCAGGGGACTGTGTAGAGCATGAGAATTGAAACCAAAATTAGTGATATATACAGAGAACATGTTCAAATGGCTGGAAGAAAAGATTGAAGCAGGACTAAAGTGGCCACTCTTAACAGTTCCCATTAATACTGACATTTAAAAAATAAGTTTAGAGAACATGTGTGAATAAATGTCGAAAGGTCTGATACCAACATAGAACTGAGCATTAAATACAGGCCAAAAAATGCACATGATGGCTTCCAAGTGTATGTAGTGCAACCCACAATGTGTAGGAGAAGGAAGGGAGAGAGAGGGAGAAAGAAAAGAGATAAAGAACCTGCCATTTAGGCAGGCTATGGAGTGGGGGGTGGGGTGGGGACATTGGTGGTGGGATATGGGCACTGGTGGAGGGCAGGTGCTGGAACACTATGTGACCGAAAACTCCAAACATGAACAACATTGTAATTGTATATCTCACGGTGGTATAGTTTAAAAAAAATAAGTTTAGAACAATTTTATAATAATTATGTTTTTCACAACACCCTAAATGATACTGACCTTGTAAATTTCATATCAATCTGTGACCATGGTGAATAAAAAGAAACCAATGTAGATAGGTATAGAATATAAAAGTATGTTCAGTGTACAATCTAAGTAGTGGATTCTTGGAGGAAGCAAATGGTGTTAAGAAACCAAATGGCAATGTTGGAGCTATTCCATGGATATGACAATTCTAGTCAAAATGGTGGGTGGAAGAACTATAATCGTCTCTGGCTAGCAGTTTCAAGTTTATCCAATACAGCCAGAGTTCCCATTATAATACTGATGAAAGCCAGAGAATAATGACAATTCAGAACAACAAATAGTGAAAATTAATACTAACAAACTCTTGCTAAATCTGGAAAAAAAATTCAGAAATGATTGAGCCAGTGGATTTTTTTTAAAACAAGATTTGTGCTCTGCAAATCTCACAAAGCAGAGCTCTTCCCTAACACATATAGTGTCTCAACTTCTTTTTTTAAATACAGTCTATTTTGGGGGAATTGTTTGTATTAAATTAACTAATGCAGAGTAATTTCTATTAGAATGCTTGGTAAATAGTAGCTCTTAAGTAGATCCTTTCCAAATGGGAAAAAGTTAGTTTAAAAACAGAAAAGAATGGGCACACAAAATAACAAACATTGACAATGAATGTTGACAGACTGTTGGAAAAATCTGGAAGGAATTTTTAATAATTTACCTGAATTAACTCCATTTATAAAACAAATGGGTTTTTCTCTTGTTCTTTGTCTAATAAAACTAAGCTATTTATCATCATCATCATTAACATTTATAATTTATTACATGTTAAGTACTGTATCAAGTCTATAACTCATAGAGATTCTAGGGATTCTCTTCCATCAGTGGTTTTAGGAACATCTGGAAACTGTGGAAAACATCCATAAAATTCTGAATTTTTCTTTATAGGAGTCCACGGCTTCCATAAACTACACAACACATTTTGTTATTTCACATATGAAATAAACTGTGACTAATAGAACCTTTTAATTTTACTGCAGAGATCCAGATTAACTGTCTCCACAAGGCTTCATGTTTATCTGCGTTGCTCACCCATAGAATCCATTCTTTCAAACATGAGCTCTCAAACTAATGAGGGCAATCTGAATTTGAAAGACAAAAAACCATATATATATGTTTATATATATTTATATATGTATTTATATATAAATACATATATAAATATATATGTATTTATATATAAATACATATAAATATATATATATATTTATATATAAATACATATATAAATATATATATATATGGTTTTTTTGTCTTTCAAATTCAGATTCCCTCTATCTCTTGATTTTCCCCTCAAATCTGCTCTTATTCCCTCTTTTGATGATAATTTTGGAGTTCTTTGACTTTTTATGATGTGTCTCATTTTTGCCATTTCTATATATCATTTCCTTTTAAATCTAAAATACTAAATATAAGTTTCCAGTATTATACTACACTGTTTTATTTGTTTATTTGCATAGTTTGGAATTTGTAAATATCAGATATTTTCAAAAATTCAGGATTTCCTAACATTAAAGTCATTACTTAAAACATGAGGATTTGGGGACAGAGCAATAGCCCAGCAGGTAGGGCTTTTTGCTTTTGCACCACGACGGCCTATGCCAACCGGGTTCAATCCCGGCATCCCATATGGTCCCCGAGCACCGCCAGGAGTAATTCCTGAGTGCAGAGCCAGGAGAAACCCCTGAGCATCACCAGGTGTGACCCGAAAAGCAAAAAAAAAAAAAAAAAATCATGAGGATTTGCTCTCAAGTCCGTGTTCTCCCTTAAATGTATATCTTGCTTGTTTCTGTTTTGTTGCTTACCTATTTACGCTCTGGATAAGCCTGTGTTTTCTGCAGAAACAGGAAAGGAGATAACACATATTTCTTTCCTTTTTCTCCCCTTACATCTTTCTTTTTTTTTTTCTGGGGGGTCACACCTGGCAATGTTCAGGGGTTTCTCCTAGCTCTGCACTCAGGAATCACTCCTGGTGGTGCTCGGGGACCATATGGAATGCCAGGGGATCAAACCCGGGCCGGCGTGCAAGGCAAACGCCCTACCCACTGGGCTACCGCTCCGGCACAACGCCCTCACATCTTTCTAAAGAAGTTTCAATAAAAACTGTCTTGTTTCACCAATAAAATGCATGAGAAACAATCTAATTTTAAAAATAGGCAGAAGATTTAAATAGGTACTTCTCAAAAAACATCAGTGACCAAGAGAATATGAAAAGATGTTTCTCATCACTGATTATCAGGGAAATGCAAGTTAAAACAATGAGATACTGCCTCACACCTATGATAATGGTGTACATCAAAAGGTAAATATTATATGTGAACTATACTTATGCAATTAGATTTAGTTAAGTTGAATTTATGACCTAGGCTGCACTGAAACAAATTTTAGACCTGATCAGTGTATTACTTTGCAGGTTTTTTTTACTTTTATTAATTATTTATTATTTTTTTAAATTTTTTATTTTTACAATTACAAAGATATACAATTAAAAAGTTCATATTTGGGTTTTGGTCATACAGTGTTCCAGCACCCATCCCTCCACCAGTGCCCATCTCCCACCACCAACGTCCCGGTTCCCTCCTACCTCCCCCAGCACGCCTCCATGGCAAGTTCTTTATTTCTTTCCCTTTCTCTCTTTTTTCTCTTTTCCTTCCCCCCAGAGTATGGATTACAAAACATACATTAAAGGGTTGTCATGTGTATCTTTTTGCTGTATTCAATGCTCAGTTCTAGGTTGGCATTAGTACCCTCGACAATTGTTAGCACTCTGTTCCATTTTCTATCTTACCTAGCCTCCTGACTCCCACACGTTTGTGATAATTTCCACCTTTGACAAGACCTCCTGATATATGCTTCACTTGACCTTGGATACTGGTATCATAATATGTACATATATATTTATGTTATGCAAATAAATGCAGTCATTCTGTATCTGTCTCTCTCCTTCTTGCTAATTTCACTCAACATAATCTTCTCCATGTCCATCCATTTATAGGCAAATTTTATAACTTCATTTTTTCCTAACAGCTGCATAGTATTCCATTGTGTAGATGTACCAAAGCTTCTTTATCCAGTCATCGATTTTTCGGGTACTCTGGTTGCTTCCAGATTCTGGCTATTGTGAATAATGTTGCTATGAATATAAAAGTAGGGATGGTGTTTCCACTCGCGTATTTTTGGTTTCCCAGAGTAGATTCCCAGGAGTGGTATGGCTGGGTCAAATGGGAGTTCAATTTCTAGTCTTTGGAGGAATGTCCCTATTGTTTTCCAGAAAGACTGTACCAGCCGGCATTCCCACCAACAATAGATGAGTGTCCCCTTTTCCCCACATCCACGCCAGCACTTGTTGTCCTTGCTCTTTTGAATATGTGCCAGTCTCTGTGGTGTAAGGTGATATCTCATTTTTGTTTTGATTTGTATCTCTCTGATGATTAGTGATGATGAGCATTTTTCTTATGTTTTTTGGCCATTCGAATTTCTTCCTTGCTGAAGTTTCTGTTCCTTTCTTCTCCCCCATTTTTTGATGGGGTTGTTTGTTTTCTTCTTGTAAAGTTCTACCAGTGCCTGATATATCCTGGATATTAACCCCTTATCAGATGGGTATTGGGTGAATATTCTTTCCCATTCTTCTTTTTTTTTTTTTTTTTTTTGCTTTTTGGGTCACACCCGACAATGCTCAGGGGTTACTCCTGGCTCTGCACTCAGGAATTACTCCTGGCGGTGCTCGGGGGACCATATGGGACGCCGGGGATCGAACCGGGGCCGGCACCGGCCGGCGGCGTGCAAGGCAAGCGCCCTACCCGCTGGGCTATCGCTCCGGCCCCCTTCTTTCCCATTCTGTGGACTGCTTTTGTATCTTAGTCACTGTTTCTTTTGAGGTGCAAAAGCTTTTTTAGTTTCATGTAGTCCCATATGTTTATCTTTTCTTCTAGTTGCTTTGTTAGTGATGTTTCACCTTTGAAGATGCCTTTAGCTTCAATGTCGTGGAGGGCTTTTCCCATATTTTCTTCAATGTACTTTATGGATCCAAGTCTGATATTTAGATCTTTAATCCATTTTGATCTGATTTTTGTGCATGGTGTTAGACACGGGTTCAAATTCATTTTTTTACATGTCGCTGCCCAGTTTTCCCAAAACCACTTGTTGAAGAGTCCTTACTCCATTTTAGACTCATTGCACCTTTATCAAAGATTAAGCGATCACATGTTTGAGGTTGGGTGTCAGGATACTCAATTCTATTCCATAGGTCCACAGATCTGTTTTTATTCCAATACCATGCTGTTTTAATTACTACTGCCTTGTAGTACAGTTTGAAGTTGGGAAAGGTGATGCCTCCCATCTTCTTTTTCCCGAGGATTGCTTTAGCTATCCTTGGGGGGTTTATTGTTCCATACAAATTTCAGGAGCATTTGGTCAATTTCTTTGAAGAATGTCATGGGTATCCTTATAGGGACTGCATTGAATCTGTACAGAGCTCTAGGGAGTATTACCATTTTGACAATGTTGATTCTCCCCATCCATGAGCAGGGAATATGTTTCAATTTCCTTGTGTCCTCTTTTATCTCTTGGAGCAATGTCATGTAGTTTTTCTTTGTACAGGTCCTTTACACACTTGGTTAAGTTGATTCCTAGGTATTTGATTTTCTGTGGCACAATTGTGAATGGAATCATTTCCTTAATATCCCTTTCTTCTCTTTTGTTTTTTTGTATATAGGAAAGCCACCGACTTTTGGGTTTTGATTTTTACTTTGCAGTTTTTAATAACCACATGATCCCCTAGTAACACAAACCACCCTTCTTACTTAATCACCTTGAACTTCTTATAACCTCCCAACCTATATTGCTTGACATTAGTAACCTCTTTGTGATAGCCTTATAACCTCCCATTTGCTAGCATGTGACAGATAAGAATGAATCAGAATGATCAGCTAGCACAGATACCCTATAAAAATGGTTCTTGAAGTCTGTGACTTTTGATGATGCTTCAGGTGTTTTGCCTAATTTAGGCCGATCAGTGGGATCAATCTATTGATGTCAAATAAAACCTTGTTATCCCCTCTTAATACTTTGTCTCATTGTGCTTGATTACATGAACTTTGTAAAACAGGAATGACTGCACATGTGTGAAAGGAGGAAAAAAAGGAACATTTCTACACTCTTAGTAGTACTGTAAATAAGTATATTTGCTTTGGAAAGCGGAATGGAACTTCCTCAAGAAGTTAAAATGGAATGACTGGGCTCTCTCATATCTGGGTATCTATCCAACAAACACTAAAACATAACACATGAATGTTTATTGTTTATAATATTAAATATGTGGAAGCAACAAAAGTGCCAGCAGATTGATGATTAGATAAAGTAAGGGTAGTACAATTATACAATGGCATATTATTCAGCTGAAAAAAAATTAAGTACTGCCTACTCCTCCATCATCCCAGATGAGGCTTGCCTCCTGTTGATATAACTGGGCCTATTCTGGAATTGGAGGCAGCCTCCCACCCTACCAGTTGGGGTCCAGCAGCCACCATACCCAATCTGCACCATATTAAGGGTTCACACCACAGGTGTGTGGGTTTTTTTTTGTTTGTTTGTTTTGTTTTTTACAATTAAAAAGTTCATGTTTGGGTTTTGGTCATACAGTGTTTCAGCACCCGTCCCTCCACCAGTGTCCATCTCCCACCAACAACATCCCGGTTCCCTCCCCTTCCCCAGCCCTGCTCCATGGTGGCAGGTTCTTTATTTCTTTCCCTTTCTCTCTCTTTCTCTTTTCCTTCCCTTCCAGACTATGGATTACAGAACATACATTAAAAGGTTGTCATGTGAATCCTTTTGCCTCTATTTAATGCTCAGTTCTAGGTTGGCATTAGTACCCTCGACTATTATTAGCACCCTGTTCCATTTTCTGTCTTACCTAAACTCTGACTCCCACACGTTTGTGATAATTTCCACCTTTGACAAGACCTCCCGATATATGCTTCACTTGACCTTGGATATTGGTATCATAATATGTACCTATATATTTATGTTATGCAGATAAATGCAGTCATTCTGTATCTGTCTCTCTCCTTCTGGCTAATTTCGCTCAACATAATCTTCTCCATGTCCATCCATTTATAGGCAAATTTTATGACTTCATTTTTCCTAACAGCTGCATAGTATTCCATTGTGTAGATGTACCAAAGCTTCTTTATCCAGTCATCGATTTTCGGGCACTCTGGTTGCTTCCAGATTCTGGCTATTGTGAATAATGCTGCTATGAACATAAAAGTAGGGATGGTGTTTCCGCTGCGTATTTTTGGTTTCCCAGAGTAGATTCCCAGGAGTGGTATGGCTGGGTCAAATGGGAGTTCAATTTCTAGTCTTTGGAGGAAAGTCCATATTGTTTTCCAGAAAGGCTGTACCAGCCGGCATTCCCACCAACAATGGATGAGTGTCCCCCTTTTCCCACATCCACGCCAGCACTTGTTGTTCTTGCTCTTTTGAATATGTGCCAGTCTCTGTGGTGTAAAGTGGTATCTCATTGTTGTTTTGATTTGCATCTCTCTGATGATTAGTGATGATGAGCATTTTTTCATATGTTTTTTGGCCATTCGAATTTCTTCCTTGCTGAAGTTTCTGTTCATTTCTTCTCCCCATTTTTTGATGGGGTTGTTTGTTTTCTTCTTGTAAAAGTTCTACCAGTGCCTGATATATCCTGGATATTAACCCCTTATCAGATGGGTATTGGGTGAATGTTCTTTCCCATTCTGTGGACTGCTTTTTGTATCTTAGTCACTGTTTCTTTTGAGGTGCAGAAGCTTTTTAGTTTCATGTAGTCCCATAAGTTTATCTTTTTTTCTAGTTGCTTTATTAGTGATGTTTCACCTTTGAAGATGCCTTTAGCTTCAATGTCGTGGAGGGTTTTCCCTATATTTTTCTTCAATGTACTTTATGGATTCAAGTCTGATATTGAGATCTTTAATCCATTTTGATCTGATTTTTGTGCATGGTGTTAGACACAGGTCCAAATTCATTTTTTACATGTTGCTGCCCAGTTTTCCCAACACCACTTGTTGAAGAGGCTTTCCTTACTCCATTTTAGACTCATTGCACCTTTATCAAAGATTAAATGATCATGTGTTTGAGGTTGGGTTTCAGGATACTCAATTCTATTCCATAGGTCCACAGGTCTGTTTTTATTCTAATACCATGCTGTTTTAATTACTACTGCCTTGTAGTACAGTTTGAAGTTGGGAAAGGTGATGCCTCCCATCTTCTTTTTCCCGAGGATTGCTTTAGCTATCCTTGGGGGTTTTTGTTCCATACAAATTTCAGGAGCATTTGGTCAATTTCTTTGAAGAATGTCATGGGTATCCTCATAGGGACTGCATTGAATCTGTACAGAGCTCTAGGGAGTATTACCATTTTGACAATGTTGATTCTCCCCATCCATGAACAGGGAATGTGTTTCCATTTCCTTGATGAACACGGATGCTAAGATCTTCAACAAAATACTAGCAAACAGAATCCAAAGACTCATCAAGAAGATTATACATCATGACCAAGTAGGATTCATCCCGGGGAATGCAAGGATGGTTCAACATTCGCAAGTCAATCAGCATAATACATCATATCAATAAAAGAAAAAATAAAAACCATATGATCCTTTCAATAGGCGCAGAAAAAGCATTTGACAAGATCCAGCACCCGTTCATGATTAAAACGCTCCAGAAAATGGGAATTGAAGGGACTTTCCTCAAGATAGTTACAGCCATCTACCAAAAGCCCACAGCAAGCATCATTCTCAATGGGAAAAGTTGAAAGCCTTCCCCTGAGATCAGGGGACAAGACAAGGTTGCCCCCTCTCACCTCTTTTATTCAATATAGTACTGGAAGTACTTGCCATAGCAATCAGAGAAGAAAAGGACATCAAGGGCATCCAGATAGGCAAGGAAGAAGTCAAGCTATCATTATTTCCAGATGACATGATATTATACCTAGAGAACCCTAAACTCTCTACCAAAAAACTCCTAGAAACAATAGACGCATATAGTAGAGTGGCAGGATACAAAATCAACACCCAAAAAGTCAGTGGCTTTCTTATATACAAATAACGACAGAGAAGAAATGGATATTAAGGAAACTATTCCATTCACAATTGTGCCACAGAAAATCAAATACCTAGGAATCAACTTACCCAAGTATGTAAAGGACCTGTACAAAGAAAACTACAAGACACTGCTCCAAGAGATAAAAGTGTGTGGTTTTTTTTTTAAAAAAAAATTATACCACTGAGAGATGTACAATTACAAAGATATTCATGTTTGGGTTTCAGTCATACAGTGTTCTAGCACCTATCCCTCCACCAGTGCCCATTTCCCACCACCAATGTCCCCTGATTTCCCTCCTCCTGATTGCCTCTTCTCTCTCTCTTTCTTTCTCTCTCTTTCCTTCTCTTACACAATGTGACTTGCAATATGTACAATTAGAAGTTATCATGTATATCCCTCTGCCTACATTCAATGCTCAGTTCTAAGCTAGTATAACACCACAGCTCCTAAAGCATGCGGCCACATAAGTGGCCTTGCAACATATTACTTACTGCTCAACAAATTACATACTACTCAACAAATTACATACTGCTCATAGTTGTTCTTTCTGTCATTCTGTAAGGATGCATAGAGAAGGCAGAGAGCAATCTCCAGCAATCTTAGTTTGGCTCCACCTAACCCTAGTCCAGGACACTGAGGTGAATACAGTAGCAGGCACTGGTATTCAGGATTTATTTGGTACTCAGGATCACCATCTTGCACCTTAGGTCAGGATCAACCCCACCCATGTAGTGGGGAAAAAGGGAAAGGCTGCTACACTAAGCTACATAGCCATGCCTTTCTTTACCTCTCTATAACTCACCCTGAAAATACAAAAGACATCCTAACTATAGTTACCTAGCCACACAAAACCACATAAAAACAACTCCAAACTACAAATGAGACTTTTACAATGGAACGTAACACAAAATCCCACTACCACCTTTAGTGAGTAAAGATGGCAGCCTGGAAGACTCAGTTAATAATAACAATCTAATTAACCTCTCTGTTATGGAACTTAAGAGGAATTTTTGAGGATGTTTAAGGAGCTCAATGGAATAGACTGCCAACAAAACACAAGAGGATATGAAAGCAGAAATGAGGAAACTGAAAACAGAAATGACAGAAGTGAAAAACTTGATAGGTGAAATTAAAAACTATTTGGAAGACCTCAGAAGCAGAGTAACAGCAACTGAGGACAGAATCACTGAACTCCAAGATGAAGTGTAGGAAGCCTCCAGACAATAGCAGAAGATGGTGGGTGGCAGGGACTGAGGGGAGCCTCGCAATAAACTAGCAGCTGATAAGAGAATTTTGGAGTGAATTCAAGAGGAACTAGTTAAGAATCATGAAGATCCCAGAGGCCATGAGTTTACCCTGATTAAGAAGTAACAGTCAAAAATCATCACTGTTTAGAATTTCCCAGAACTGAAGAGAGCATGCACCCAGATCCAGGAAGCCTGCAGAGTACCAGCTAAAAAGAAATCCAAATAAAAAATACCCCAAGACGCATCCTAATCAGAATGACAAAAACCAAAAATAGATATAGTATACTGAAATAAGAAAGATCAAAGAAATAAATTACATACAAAGGAGCATCCTTAAGATTTACTGCAGATTTGTCAAATGAAACCCATCAGGCATGAAGAAGATAATGGTCGGATGCAGTGGGAAAATTCAATAGGATGAATGCCTCCCCAAGCATACTTTACCCAGCTACACTCTAAATCAGAATTGAAAGAAAAATATACAATTTCATGACTTCAAAAGTTCCTAAGAAACAGCATCTCAGGAATTTCATAAGCTTAAAACCATATTTACAAAAAAAATAGTGGCTACTTTAAGATAAAATGTGTCCTACAGACATACCAAATTCCTTCAGAAAGATGAAGGATGGCACAAAACTCCATGAGAGTCATCGCTCTCAATAATAATCTTGAGCCTAATACTTGAGTATGTTCCAAGAGGGGGGTTAACTATAAATATTTGGTCCCAGCACAAGAACAAGAAAATCAATGGGGAAACATATAGAACAAGCTCAATGAGCAAAAAAAAAAAAAAACAGTATCAGCAAAGACATAAAGAACACCAGTAAATCCTCATATGGTGTCTTTAGTGACACTATGATGAGGGTTTTCAATAAGCTCTAAGAAGCTATAGCATAGGTAGTTGGCAAAGAACAAGAAAGTGTGAGAGTTGAGGATGTTCAATGAGTTCAAAGGAGCGATAGCACAGGTATTCAGTATCACTTCACTTGTATCACTTGTCTTCCCATTGTTCATCGATTTGCTCGAGTGGGTGCCAGTAACATCTCCATTTGTCCCTGTTTGTGTGTTAGTATAGCCCAAGGGCTTCTTCTTGCTCCCGTAACATGAAGAGCCTCAAACCATTCCTTCAGGTTATGGGAATGAGGTCTATTATTATTACTGGTTTGGGTATATCACATGCTATGCGGGTAGCTTGTCAGACTCTGCAGTGTGGGTGCTCAAAGTTTTTGCATTTACTGATGTACCTCAACCATGCAGAAACTGGAAGAGCTGGTTGCAGCTTCATCTGTGTCTGTGAAATAGGCTTCTCTCTAGGATGGGGTTTTGACGATCTGGGCTTGAGATTGGCTTCTCTCTTGAGTGGAGCTTTGAGGACTGTGGAATCCAGATGTTGAAATGGCTACCATCATGGTGCGGGGGGTTCTTCTGGCTTCTCCCAAGGCTCTGAGAGGCTGCCCTCTGGGGATCCGCGAGCCATGGCTCTGCTCTTTGTTCCAACTTGATGATCACTTCTGGTTTGGTGAGTGAATGTCCCAGTCACCAGGTGACTGTAGGTTTCCAGCATCACATCCCAGTACAGGGTTCGCTGCTCTTCATCCAGGTGCTGCAACTTTTCCCAGGTGAAGTCCACAGCCAACTCCTTGAACACCACCATCTTGTGCTCACTTTACAAATGAACTTGTACTACAGTGTAGCTCTGACACATTGCATCTACGTGACTGGTGAGAGAGTAGCCAGTAAAGCACAAGAAAGTCTGAGTCGAAATGAAAAAACTATTACAATCAGAAATGTCAGAAATAAATAATATAGTAGGTGATTTTTTTGAAAAAACTGAATGGAATTTCTGAACAGCAGAATAACAGAATCTGAGCAAAAGGTCAAGAAGCTCCAAGATGAGGTGGAAACTGCTAGGAAAAGGCAAAAGGTGGAAAAGAGCCTGAAAAGAAATAACCTATGGATGAGTTCAGGAGGAAAAATATATGAGCCAGTAGAGTTTCTGACAAACAGGAAAGAAACTGGGATAAAGAAACAATAGTTAATGAAATAGTCACTCAGAATTTCCCAGAGCTGAGGATCACAGGCACCGAGATCCAAGAGGCTCAAAAGGTCACAGTGAAAACAGACCCAATTAGGAAAAGTACAAGACACATTATACTCAAAATGACAAAATCCAAAGATAGAGACAGAATATTGAAAGCAGCAACATAAAAAAGGAACTTATATACAAAGGAAAGCCCATTTGATGTACAGCAGATCTTTCAAATGAGACTCTACAATCCAGAAGAATACAAAAGGATATAGTACAAAAACTTGGGAGGTTCAAAATGAACACCTAACTGAAAATACTCTGCAGCTAAATTATTAGTCATAGTTGAAGATATAGGCAACAGCTTAGGGAACTCATAGCCTTGAAATCAGTTTTACAAGAAGCATTAAAAGAGTTCCTTTAAAGGACAGGAGAAACTTCTTTTCATGTGACATAGAGAACGGTACTCACTAACGGTCATATTATTGTCCTCTACTAGACTAAAAAAGTTTAAAACTAGGTACCAATTAATAATTAAAAATGAACGTTTATTGATTTATTTTCTGATAATTATATTTTCTGTTCCTTTGTTTTATTAGACCAAGCAATATGAAATACATTTGTTCTATGCCTGCCAAGTGGGTTTACTTAAACATTTTTAAATGAAAAACAAAATGGAAACTGAGACAGGTTTTCATTAGGAAACTTACCACAGTGGGTGAGGGAGCGAACCCTAGGGCAATGGTGGAGGGGATGGTGTTAAAATGTTTTATGTATGAAACCCTACAAGAATATATTTATAAAGATTGGTGCCTAATGTTTTCCTTTAATCAAATCGTATGTTTAGTACTGGTAGAGACTTCATAGAACAAGAGAATGAAAAGGAAAATGCATGGGTAAAAAATAAAGAGATAGTAATGTGAATAAGGGGTGGCAGCCAGTACCTTTAGCTGCTAAAGAAGAGAGTAGGAGTTACATTTTCTTAGAGAAACATATGACAGATACTTGTTAATAAAAAAAATTGTAAGCCAGGACTCAGTTCAAAGTGGTGAGGGAGGGAGTGAGGGGTGTGTGGTCAGAATTCAGGTGTTTCTACAGAGTTGATGATCACATCAAGGAGAAACATGTAGTCAACATACAACTAGAAGTTTAGCTCAAGAGACACCATAAAGACTATGTTCTCCTCATTTTCAATCACAGGGTAGGTCTTGGATGAAAGTCAGAATTCCCAGGAAGTGTGGGAGAGAAATGAAGCCCAGCTCTAGTGGTTTCAAGAAATCCATATTCAAGATGGGGGTTGTTCTTGGGAGGTTCAAGCATTATAATTTTTTTTGGCTTAACTAGTGAATTTCCTGTACACTTCATTGCTTTTGAATTCTCTCAAAATATTCCCAAGAATACACCAGTATCAAGATACTAGCTAAATTTGGGAGAGAATATGTATTTGTCTCCTATAAATAAGCAACATTAATTTAGTAATATCCATCCAGAATAATTAGAAATTGTTAAAACTGCTTATTTTCAGAAAAAGGTGAGAGTTATGTTTTTTGTTATTTTTATTTTTCATCTTCTAAATGCACACAAACAAGTTGGAAAATTGGCAATAGAGGATAAAACTTATGTATAAATATATAAACCAGAATCTACAGACTTAAACTATATTAAACACATTGAATTTTTCTTTTTAAGTAAGCAGGAAGAATAAAAAGGAATAATAAGAATATCTTTTAAATAATAAGAATCAAAGGTGTCCATTTATCTTTCTAAAATTGTCACAGTTATTTATGAAAGGGATTTAGTTCTTCTGAGTACTTCATTAGTCCTTTTAAGCAGGAAATATATAAAGCTCATGAGACAATCCACATACTACTGAAAAGTAGTTGATCTGAGGGTGTGGTGTTTCAATACCCATGGGAGAATGCTATGATGTGACTATGACCACACACTACAGAATGGTTTGGCAGACAGTAAAGTTCTGAGTCAGAAAAAGAGAAAACCCACAGAAGTTAGAGGGGGAACAAAGGAAACAAAGGAGTAATTGGGTTGCATCTTAAATATAATTGGGATGATGCTGGATACTGGTGGAGGGATGGGTGCTGGAATACTGTATTACCAAGAACCAATTGTGAACACCTTTGTAATTGTATGTCTCACGGTGGTATAATAAAAATTAAAAAAAAAAGAAAGACCCTGAACCGAGGGTTTGACTAAGCAGAGAGTCCTCCTATAATGCACTAAACAAATTTGCACAAGTTGCTATTGAGTTTTGGAAGAGAGCAATGGAAATATAGACTTCTTGAAGGAGACCAATTAGATTCTTGTCAAAATGTTTCTGCAGAATCCTGAGGGGTCTTATTATCTCTTAATCAAATTAAAGTGGAATGGAAAGAGATGAAATTATAGGTTGACAGGAAATGGTTTTACCAAAGAATTAATGGTCAATATTTGGGACTGGTAGCTGGAGTTGGAATCCTACTCCAGCTACTTCTTTCATCAGCTAGCTGGAACTCATCTTGAAGCTAGAAAAATAAAACATAATAAAAGGTAATGGTTCTGAAGAAAAAAGAGAGTGTTTTTTGGAAAAATGCTCCTTAGTCACAAAAAATCGGTGGGAGTATGTTATAGTTTTCAAGTAATTGGTCTATCTCACCTACTTCATTAAGTGTATCTGATAGAGTTGTTTGTAGTTACCCTTTATTATCCTTGTAGTGTTGGTGGGGTCTGTAGTTATATCTTCCTTTTCAGTCCCATCATGAGTACTTTTTACCTTTTTCCCTCCATGATGTGACTTACTATTATTTTAGTCTTCAGATAACACCTTAGTTTAATTGGTTTTCACTATTATTTTCTGCTTTTCCAATTTATGTATTTCTATTTATTGGGTAGTATCATTCCCATAATGATGTATACATAGTTTTATTCTTTCTGCTTATTTTGAGTTTAATTTGACCCTTACAAACTTCTTCCTGTGAGATCTAGAATCAATTTAAGACCACTTTAAAATTTAAATATTTCTTATCTTCTTTTTTTTTAAGTGCTGGGGAATTCCTAGGGCCTCATGCATGTGAATCATGTCTTCTACTTCTGAGCTATACCCCTACCCACCTTTCTTGAAATAATCATGTAATGCTATACATTTGAAATAAGCATTTAATGCTATACATTTAACTCTTGACTATTATTTTAGTTCAGTTACATATATTATATTAAATTGCCGTGTTACATATCTTACATATATGTTGTATTCTCACTTTTATTCACTTAGAATATTTTCTAGTTTACCATGAGAATTTTTCTTTGGTACATAGGTTATCTAATTTCCAGATGTTTTTGGATTTGTCCGTTATTTATATATTTCTATTATAATCCCAATAGAATCACATTATAAAGAGCATATGCATTATATGATTTAAATCTTTGTAAATTGATTAAGGTTTGCTGTATGGCTAAGGATATTATCTCCCTTGATGAGGGTCTATGAATGCCTGAAAAGAATGTTTATTCTTCATTGTTATATGGTATGTTCAATAGATGGCAATGAATGTTTTTTTTAATTTTTAGATGTTCTCTGTCAACTTCTGGTGATTATTGACAAGAGATATCTGCAACTACTTTTGTTGATTTACTTATTTCTTTATTCTATTCTACCCTTTTTTAATGTAGTTTGATGCCTTTTACACATTCAAATTGTTATTATTCTTTAAAAATCACTCCATCATGATTTAACATACTTTAATATCCCTTGTTATCTCTGATTGAATTTCTAGTTTGGGTGTTCTCATTGGTATTAATGTGGACATTGTAGTATTTTTTATTGGGTTGTTATATAGTTTCCCTTTAACTTTTGTCTATCTACATATATACTTAAAATTGGTTGATTGTAGCCAACATACATAGTTGGTTGAGCCATTTAGAAAATATAACCCAACAATGTTTGATTTTAAATAAGTTTTGATCATTCTATCTTGTAAATGAACACTAACTGGGAAGGTAACAAGAGAGAAGGGACCCTATACCTTTAACCTAGAATCTATGTACATAGGTTATATAAAAAGCCTTAAATTCTTCCTTCAATTACAAAGATCTCTATCAGATACCTTTTACTATTGTAACCTTACAAGGTTACTATTGTAATCTTATTTGGACAAGGTCTTCTGAGTATTAGGTCTCCTGAGTATTTCATTGGCCCTATACAGCAGGAAATAAAGTTCATGAGAAGTCTTACAATCATATAATTTTCTTACAATGACTCTCTAATATAATGTAAATCTGTGTGCTCACATTGAAAACCCTTCAAGGTACTGTTAAAATGTTTAAGTTTGGTAGTTGCTAATTCTTAAAAAAAAACTTAAAGAGAAGAAAGTAGGCTATTTTATTTTTTTACCTTATCTGTTCATTTGTATCACTTGTCTTTCCGTTGCTCATTGATTTGCTCAAGCAGGCACCAGTAATGTCTCCATTCGTTAGGAATGAGGTACATTATTGTTACTGTTTTGGGCATATTGAGTACTCCATGGATAGCTTGCGTGGCTCTGGGTTCATCCCAAGGGGCCCAGTTTTTTCTGTTATACTTCTTTTTATTTCTGGAGTTACATGATTTTCTCCATTATCTTTTTCCATCTTTTAAGAACTTTTCACACTTCCTTTAGAGTAAGTAGGCTAGTTACTGATCCTAGTTTTCCAACAGTTGACATTGTTTTTTCCTGTGGTAGGATGGGGGGGTGGACATGATAGATAGAGGGAGGTGTCATCATTCCTGAAGGATATGTTATTGCCTACTGAATTTGGGGTTGATAATCCCTTTTATTCAATAATCCCTTTTATTTGAAAGCACTTGAAAATTGAAACTCCATCCATGTGTGCACTGCATAGAGGTTAGGCTGGGACAAATGTCATGTTTTAAGTGCCCGCAGCACTGCTGCCAGGGAAAATTACTCTAAAACTTAGTGTCTTGACACAACATAGACGTTTTTCTGTGCTCAGGATTCCAAGCATTGTTAAGCTGTTTTCTGACTCAGGTGACTGCAGTTATGGTGATGCTTGGGACTGACATCATCTCAATGCTTGATAGTGGGAGAGTCAGTTTCTAACTCAGCTGAGTGTAAACAAATTTAAGTTCTATTTCAAATCTCACTACATGACTGTTGATAGATCCTTGATGACTACTGGTAAGAGACATCAGTTCCTGGTAAGGCATCTTATTGTATGGCAACTTACTTTCCTCGGAACAGGGGTGAGAGTGTTCCAAGAGCACAATATGAGTCTTTTTGTAACTTCATTTTGGAAGTGATCCACCAACATTATAGCCTTATTTTATTTGATGAAGTGAATCTTTGAAGCCAGCCTATACTCTGCAGTAAAAGTATTATAAAGGGACATTAGTATTTTTAAGTTGGGATCATTAAGAACCATTTCAGGCACTGCCTACAACAATTTTGTATGCCAAATGCCCAGTATACATGATTAGTAGGAGTATATTATGTCTTCAGACCTTTTCCATATAACATGGAGGAATATAAAACATTGTCACATGTTTTTGTTTTCTTTGTTTCCTAATAGATTCCATCTGGGTTCAATAGAAATTAAGAGTGTTGAAAAAATGCAAGGCAGATCTAGAAAGAACCAAGGATATGGAAAATAAATGTGGGTATGCTTGTTGCATTATTTTACTGCTAGTACATTTTCCTAGTCTGAATATTGTTAGGCAAATTAAGCATAGGAACCATCTGTTTAGACGAAAACAAGGCACAAATTAACAGGATGAATGTAATTTATTAGAGTATATTACTTCATTTGATACTGCTCAAGTTCATAAATCTTGTAAGTCTGAGATAAAATCACAATAAATAAGAAATAAATTAAGCTACTGCAAAAGTGCCCCGCTAGAGATGACTTTGTGAAATATGAACAAAATTCTTATTTTTGAGACTCAGTTACTGGTATTTGATATGTTACTGGTATTTGCTATGCCAAATACCAGTAACAATTATATACCACATTCCCATGATCTGATTGAATGGTTTGAGGCTCTTTATGTTCCTGGAGCAAGCAGATGCCCTTGGGCTCTATTAGCATTAGACAGGACATATGGAGATGTTACTGGTACCCGCTCGAGCAAATCGATGATGAACGGGAAGAGTGATACAGTGATACAGTGGTACAGTGAGAGACTCAGATTAGCTTAAGACTGGTATAGGTAAGGTCTTTGAAAAAACTAAATCCTTGGGTATGAAGCTGCTAGGATGAAGAACAGAGAGTAGATTCTGTTTAGCTAAGTAGAAGATATGCTTATGATATACTCAGTAAGCAACAGAGTTTGTTTTCTCATGTGATTCATAATAACATTTTTAGTCCATATGAATTTCTGCAATGTAATCTGGCTACTCCCCTACCAATCAGTATAATGTTTCTACCCTCCTTAAATCTAGATAAGTTTTATATTCACTTTGACTATTGGAATATAGAAAAGATTATTCTAAACCATATCTAGTTATCACTATGAACAGGTTTAAGAATTTAGTCATCTGTCTCTTGAGACTATATTGTAAATATTGTAAATCTGGACTATTAGTGAGAAAACCATATGGAGATGTGGTACAGTTTATACATGGGAGTTAAAAAAACATCTGGAATGTCCTGATTGCTAGAGCCTCTAGGTGACTTGAACCACATCTCTGTCTAATTGCAGTCACATGTAAAACCAAGCGGTTGATGTTAGAGAAATAGTACAAAGGTTAAGATGCTTGTCTTGTACACAATGACCCTGGCTCAACCCCCAGGACAGCTATGAACAAACCCCCAAGCACTTTCAGGAGTGAATCCTGAGTACAGAGCTAGGAATAAGCCCTGAACGTTATCTGGTCCCAACACCGAAAAAGAGACAAGAAAAATCAAGTCGGCCCTAGTAAACTGGTTTGCAATCTGTAGAATCATGAAAGATAGCAGCAAATTATATTTTTTAATTTCTTTTTATTTTTGGTTACTTTGGGCCAGATACGGCCCAAAGTGTTTCGAATAATCTGTGACTGTGTGCTCTAGGATCACTCTTGGCATTGCTTGCGGGACCATGTGTTTTGCCAAGAATTGAACCAGGTTCTGCTGCATGCAAGGCAAACACCTTCAACCTTCAAACTCAAGAGCTGTCTCTTCAGCTCTTGAGTTAAGTTTAGAATAATTGAAATAAAACAATAGACCATATGTACCATGTTTTATGTAGTAATTATCTAGAATTTAAATGTTATACATAGAGAGAAATATTTCAAGAGTATTTGATTAGATTATTTAATAATTAATATCACAGATATATATCCCTATTACATAATATCTAGATATAAATAAAATGGTATATTAGTTTAACTACATTCTGTAACTTAAATTTTATTGAAAAAATAACAACTGCTTCACTCTAACAAAAAATATTGTATATATTTGTTTCCTATAATCATTTTTTCATGAACATATATATTTTTAACTCAAATTATATTAGTATGTTTCTCACCTCTTTCACTCAAGTGACTTATTGAGCATTTTTATGGCATTAAACTTTGAAAAACATAATGACTGGGACCAGATAGTACAGAGGAAACAGCATTTGCCTTGCATGCAGCTGACTGGGATTCAATCCCTGACAATCTATATGGGCTCACAAGCATTGGCAGGTAAGATCCCTTAGCACAGAGTGAGGAGTAAGCCCTAAGCACAGCAAATGTGGCACAAAAACTGAAAAAAAAATCCCAACCCCAAACAATATAAGCATCATTAGTGTATAAACTGATCTTGCATATGAATTCAGTATGCTTCACCTAAATCTCCCTTATATAATAATATTATTTCACTTTTATGTCTAGAAATATAAGTTTTAGTTTTGTACATAAAGGTGTACCCAACTTTGATTATCTCCTTAGAAAGAAGGCCCAGCTAAAGAAAAAAAAAAACATTATACAGTTCTAAAAAATTCACGTTAGGCTTGCTCTTCAAGCCCATATTCTTCCTTGGACATGAATCTTGCTTGCAATGTCTCTGTGTCTCTTTGCTAGCTAGGTTTCCCCTCTGGAGAAGCCCATGCTCTCTCTTAAAACATGTACATCATCTCTTTCTCTCCCCTCCAACTTTCTTTTTTTTATCTTTCTAAATAAGTTTTGATCAATAAAAATATCTTGCTTCACTAAAAATAAATAAATAATAAATAATTCATTTTATTGAACTGGGCTGCCCAAGGCTAGTTATGTAAAATACTTCCACATTCATCAGACTTTTAGGATGGCAGATAAACTCCACCTGGAGTATCAACTTTGATTAATTTCTAGTGGTGACGTGGTATTCCTTGATGAGGACTGCAAGGCCACAAGCAGGTCCAGCTGCAGTGACTGCTAAGATAAATGAATGATTCTTAACTTAAGTGGAGATAAAAGAATGAAAGCACACGTGTTTTTTATCTGTCAACCCAGCCTTTAGCAATATCTAAATCGGAATGCTTATGCATTATTTGTCAATGTGAAATGCAAACGAAAACTTCTTTTCTGTTATAATGCATAGTTCCATAATTATAAATGAATGATATTTTAAATTCTTTATGTTCATCTGAATTTATTTCTTTGTGAATTACTTTCTCATTAAACTTGGTTTGTGATTTCATTGCTTTGCCAATGTAATTTATAAGTGACTTTATACCTATAAAGACAATAAGATAGTTTTCTATTTTCCAATTTATCATCTTTTTTAAAGATTTCTTTAATATTTTATGATAAAAATGTTATATGATCTAATATATTAACATTTATCTTCATGACTTCTTTATTTGCATGCTTAAAGCATTCTTTCCCACCATACAGTGTTATTAATTTTCGTCTGTATATTCTCCTGGTACATTTGTATAACTTTTTTCCTGTTATATGGATTATGCTTAATATCCACCTAATTCATCTATGTCTCAAAAAAATAAGACAATGGGGCGGAGCGATAGCCCAGCGGCAGGGTGTTTGCCTTGCATGCGGCCGGCCTGTGCCGGTCCGGGGTTCGATCCCGGCATCCCATATGGTCCCCGAGCACCGCCAGGAGTAATTCCTGAGTGCAGAGCCAGGAGTAACCCCTGAGCAATGCCAGGTGTGGCGCAAAAAGCAAAATAAAAAATAATAATAAGACAAGGGGAAGACTATTGAATAAGGACAAATCAAACAAATTAAAAATTATAATATTGATATAGCAATAGTGTAATTATAATAAAGCTGATGTACCATCCAGACAGTAAAATTTAAGGTAAAAGCATTAAGTGAATAAAGATAAATAATGATATTTAAGTATTGAATGGATCTTTATGGAAAATATACTAGAATTTTATGAAAATTCACAGACAGTTGATAGATAACAGAACTATAAAGAAAACCCTAAGACCTAAAAATGACTGTACCAGATTTTAATAAACTTTAGATCTTGAACAAATGAAACAGATTAAAGCATTTAAAAATGGCTGGACGCTAGTACTGGGATATGTACCTGACCCCAGTTTAATCCACAGCACCCCATTATACACTATTGCTTTGGCACCCTGTACCCCTGGAGGCCATAGTACCTCAGACCTTGAGCATTCCTACATCCTATGGTTCAACAGAATGGCCTGCTCAGCTGAGAATCATGGGAAATGACCCTTGATCACCATATCTTAAAAATACATTTAAATAGAATGAAATAGTAATTCTATTTTTTTTAAAAACTGAATACATTTGGATTATGTATATAATAAAAACAATCTATAAGTTAGTGGAACTTATATCTTATACCAAAATATACATGTTTTACTGTATGTCATATGTTAGGTCATATAAAATTTCAATAAAAACAAATCATGGTTCTCTGATCTCCATAAAAAATTAATTTGGGAAAATATTTTAAAATAAACGTACAAATACTTGGACTTCAAACAATAATATTTAAAAATAAATCATCCACTTCAATAATATCTTGAATAGAAGGATACAAAAGTCCAATTGTAAGTTGTTTAAAATAACCATGGCACTACATAGGACATTTAGCTAATCCTAAACTTAGTAGAAAATTTTACCTGTAAAATCTCTAAAAATCTAAATAAACTTGATCCATTAAGCACTATTAGCCAAGTATCATTGGGAATGGCCCCAGGCCCTCTGACTACTGCTTAGAAAGGACTCCATTCCCACAAAACAAATGGAAACAAACTAACAAAGAGTTCATGTAAATGTCAAATACATTATTCGAATAAAAAATAAATAAATTCATGTATCAGAAAACAGAGTACAAGAGTTAGTTCTCAAATAAGCAGACAATTGAAGCGTTCACACGAGTCATCTGAAGAAAAATTACCAATATTTAACACTGAATAAATGACTGAACACATTACAGACAGAGAACAATACAACACTGGATATATATACTAAGCTCTTGTATTAATAAACGTAAGAATATTTTTTTAAACTCAAGATAATTTCTCCAGGACATGCAGTTAATAAAAGTTCCTTAAGATGAAGAATCAAATGTTAAATGAATAGAAAGCCTTGAAAGAGTAATGAACAAAAACAGGAAGGTTGGCCAAATGCAATGATTCTTCTCTTAGTAAGATGAAATTGATATTCCTGCCTGACACCTCCACACAATAGACTCTGTGTATGATGTATGGAGCCTTTATCTGATAACTCAGGAAAGATAATAGTAGCAGAAGTTTGAGGAAGAAGACCAGAACCCAAAAATACCATGGAATCAGAAGGGAATTTTTATTTCTACCCCCTTCCAGGACCCTGTTGGAAAAACGCAGCAGACAAATGAATCCCAAAGACGCTTTGCTGCAGTTTTGAAAAGGCATTCACTTCAATTTCAAAGAAAGAGAAAAAGATGTTTTTGATTCATTTTTTCCTTTCTGTTTCTCAAACCTTAGGCAAACCCCTACAGCAGCAGTGATAGCAGAGGGTGCCTGGCAAGGCAAGTTCAGTAGTCAAAGACCCTTCTCAGAAAAGAGAAAGAGAGAGAAAGGGAAAGAAATAAAGAAACTGCCATGGAGGCGGGCTGGGGGTGGGGGAGGGAACTGGGGATGTTGGTGGTGGGAGATGGGCACTGGTGGAGGGATGGGTGCTGGAATACTGTATGACCAAAGATCAAATATGAACTTTTTTAAAAAACATTTTATTATACCACCGTGAGATATACAATTACAATGTTGTTCATGTTTGGAGGTTTCGGTCACATAGTGTTTCAGCACCCCGCCCCCCACCAGTGCCCATTTCCCACCACCAATGTCCTCAATTCCCTCCCCCTCCCCATAGCCTGCCTAAATGGCAGGTTCTTTATGTCTTTTTCTCTCTCCTTCTCTCTTTTTTCCTTCTCTTACACATTGTGGGTTGCAACACATACACTTAGAAGCCATCATGTGCATTTTTTCCCCTGTATTTAATGCTCAGTTCTATGCTGGTATCAGCCCTTTTGAATTTATTCACACATGTTCCCTTCTCTATCTTACCTAATCTCTGACTCCCACACGTTTGCGGTAATTTCCACTTTTGGTAAGATCACCTGATATATTTATGTCATGCAAATAAATGCAGTCATTCTATGTCTCTCTCTTTCCTTCTGACTAATTTCACTCAACATGATCCTTTCCATGCCCATCCATTTATAGGCGAATTTCATAACCTCATTTTTTCCTAACAGCTCCATAGTATTCCATTGTGTACATGTACCACAGTATCTTTTATCCAGTCATCAGTTCTCGGGCATACTGGTTGTTTTCAGGTCTGGCTATTGTGAATAGTGCTGCTATGAAAATAAAAGTGCGGATTGTGTTTCTGCTGTGTGTTTTTGGCTTCCCACGTTATATTCCCAGGAGTGGTATGGCTGGGTCAAAGGGAGCTCAATTCTGGTTTTTTGAAAAAATAAACAAAATTGACAAACCATTGGCAAGACTTATAAGTACAGGGAAAGAGAAAACCCAAATAAACAGAATCAGAAATAAAAAGGGTGACATCACAACAGAAACCACAGAAATCCAAAAGATCATCAGAGATTACTTTGAGAGCCTGTATGCCGTGAAACATGAGAATCTAGAAGAAATGGATCAATTCCTGAAGTCCTATAACCTCCCACAGCTGAAACAAGAAGTCCTCCAATACCTGAATAAGCCTATCACCATCGAGAAAATTGAAACAGTAATTAAAAAGTCTGCCCAAACACAAAAGCCCAGGTCCAGACGGATTCACTAGTGAACTCTACCAAACCTTTCAGGAGGACCTACTGCAAGTCCTTTTCAAGCTCTTCCAGGAAATAGAAGAAACAGAAACACTCCCAAACAGCTTCTATGAGGCACATATCACCCTGATACCCAAAGCAGGGAGAGACAACACAAAGAAAGAAAACTACAGACCAATATCCCTGATGAACACGGATGCTAAGATCTTCAACAAAATACTAGCAAACAGAATCCAAAGAATCATCAAGAAGATTATACATCATGACCAAGTAGGATTCATCCCAGGAATGCAAGGATGGTTCAACATTCGCAAGTCAATCAACATAATGCATCATATCAATAATAGAAAAAATAAAAACCATATGATCCTATCAATAGACGCAGAGAAAGCATTTGACAAGATCCAGCACCCGTTCATGATTAAAACCCTCCAGAAAATGGGAATTGAAGGGACTTTCCTCAAGATAGTTACAGCCATCTTCCAAAAGACCACAGCGAGCATCATTCTAAATGGGGGAAAGTTGAAAGCCTTCCCCTGAGATCAGGGAGAAGACAAGGTTGCCCACTCTCACCTCTTTTATTCAATATACTGCTGGAAGTACTTGCCATAGCAATAAGAGAAGAAAAGGACATCAAGGGCATCCAGATAGGCAAGGAAGAAGTCAAGCTATCATTATTTGCAGATGACATTCTCTACCAAAAAACTCCTAGAAACAATAGACGCATATAGTAGAGTGGCAGGATACAAAATCAACACCCAAAAGTCAGTGGCTTTCCTATATACAAATAACGAAAGAGAAGAAAGGGATATTAAGGAAACTATTCCATTCACAATTGTGCCACAAAAAATTAAATACCTAAGAATCAACTTACCCAAGTATGTAAAGGACCTGTACAAAAAAAAACTACAAGACACTGCTCCAAGAGATAAAAGAGGACACAAGGAAATGGAAACACATTCCCTGTTCATGGATGGGGAGAATCAACATTGTCAAAATGGTAATACTCCCTAGAGCTCTGTACAGATTCAATGCAGTCCCTATGAGGATACTGATGACATTCTTCAAAGAAATTGACCAAACACTCCTGAAATTTGTATGGAACAATAAACCCCCAAGGATAGCTAAAGCAATCCTCGGGAAAAAGAAGATGGGAGGCATCACCTTTCCCAACTTCAAATTGTACTACAAGGCAGTAGTGATTAAAAACAGCATGGTATTGGAATAAAAACAGACCTGTGGACCTATGGAATAGAATTGAGTATCCTGACACCCAACCTCAAACACATGAGCATTTAATCTTTGATAAAGTTGCAATGAGTCTAAAATGGAGTAAGGAAAGCCTCTACAACAAGTGGTGTTGGGAAAACTGGGCACCGACATGTGAAAAAAAATGAATTGGGACCTGTGTCTAACACCATGCACAAAAATCAGATCAAAATGGATTAAAGATCTCAATATCAGACTTGAATCCATAGAGTACATTGAAGAAAATATAGGAAAGACCCTCCACGACATTGAAGCTAAAGGCATCTTCAAAGGTGAAACATCACTAACAAAGCAACTAGAAGAAAAGATAAACATACGGGACTACATGAAACTAAAAAGCTTCTGCACCTCAAAAGAAACAGTGACTAAGATACAAAAGCAGTCCACAGAATGGGAAAGAATATTCACCCAATAACCAACTGATAAGGGGTTAATATCCAGGATATATCAGGCACTGGTAGAACTTGACAAGAAGAAAACAAACAACCCCATCAAAAAATGGGGAGAAGATATGAACAGAAACTTCAGCAAGGGAAGAAATTCGAATGGCCTAAAAACATATGAAAAAATGCTCATCATCACTAATCATCAGAGAGATGCAAATCAAAACAACAATGAGATACCACTTTACACCACAGAGACTGGCACATATTCAAAAGAGCAAGAACAACAAGTGCTGGCATGTATGTGGGGAAAAGGGGACACTCATCCATTGTTGGTGGGAATACCAGCTGGTACAGCCTTTCTGGAAAACAATATGGACATTCCTCCCAAGACTAGAAATTGAACTCCCATTTGACCCAGCCATACCACTCCTGGGAATCTACTCTGGGAAACCAAAAATACGTGAGCGGAAACACCATCCCTACTTTTATGTTCATAGCAGCATTATTCACAATAGCCAGAATCTGGAAGCAACCAGAGTGCCCGAAAATCGATGACTGGATAAAGAAGCTTTGGCACATCTACACAATGGAATACTATGCAGCTGTTAGGAAAAATGAAGTTATAAAATTTGCCTATAAATGGATGGACATGGAGAAGATTATGTTGAGCGAAATTAGCCAGAAGGAGAGAGACAGATACAGAATGACTGCATTTATTTGCATGGCATAAATATATATGTACATATTATGATACCAATATCCAAGGTCAAGTGAAACATATATCAGGAGGTCTTGTCAAAGATGGAAATTATCACAAACGTGTGGGAGTCAGAGTTTAGGTAAGACAGAAAATGGAACAGTGTGCTAACAGCTGTCGAGGGTACTAATGCCAACCTAGAACTGAGCATTAAATAGAGGCAAAAGGATACACATGACAACCTTTTTAATGTATGTTCTGTAATCCATAGTCTGGAAGGGAAGGGAAAGAGAAAGAGAGAGAGAAAGGGAAAGAAATAAAGAACCTGCCATGGAGATGGGCTGGGGAGGGAGGGGGAACCGGGGACGTTGGTGGTGGGAGATGGGCACTGGTGGAGGGACGGGTGCTGGAACACTGTATGACCAAAACCAAAATATGAACTTTTTAATTGTATATCTCTTTTTATTTGTATATCTCACGGTGGTATAATAAAATACTTAAAATAAGGGAGCTCAATTACTAGTATTTGGAGGAATGTTCATATTATTTTCCAGAAAGGTTGTACAAGTCGACATTCCCACCAACAATGTATGAGAATCCCCATTTCCCCGCATCCACGCCAGCACTTGTTGCTTTTACCCTTTTGGACATGGGCCAGTCTCTGTGGTGTGAGGTGATATCTCATTGTTGTTTTGATTTGCATCTCTCTGATGATTAGTGATGATGAGCATTTTTTCATATGCCTTTTGGCCATTCGAATTTCTTCCTTGTCAAAGTTTCTGTTCATCTCTTCTCCCCATTTTTAATGGGGTTGGCTGTTTTTTTTCTTAAATAGCTGTACCAGTGCCTGATATATCCTGGGTATTAACCCCTTATCAGATGGGTATTGGGTGAATATTTTTTTCCATTCTGTGGACTGTCTTTCTATCTTGGTCACTGTTTCTTTCAAGGTGCAGAAGCTCTTCATGTAGTCCCATATGTTTATATTTTCTTCTAGTTGCTTTGTTAATGGTGTTTCACCTTTGAAGATGTCTTTAGCTTCAATGTCGTGGAGGGTTTTTTCCTATATTTTTCTTCAACGTACTTTATGGATTCAGGTCTGATAATGAGATCTTTAATCCATTTTGATCTGATTTTGTGCAAGGTGTTAGACACAGGTTCAAATTCATTTTTTTACATGTAGCTGTCCAGTTTTCCCAGCACCACTTGTTGAAGAGGTTTTCCTTACTCCAGTTTGGACTCTTTGCACCTTTATCAAAGATTAACTGATCAGGTCTTTGAGGGTGGGTGTCAGAATACTCAACTCCATAGGTCCACAGGTCTGTTTTTATTCCATAGGTCCACAGGTCTGTTTTTATTCCAGTACTACACTGTTTTAATTACTGCTGCTTTGTAGTACAGTTTGAGGTTGGGAAAGGTGATGCCTCCCATATTCTTCTTCCCAAGGATTGCTTTAGCTATCCGTGGGGGTTTATTATTCCATACGAATTTCAGGAGTGTTTGGTCAATTTCTTTAAAGAATGTCATGGGTATCCTTATAGGAACCACATTGAATCTGTGCAAAGCTCTAGGGAGTATTACCATCTTGACAATGTTAATTCTCCCCATCCATGAACAGGGAATGATGTGTTTCCATTTCCTCGTGTCCTCTTTTATTTCTTGAAGCAGTGTCTTGTAGTTCTCTTTGTATAGGTCCTTTACACACTTGGTTAAGCTGATTCTTAGGTATTTGATTTTCTGTGGCAAAGTTGTGAATGGAATCGATTTCTTAATATCCCTTTCTTCTCTTTCGTTATTTGTGTATAGGAAGGCCACCGACTTTTTGGTGTTGATTTTGTACCCTTCCACTCTACTATACATATCTATTGTTTCTAAGAGTTTTTGGGTCGAGAGTTTATGGTTCTCTAAGTATAATATCATGTCATCTGCAAATAATGATAGCTTGATTTCTTCCTTGCCTATATGGATGCCCTTAATGTCCTTTTTCTTCTCTGATTGCTATGGCAAGTACTTCCAGTACTATATTGAATAAAAGAGGTGAGAGAGGGCATCCTTGTCATGTTTCCTGATCTTAAGGGGAAGGCTTTCAATTTTTCCCCATTGAGAATGATACTCGCTGTGGGCTTTTGATAGATGGCTTTGACTATCTTGAGGAAGCTTCCCTTCAATTCCCATTTTATGGAGGGTTTTAATCATGAATGGGTGCTGGATCTTGTCAAATGCTTTTTCTTCATCTATCGGTAGGACCATATGGTTTTTATTTTTTCTCTTAATTGATATGATGTATTATGTTGATTGATTTGCAAATGTTGAATCATCCTTGCATTCCCGGGATGAATCCTACTTGGTCATGATGTATGATCTTTTTGATGATTCTTTGGATTCTGTTTGCTAGTATTTTGTTGAAGATCTTAGCATCTGTGTTCATCAAAGAGATTGGTCTGTAATTTTCCTTCTTTGTGTTGTCTCTCCCTGCTTTGGGTATCAGGGTGATATGTGCCTCGTAGAAGCTGTTTGGGAGTGTTTCTGTTTCTTCTATTTCCTGGAAGAGCTTGAACAGGACAGGCAGTAAGTCCTGTAAGGTTTGGTAGAATTCTCTAGTGAACCCATCTGAACCTGGGCTTTTGTGTTCGGGCAGATTTTTAATTACTGTTTCAATTTCCTCGATGGTGATAGGCTTATTTAGGTATTGGAGGTCTTCTTGTTTCAGCCGTGGGAGGTTATAGGACTTCAGGAGTTTATCCATTTCTTCTAGGTTCTCATGTTTTGTGGCATACAGGTTCTCAAAGTAATTTCTGATGATCTTTTGGATTTCTGTTTTTTCTGTTGTGATGTCACCATTTTCATTTCTGATTCTGTTTATTTGGGTTCTCTCTTTCCCTGTCCTTACCAGTCTTGCCAGTGGCTTGTCGATCTTGTTTAATTTTTCAAAGAACCAGCTCTTGGTTTCATTAATCTTTTGGATTTTTTTTGCTTTCCAGCTCGTTTATTTCCTCCCTAAGTTTTATTATTTCCTTCCTTTTCGCCTGGGTTGGGCTTCTTTTGTTGGTCTTTTTCTAATATTTTCAGCTGTGAGGTCAGGTTATTTATGTGGGCCCTTTCTTCTTTCCTTATGAATCCTTGCAGAGCTGTGAACTTTCCTCTTAACACAGCTTTTTGCTGTATCCCACAAGTTCTGATAGTTGGTATCTTCATTGTCATTTTTTTCTAGGAATCTTTGGATTTCCTGTTTGATTTCTTTTATGACCCATTTGTTGTTCAGCAGTGAGCTGTTTAGTTTCCAGGTGTTTGGTTTGGCTCCCTGCTTCTGTGTATGGTTAACACTATATTCAGTGCATCGTGATCTGAAAAGATAGTTGACACAATTTCAATCTTTTTTAATTTATTTTTTTTTAATTTTTTTACTTTTACAATTACAAAGATATACAATTAAAAAGTTCATATTTGGGTTTTGGTCATACAGTGTTCCAGCACCCATCCCGCCACCAGTGCCCATCTCCCACCACCAACATCCCCGGTTTCCTCCCCATGCCCCAGCCCTCCTCCATGCCAGGTTCTTTATTTCTTTCCATTTCTCTCTCTTTCTCTTTTCCTTTCCCTCCAGACTATGGATTACAGAACATACATTAAAGGGTTGTCATGTGTATATTTTTTGCCTCTATTTAATGCTCAGTTCTAAGTTGGCATTAGTACCGGCTCAGTATATGGTCTATCTTGGATTATGTCTCCATGTGCACTGTATATATCAACCGAAAAATCCCTGTATATATCAACCAACTCTCTTTCTTCCATTTCTTCCTTCAGGTCCAGTATTTCCCTGGTGAGTTTCAGTCTCGTCGATCTATTCATAGTTGATAAGGCAGTGTTGAAGTCTCCGACTATTATTGTGCTACTGTTAATGTCTTCTCTGAGGTCTATTAATAGTCGTTTTAAGTATTTTGCTGGCCCTTCATTTGGTGCATATATGTTTAGTAGTGTGATTTCTTCCTGGTATACATACCCCTTAATTATTAAGAAATGGTCTTCATTGTCCCTTCTAACTTTTTTCAGCCTGAAGTCTATATTGTTAGATATGAGTATGGCCACACCCGCCTTTTTGGAGGGGTTGTTTGCATGGAGAATGGTCTTCCAGCCTTTGACTTTGAGTCTGTGTTTGCTCTTGTTATTCAGCTGTGTTTCTTGTAGGCAGCAGAATGTTGTATTCAGTTTTTAATCCATTTTACCACCCTGTGTCTCCCTAATTGATGCATTTAGACCATTGATGTTGAGAGAGATTATTGTCATTGGATTTTGTGCCATCTTTCTGTTTAAACTTGTTGTGGTTTTGGGTTGTCTTATTGTACAATAGACTCTCCAATCCTTTTAAAGTTGGTTTTGAGTCTATGAATTTCCTGAATTGTTGTTTATCCATGAAGTTGTATATCTTTCCTTCACATCTGAAAGTAAGTCTAGCTGGGTAAAGAATTCTTGGTGAGGCCTGAAGTTCATTGAGTCTTTTCACAATATCCCACCACTGTTTTCGGGCTTGGAGTGTTTCATCTGAGAAGTCTGCTGTAAATCTCAGGGATGTTCTTTTGTATGTGATTTCCTTCTTTGAACTTGCTGCTTTCAGTATTCTATCTCTGTCTATCGTTTTTGTCATTTTAATAAGGATGTGTCTTGGAGTATTCTTATTGGGGTTTCTTTTAGCTGGTATCCTCCGGGCCTCCTGTATCTGGGAGCATGCTTTTTTCAGTTCAGGGAACTTCTCAGCGATGATGGCTTTGACAGTTTCTTCTTCATCTGGGTTTTCTTCTTGCCCTTCTGGGACCCCAATGATGCGTATGTTGTTCCTTTTGGCTTCATCCCAATTTTCTCTGGTAGTCTGTTCATTGATTGTGAGTCTTTTTTCCATCTTCTGGTGTTGTCTTCAGAATCTCTGAACCTCGTCTTCGAGATCACTAATTCTTTCTTCAGTAGCTGTTATTCTTCTTTGGAGGCCTTCCCCTGTGTTTTTCAGTTCACTTACCTCATTTTTAATATCTGTCATTTCTGCTTGTACTTTGTTCTGAAATGTATTCAATTCTGCTCTCATGTCCTCCTGTATTTTATTGACTTTGTATTCCATTGTTTCTTTGAGTTCCTTGTGCATCTTTAACAGTTCATTCCGAAATTCCTTTTCAGAGAGGTTATATAGCTCATCGTTATTGCTTGACTCATCTGTATTAGTGACTGCAATCCGTAGAGCTTGAAGGAATTCCTGCGTTGCTTTACCATAATGACTATCGTAGGTTGAAAACGTGTTTTCTGGGTGAGTAGTAAATAGAGTTAGTAGGTGCCTGAATTACTTTGCAGCTAGGGACATATAGCAAAGAGTGTAGGGGCAAATGCTCAGTGGTATCTCAGGTAGATAGATAATGCTTTGCGTGGATGCGCTAGCATTCGCAAGAGTTTTGAATTTTGGGGTGTCGGTGGGTGGTTCTGGAGTCAGGGGGTCGGGGTGGGGGTAGTGCAGTGGAAGGTCCAAGGAAGTTGGGTGTGGCTTGGTCCCTTCTCAAAGTGCCAGCCCTTTATCCTGGAGAGGAGTGGCTCGGGGCTGCCTCCCGCCGGGAATGCACCTGGTGGGGAGAGCAGAGATCTGCTGGGCGTCGGGGGTGGATGGCATCAGGTGGGAGGTCCAAGGAAGCTGGGTGTGGCTTGGTCCCCTTCTCAAAGTGCCAGCCCTTTATCCTGGAGCTGAGTGGATCGGGGCTGCCTGCCATGGGAACGCACCTGGTGGGGAGAGCCCCAAATATGAGCTTTTTAATTGTATATTTTGTAATATGTAAAGTCCGACCATGCTGGCCAGACTCGGAGTAGAGTTTTGGGCCCTGCCCTTTCCTCCACCTCCATGCCAGTTGCCCTGGAAGAGAGAGACCCACCCACGCCAGACTCAGCTAATTTGCAACCCTGGAAGAGATCCCGACCCATCCACTTCAGACCCACAGCTGTGCTGCTCAGCCGGCCCCATGAGGGAAGCAACCCATGGAGCTGACCTCCCGGTAAGGGGCTCAGCCATCCCTTGGCTGAGTCCAACATTGCTCCAAGGGTTTGCTCTCATGAACAGCATGGAGAGACCATGCTGGCTGGACTCAGAGTGGGAGTTTTGGGCCCTGCCCTTTCCTCTGCCTCCATGCCAGTTTCCCCGGAAGAGAGAGACCCACCCACGCCAGACCCAAGTGTCCCTTGGCGTGCTGCCGCAAAGCGTCGCGAGATATTTTTTATAGGATACTGAATTTTGCATAAGATTCTTCCCAATTTCTTTCACATTTATACAAAGTAAACAGTTATAGACATGTTTTGACTGATACCAGTAAGCCTGGCAAGAAGCTAGAGCAAACCACACATCATGCAGTCAGTCATTCTCAACATCCAGACTCCATAGTTCCTCAGAGATCCATCCAAGAGAAAACTATATCTTCCCCCTTTAAGTTCCATCAGTAAATGCTCAGGTTGAGAGCCTTCTACTGAGACTATACCACCTACATGGTAAAGCCTGGTAAGCTACCATGTTTTATTTACTTTTATGCCAAAGACTAGTAACTATTATGGACCTCAGTTCCATAACCTGAAGAATGGTTTCGGGCTCCTCCTGTCCCTGTAGCAAGTAGATGCCCTTGGGTTACACTTGCTTGTGATAGGACTAATGGAGATGTTACTAGTGCCCACTCGAGCAAATCGATGAACAATGGGAAGACAGTGATACAGTGACAGTGATCTTTGTAATTGTATATCTCACGGTGGTACAATAAAATACTTGGGGGAAAAAAGACCCTTCTCTCCCATCAGCAAAGCTGTAAATTCAGGAATGTGGGGCAAACCTCCCTGTCCTCTGGTCATTTGGCCTGATGTAAACACAGTGGAATATGTGCACAACACAGAAGTAAGTAAAGTCTCAACTCTGGGGATGGAGGATTGAGAAGCGGAATCCCAATAGAAATAAAACAGAGAGATGGGGGTAAAGTTCGGTATTTCTGAGCTGCACATGCAAACATCTGATATCAGGGAGAATGCCAGGAGGGTCCCAGATGAACCACCAGGATCTCATTAGACACAGGCAAAATTCAGACATCACTGAAAAAATCTAGAACTCTAACATTGCCACAGAATGTCCACAGGAGTTGGATCTTGTGAGCTGAACTTTCCTAGGTTAACAGTCAGCAAAAGCAAAAACAAACAAACAAACAAACAAACAAACTATTTTTATATAACTTTAGTAAACCCCAGAATCCCAGTCCATGAAACTTATTCAGGAATAATTCAAAAGTACTTGTCAGGGGCCAGAGCAATAGTCCTCTGGGTAGGGCATTTGCCTTGCACCCAGCAGACCTGGGTTCAATCCCGGCATCCCATATGGTCCCCCGAGCACTAGCAGGAGTGATTCCTGAGTGCAGAGCCAGGAATACCCCCTAAGCATAGCCGGGTGTGACCCAAAAAGAAAAAAATTTTACTTGTCATACTCATTTCCCACCCCATCACAACTTATATAGGATAAAGAATTCTAAGACATTATTTTACACTATATCGAAAAGATTTCAAAGCAGTTGTATAAATGCGCCAATAAGCAATTATAAATACTAAAACATCTTGGCCTATACCACAATGAATAAGAGACACTGAAATGTAAATGTATCCTCTATTAAATACTAAAATTGAGAAACACCCTAAAGGAAATTGGATAACATGGAAGTGCATTTTTTAAAGCTACACTTGTTTCATATCATGAAAGAAAGGGTTCTATGGAAAAGTGTGTATGGGATAGGCTAGAAGGTGCATTATATTGAACTTATTATCTTTTTTCTATAGAAGTCTATGATTTGATCAAGTAGCAATGGAATCTCAGTCTGGATCCATGCATTGGGAACTTAGTTAGAGGATACCTTTTTTTTTTTTTAACCCGGCTCATTACTTATATCCTTCTTTCTAAATTAAGTGAGATTCTATTTTTTAAACTTGTCTTGTCACTCTTCTTCCCATTGTTCATCGATTTGCTCAAGCAGGCACCAGTAACGTCTCCATTCGTTGAGAATGAGGTCCATTATCATTACTGTTTTGGGCATATCGAATACACCACGGGTAGCTTGCCAAGCTCTATCATGGCTCTGGGCTCATCCCAGGGGCCCAGTCTTTTCTATGTCAGACCATCAACCATCCAGGGCCCATGGGACAGAGCCCTGGGTGTAGACAAGCCTGTCTCCTGTCTGCCACCAGCTGATGCAGCCTGGCACTGCAGCCATACCTGCAACACCTTGAGGGACAGAATTTATATTTGGAGCAAAGAAAAGGGGGCCAGCACAAGAGAGCAGTCAGTGGTGTTGACTAAGATGCTTCTGTTACCTTTAGGTACTTTTCTGCATTAGAATTTAGTAAAAGACACATTATTTCCACGTCATTTTGGGTATAGGCCAGGACGTCTGAAACTTGGACGTGTTGGATGACTGTTTCCTTGCATTAAGGGCTGTCAAGTGTATTATAGGAAGCTTAGTGTCATTCCTGGCCCTTATACAAGATGCCAGTAGCACTTCTCCCTACCCCCCCATAAATATTTCCAAACATTTCCCGATGTTCCCTGAGGGAATCTGTGTATACAAAACACCATATCATTTAGAATGCTGCTTTAGAGAGTATGAAACAGTTGAGATTTGTGGAACAGGGGTAATATTAAAGCACCACCCAGATTAAAGCATAAGTGTCACATCAGCATCAACATCATATTGAGGTATATCAATATGATCATATCAAGGCAAGATGTCTCTATGGGTGCCAGAGCAATAGTACAGCAGACAGGGCATTTGCCTTGCATGCAGTTGACCCGGTTCATCCTCGGCATCCCATACAGTCCCCAAGCACCAAGCCAGGAGTAACCCCTGAGCATTGCCCACCCCCAAAAAAAAGCAAAAAAATATGATTTAATTAGTCAATTAATTAATTGAGTCCAATTAACATAAGCTTGACTCTCCAGTACATTATAAATGCATGAGTTAGGGTATGTTGGTCATATGGTTATTCCCCTAGGACATGTGTCAGAATTTTCTAGAGAGCTTTAAATTTTCCCAGATAAAAATTACAAAGGAGTGCCCTGTGTCTCCACAATTCCACTCCTAAGCGAAGGACATGAAAACATTCAATCCAAAAAAATTTACATTTCTGAGTTCAAATCAGAATGATTTACAATAGCAAAAACATGGAATCAACGTAGATTCCCATGAACATATAACTGATAAAGAATCTGCTTCATTTTCTCAGTGGAACACTTCTCTGCCATTAAAAAGAAAATGAAATGCCATCTAAAATAAAATTGATAGAATTTGAGGTGATTATGCTAAAGTTACAAAGTAAAGGGAAGTGAAAGACAATTACCAGATTATTTCACTCATCACTTGTATCACTTGTCTTCCCGTTGTTTATTGGTTTGCTCTAGCAGGCACCAGTAACATCTCCATACATCCCTGTTGCATGCTAGTGTGGCCCAAGAGCATCTGCTCGCTCCAGAAACATGAAGAGCCTCAAACCATTCATTTAGGTCATGGGAATGAGGTCTATAATTGTTACTGTTTTGGCATATCAAATACAACATGGGTAGCTTGCCAAGCTCTGCTGTATGGGTGGGATATTCTTGGTAGTAGATAGGCTCTCAGTTTGTGCAATTACTGATGAACCGCAATAGGGAGAGATGGCCTTTTCTCTTGGGTGGAGCTCTGACAAGCTGTGGAGTCTGGATGCTGAAAATGGCGATCCTCATGGTGTGGGGGGGTTCCTCTGGCTTCTTGTAAGGCTATATTTGGATGATAGGCCAGGGCTAGAACCTGCCTTCCCTCCTGGATGCCTCAAGATCAGCCAAGAACAGCGAGATCCAGTAGCAGCTCTGCCCCATGTATCTGTGTCTCATGTGGCATATAAATATTCAAAGAAAATTAATTTGGAAAAATAGTTCCTAGACTGAGTGAAATATTGGTTACAAGAGAGAATCGGGGAGAGGGCATGGGGTAGAGATTGCTGGTGGGATTACACTGGACCTTTAGTGAATGCTTCTGTGAATACACATGTAAAGCTCCTAAGTTATACCCTTGAAATTCTATAATACTGTAAACTAGTAAAAATCAGTAAAAATGGCTGTGTGCTTAGACCCATGGTAGTTATTGTAAAACATTTTCAGGGGTCAGAGAAACAGTAAAAAGGTTAAGACACACACTTCATACATAGCCAACTCTAGTTCAATTCCCTGCACAACATGGTCCATTAAGCAACACTGGGTACTCCTAGAGGCTTCTGAGCACCACCAGATGGTCCAGGTAATCCCTGGCACACAGTGCCTAAGCTGGCACACATCCTTAGGCTCTCCAAGTAAACCACTGGCTAGCTGGAGGGAAGTTCTCAGGAAGAAAGGCCTCCTGACCATTGCTGGTAGACCCCTCCCCCAAAGACTATATTCATCACTGTCTTCCCGTTCATCATTGATTTGCTCGAACGGGCACCAGTAACATCTCCATATGACCTGTCTCATGTAAGTAGAGCCCAAGGGCACCTGCTTACTCCAGGAACATAAAGAGCCTCAAACCATTCCATCTAGTCGTGGGAATGAGGTCTATATTCATCACTACTTTGAAAATAAGATTTTTACTGGAACAACTGATAGGTGATGCTATTTAATGGGATTATGAAGAAGTACATGCACCATTATAATAAATTTAGCTTTAAAATTTTTATTATAATTTTACAATGAATTTTATTTTTAAACTTTATTATAATTATTTTTGTGCCAAGAAATGTTATTATTCCAGGGCTCAAGTGACAGTACAGTGGGTAGGGCACTTGCTTTGCACACATCCAATCCAGTTTCAATCCCCTATTTCGATCCCTCACACCCCGTTTGGTTCCCTATGAGCCACCAGGAGTAATTCCTGAGTGCAGAACCAGGAGTAACCCCTGAGTATCATCAGATATGTTCCAAAAAGATAAAAAAGGTAATTATTCTAAGAAGGATTGGAATGAAAAGCATAAAAAAGATAAATTGATAAGGCCCCCAGTAGTTGTCCAGTACGCCTTGCTAGAATTGGACACTGACATAATGATATGGTGACATGGTGAGAGGTAAGTTTACTGTCCTAATCTGTCTAAAGTCTTTGCAGAAACTGGCTTAGAACAAGTTCCTATAAGGACCTCACAAACCTGATGACTTCCCAGGCTTCTCTGTCCATGTTTTAAAGAACACTGGCATCTTTCCATTGTCATTCAACTTCATATGGTAATTGTCCAAGGTGTTCACTGTTTCTAGCTCTCTGCTTTCTAGACGTATGATAGGATTGTACTTTTTCTTCCTTTGGGATTATACAGTATTGTAGAATTTTGGCCTATGTTGTTGAACTTTGGCCAACAATGAAATGGAGAATTACTGTATTTCTTTTCAAGAGAATCATATAGGATCCAGTGAGCAATTCACAATATTCTCTTTACTCTGCCCACAGCACCCATAGCATTTATGAAAGCACGCATTGAAAGCATAACCTCTGTGATCATAGGTTTATCGTTTGAATCAAATTCAACCAAATAACACAGAAATCTCAATATTAAAGCAGCAAAGAGTTCAGCTGAGGTGAGTACAGTGAATCTGCTTCAGAAGCTGAAGTCTACAGGAAACCAGAATTCATCCTGTTTTGTCGGGGCGCTCCGCCAGGGTCTCCGACAGTGCCGGGAAGCGAGTTCCCTTCTACCTCCGGCCGGCGAGGAATGGATGAACACTCAGGGATCCGATGAGGTTTTAAAAGACTTTACTTATCACAGGTTCAGGCATACAAATCAGCAAAAGGAAAAACCCGATGCTTAGGATTCCAGGCTAGAACCCCAGCCACGTGTAGGCCAAGATGGCGACCACCACGTGTATATCTTCCAAGGGGAAAAACGCTCACAAGGCGAGATCCCACAGGGAAGAAGAAGCCCGGGAGAGCGCGGAACCTGCAAGTTTATACCCCCCCAGCAACTCAGACCTTCCTCCCATTGTTATGGAAAGTAGGGAGGGTCCAATGCCCTCAGGTAACCCCTCCCTGCATCTCACCTAGGGCCTTTACTGTGCTAATGTTTTGAGCCGGGAAGGGAAGGCCTTTGAAATGTAGAGAAGGGGGTTTCTGAGATGGCATGTCACTGTACCAAAGATCAACACCAATGCCAGTTAAATATTTCTCCAAGCCTTCACAAGTCTCCTCTACTTCATTGTAGTTTTATATTTTATCAGGGAGCCATGCTTGTTTGTTTGGAAGCAAACAGCATTTCTCTCTGGTCTAATTACTTAGGTGTCCTTACGTGGCCAGGCTAATATGCTGGTAAGATCTAGCTAGTCCCACGATGATTGTGATAGCATGGGAGAATATTTATACCAGCTAGTACAGCATACATGGTCGGATAAACTGCCACATTTAGACTACCCCCTTATCTACGGAGTGATCTGCGGGAGGCAATCCAGAGCAGATGCAGTGGCCCTTAGGAGTCCTGCAACACTGTTTCATTAAAGTCTTGTTGCTAGAATGTGGCCACCATTTTAATGACCTAGGATGGCTGCTACGTTTCTGCCTCCACTCATGATTGACGCAGAGGCGTAGAATCAGGGATCAAAGGAAAAGATAAGAAAGGCATAAAAGACCGCAATTGTCTTTTAAAGTTTTTTCTGTAAGCCATCACACAGGCCTGACACTTAAATATCATTACATAGAACCTAGCTACATGGCTTATCCAGCTGCTAGGGTGGGTTATGTGGTATTTATTTCAGGAAACCTAGTGCACAACTAAAACTGACTATTGCTAATCAAGAGATGTGGGAAATAGATGAATCTCTGTCACTTAGTGTCTGACCTAAAGAAAACAAATACAATGCTCTACATCCACACAACCCCGAAACTGAGTTACTGAATGGGCATATAATCATATAGCTCTGGCAAAGACCTACTTGGTGGTGGTAGCAGTAGTTTTATTTAAGTTTCTTAACTTGAGTTTGTCGGGGAAGTCTTTTCTTCTCAGAATATAATCACACAGACAGACTAACTCTAGCCAAAGAGAGAGAAAATTAAAGACCTAGGTAGTTCTTGATTTCCTTTTTTTAAACTTTTTTTGTTTTGTTTTGTTTTTTGGTTTTTTTTTTTTTTGGATCACACCCTTTGTGCTCAGGGGTTACTCATGGCTCTGCACTCAGGAATTAGTCGTGGATATGCTCAGGGGACCATATGGGATGCTGGGGATTGAACCTGGTACAGTCACATGCAAGGCAAATGCCTTACCCATTGTACTATCGCTCCGGTCCCTTCTCTAAGCTTTTTGAGACAGCAGATTCACCCCGGTCCTCTTCCCACTTTAGTTACAGGAGCCAAAAAATCCCATTTTTGCCTTTCATTTAAATTAAAACTTGTATGTCTACTCTTTATAGCCTAGGTTTCCCCAAACAGTGGTCTACCCCACTTTAGGCTTTTGTAATTGTTTGCAGCTATCATAGGGCCTCGCACATCAGATACTGACATATTAGTCTTTAATGGTGTGTTTGAAATTCATGACTAGATGAAATTTGTAGAAATGTTCTTTTTTTCAAAGTCTCAACTCAGATGAGTTCTTGCTCACCCTGCAGAAAGTTTCAACTCTTTCTCCTAATTAGTCCTCCTTTTCCATTTTTGCATTTAGTCTGTTGCTTTGTAATTGTTTGCAAATTATGACTGATTGGTGGATGGATGGGTGTAGGTTTTTGGAAACCATGCCCACCTGGAATTGTTTATTCCTGTCTCTGTGCTCAGAGATTATTCCTGGTCAGACTTCAAGGGACCACACGGGGTGCTGGGAATTGAATCAGGTGCACTGTGTACAAGAAGTGCCCTACTGCTCCACTATCTCTCTAGCCCTAACAAATCACATTGTCTTTTGAAAGCTTTTGAACGTCTGGAGAACTATTTGTCTTCCTGAAATTTAGTACTTAACACTGACACTTGATAGGAGGTCAACAACTATTGTTACAGAAATAAGGATGTGAAGTGTGGGCATCAGAAAAGGGAGAAATAACAGCAACTAGAATTTATACTAAGCAGTGCCTAAAAACTTCACACTTTTATCATTGAATTTTCAGACTAAGCATTAATATGTCATTATTTTAAAGATGAATGCAGGGTGTCAAATTCAAACATCCAGCAAATGCAAAGCCAAGACTGGTTCAAATATTAGGGACCTAATATTTCTTTTTTTTTACTTGACATTCTGCAATTTTTTAAAAATTGAATCACCATGAGATATAGAGCTGTTCATGGTTGGGGTTCAGTCATAAAGTGTTCCAACACCCATCCCTCCACCAGTGCACATTTAGTTTTAATTTTCTTTTTATTATGCCATCGTGAGATATACAATTACAAAATATTCATGATTGTGTTTCAGTCACCCAGTGTTCCAGCACCCATCCCTCCAACAGTGCACATTTCCCAACACCAATGTCTCCAGATTCCCCCACCTCCCCATCCTGCCTCTATAGCAGCACTTATCCATTTCTTCTCTCTCTCACTCTCTCTCCTTCCACATTGTTGTTTGAAATACTGACATGTAGATCCCTTTACTATTTCCAACCATTACTGTCTAACTGGTCCCTTCTCTATCTTACCTGCCCTTCGCCCTCCCCTCCCCCCACATACTTGTGGTAGATTTCAAACATTGACAAGTCTTCCTGGAGCTTGTTTTCCTTGGCTTTAGATATTAGACTCTCACTATTCTATTTTCTTTTTATAATTCACAAATGAATGCAGAGGGACCTAATATTTCAGTCAATGCACTGCAATATCCCTCACTGAAGACATTTCATTAAATATAGCTATAATTAAATCATCATATATTAGAAATGAAGAAATTTAGAGATCATTGAATTCTATAAAGAAATAGATGCAAACACTGAAGCAAAGGGCGGAAGTGACTGTGTTCTGATGGTTAATATAATAGCGTATCTGTACAGGCCTCCTGACCCAGAGCTTCTGAGCCAAGCATCCTGCCTCTGAAGCCAAATGTATTCCTTCTTTGTTCTTACACAATCCACTTTGGGATGTTGTGTTGGACAAACCACAGCCGTCTCCTTCCAGATGCAACTTAGCGTTTGGTATCACTCAAAGCCAAGGAATTAAACCTCTATGGTTCTCACCTGTTAAATAGCCCATGAAAACATGGAAAGAACTTTGAATCCCTTCTTATTCTGCAGATTTCAGTGCAAATGTCACTTGCTCTACGAGTCATTTCTGGACTCTCCAAGGTGAAGTCTCCATCATGTTCTCCATCATGACACTTTGCACCACCCATGAAAACTGTCTGATCTGTATGAAAACCTGGACAGCAGGCCACTGCTTCTCTGTAAATTGCTTGGGGTTAGGATCCAAGTCAGTTTTTGTTCCCCCATGTATTCCGTAGGTCCCAGCACACAAGGAGCACTCAAAAATATTTGTTGAATGATGGAAGGATTGAAGTATATAAGTGAATCAATGAGGCCCTCGTGACAAGTCACCGCAGCAAGATACAACTTCTTTATGGTCTGATGAGAGGTAGGAGGGCTAGCCACACACACCTGCCCCCTACCAGCCGCATAAAGTCAAATAAACATTTATGCTAAGATTTCTACAGCATTCTTGTTAGTGAAGGCGTCAGGAAGAAGTGAAGTGGGAAGGGGCGGTGGGAGGAGGAAGAGACAGAAAGTAAACTAGCAGTTTTCAAAGGATGCTTTCAACTCCTGGCCAGTCTCTGCGTGTCCACCCCCCCCCAACAAAGTGTTTCCAATTACTGTGGCACTCTCGGTATCTGGAACCATCTCCAGTGAATTCCTCTGCAGCTCCTGCCAGACATATGGGATCAATCAGGGCTCGGGCGCTGGTGCGCTTGCTGCGGGAATGTTGACAGCCTGACGGACGCGGGGCTCTGGTGTCTTGGAATCTCCTAGCCTTTGGCTTGATGGGGAGAAGAAGAGGGGGAGGAGAGAGATAGAGGCAGAGATAGAGGAAGGCGTGGAGAGAGGAGGGGAAGAACGAGCGGGGAGCTGGGGATCTTGCTCGACTGCCCCCTTCCCTTCCAACATTTTATAGGCTTGGGGAGCGAGGGGAGGAGATAGGGAAGAAGAAAAAGGGCCGGCGCGAGAAGGGTTAGACAGCCAGAGCCGCCCGCTCCGAGGCCACGGGCTGCCAAAGGAGTTTGGAGCGTGGCCCCTGTAGTCAGATAAAAGCGTGCGGAGTCCCGCGGCCGCCGCCCCGCAGCCCGCGCCGCTCACGCCCGGGACCGCAGCCGGCGCACGGGGGACCCCGGCCGCTCCGTGTCCGGCGCGATGTGGCCGCGCCTGGTGCTTTGTTGCTGGGCTCTGGCGCTCGTTTCGGGCTGGGCCACCTTTCCGCAGCTGTCCCCGTCGCGCAATTTCAGTTTCCGCTTCTTCCCGGAGGCCGCGCCGGGACCCCGGGGGCGGCTGCTCGCGGCTGCGCCCGCGCCCGACGAGGACGCCGCGGCCGCCGGCGAGAGCAAAGTGGAGCGTCTGGGCCAGGCGTTCCGGCGCCGCGTGCGGCGTCTGCGGGAGCTCAGCGAGCGCCTGGAGCTGGTCTTCCTGGTGGACGAGTCGTCGAGCGTGGGCCAAGCCAACTTCCTCAGCGAGCTCAAGTTCGTCCGCAAGCTGCTGTCCGACTTCCCCGTGGTGCCCACCGCCACGCGCGTGGCCATCGTGACCTTCTCGTCCAAGAACAACGTGGTGCCGCGCGTGGATTACATCTCCACGCGCCGCGCCCACCAGCACAAGTGCGCGCTGCTCAGCCGTGAGATCCCGGCCATCACCTACCGCGGCGGCGGCACCTACACCAAGGGCGCCTTCCAGCAAGCCGCGGTAAGGCGCCCCCCGCGTCCCTGCCCCTCCCCACACCCCTGCCCTGGGCCCTGACCTCACAGCACCGCTGGCTGCCCAAATGGGCCCCGGGCTTTGGTCTGGGGCCGTCCTGTGTCCTTCCAAGGCAAGCGTCCCCCTCCTGGAATCAGTACCAACTTCCCCTCTGTTACTGGGGAGTGCCAGGGGCTGAGCTGTCAAGCTCCCTAGAGTGTTCTTTGAGCACCTTTGTAGGATGGGGTCCTTCAGAGGCTGCAGTCTCTCCAGGCTGGAACAGGTGAGAGTGTTTTAGGAAGTGTCTCCAAAGCAAGCATGTGAACCGGCCTGGATAAGTTTCATGGTGTCCGTATGCAGTTCAGCGCTTGTCCTTCCCGATTTTTTAAAAATCTGAGTCCCTTGTAAGACTGTTTTAGCATGTGAAAGAAAGTCCATTTTTGGTGATGACCATTGCAAAAATTTTTTTTCCATTGCAGAGTAATGCACACTGGTTTGAAGAAAATAGGGACCGTAGCAACTTCAGGCACAAGCCAGGGCTTGTGGAATGAATGAAATGAAATCGGAGGGGAAAGCACTATTCTCGTTATTCTTAAAAAGCCACTCCGCATGCTGTTGAACATTGCCTAGGGTGCACTGCTCTACAGACTTTTAATTATATTGACGCCGTGCTGTTTTATAGTCTTTTTACCATTTGTTTACTCTTGATTTCACTTGGTGTATCGTAGCCTTGTGCTGTATGTTGGCTGCATAGCACTGCATGCGAATGCCATGGCTTATTCTACCAGTGAAATATCATTATTGTTGGGCATTCTGGTTTTAGTAACCAGATTACAATAAACACAAATATTCGTGGACTCTTATTTAGGAAGAATTTCTGAAAGGCTAGGGGTACTCGGAAGTGTGTGGATTATATAGTTTAATTCGTGGGGCTAGAGAAATAGTGCAGCCAATAGGGTGCTTGCCTTTCATGCTGCTAACCTGGATTCACTTTGGGCACCCCCTAAGGTCCTCTGAGCCCTGCCAGGAGTGAACCCAGAGTCAGGAGTAAGAGCTGAATGTGGAGGGTGTGTCCTCAACACAAAGGTATTGTCCGATTCTATACTCAGGGCTGTATGTTATGAATCACTGGAGAGCCTCATAGAAGTTGCCAGAGACACTCACAAATAGTACGTGCTATTAATTTCCACATTTTGCCAAGTTGAGAAAAGAGGTATCATTTTAGCAGTTCATATTTAAAAAGATATCAAGGTTAAACATTTTCCAATTCATTTTCTGGGTGGTGGTTTGTTGTTTTTTTTTTTTTGAACTGGTAATTGCCTAGTCATTTTTTTCCCATTTTGCATTTATGGATGGTCTCCCCAGCTCCTTAATGATTTGTAAAGGCTCTTTATATAGCAAAGCTGCAAGTCATTATCATATTCTGCAAATGTTCTTTCCCAGTTCATTGCCTTTTACTTTAGTTTATTAGAGTACTGTTATGTGGATAATTTAAAATTTTATACACACACGTTAAATCTTGCATTTTGTGCTTAAGTGTCTATATTTGCTTGTAATTTTAGAATAATTTTATTCCCCAAATCAGAGATATACTTTTCTATTTAACAATTTAAAACAGTTTAATCCATTCTTATGTAAGATCTCCAATTTTATTTTTTTTAGGGGGAGAGTTCTAAATAGTTAACAGGTTAGTTGTCCCAGCACCATTTACTTACTAGTCTACCATCCCTTTCCAATGTGATTGAATGCACTTTGATTTTTTACTTTCTTTTGCAGTGTCCGGAATTGAGCCCATGTTTTCTATGTTCAGAACATGTTCAGTCACTGGGTCACAAACCTGGCCTTGAATACACTTTTATTTACTAAATACTTACAGAATTTGATCTCATGACCTTCTAGTCAATTCATATTAAAGTTTGCCAAAATGATGTAAGGAGTTTGCCTTTAAGACATGAGTGGACTCCGTAAAGGTGCCCAGTTAAGTCATTCCTCCAGGAAACAAGATGGTGCTGACCCAGCTCTCTGTCGGTCTTCACTCCAAGTGCTCTTGAGGTTCCTATGGCTGGCTTTACTCCAAGCCAGGGCCCACTCCATCAGCAAAGAAAGAGGGAAACTTGCTATATACCAGTTCCTCTGTTTCATTTGGGCAGGTTTCCCCCAGGGCCTCTGAGTTCTATTGATCCACAACAGTCACGAGCCAAGTACACATTGTTTACCCCAGAACTAAGTTGTCACCTGCCTTCTTCCAAATGCTCCATCTTGTTTTGAACAGTGGCAATGCCAACTCAGTTCCCAGAGACTTTCCTCAGAGTAGGTCCTTTTAGTGATCCGATTGTAACAGACAGACACTTCTCAGAACATTGTAATTGAACTTACCCTGGATTGTATTTGTCTTTTCTTATTTTGCTTGGGTTGTAAGAAGGTGCAGGAGAGGGTCATCTGGATTCAGTCCCTGACTCACCCAGAAGCCTCCTTTATGTAAAATATCTTTATTGGAACATGTCCAAGCCTCGGAAAGCATTTTAGATCTAAATAAAATATGGTATTTAGAGAAAATTGATAGATGATCAGTGTTTAGATGTGTCCTTAGCAGTCTTGAATATATATTTATATATATAAATATTTATTTATATATTTATATATACACACATTTTTTTGCATAGAGTTCAGACAGGTATGTTTCATAGCAGACTCAAGTTGAAAATGTTAAGCTGAATAGTTTGGGTTTTGATATGAAACTTATCATATATTTCCTCATGGAAATTAGGCATTTTGTTAGATTTCCAGGGATGTGTGGATGATAAGGTTAATAAAACAGTGCCATTTAATCCTAAGGTAAAATAAGAAGGAGAGAGACAGATATAGAATGACTGCACTTATTTGCATGACATAAATATATATACATATCACTGTATCACTGTCTTCCCGTTCATCATCGATTTGCTTGAGTGGGCCCCAGTAACATCTCCATATGTCCTGTCTCATGCTAGTAGAGCCCAAGGGCATCTACTTGTTCCAGGAACATAAAAAGCCTCAATCCGTTCGAATGAGGTCTATAATTGTTACTGGTATTTGGCTTATCAAATACAACACGGGTAGCTTGCCAGGCTCTGCCGTGCAGGTAGCATACTCTTGTAGTCATCTCTAAGTCCAGCATTTACTGATGAACCGCGTGGCCGCTATGCGGCCATGTGAGCCGGGCTGTAATAGGCTGGTCTGCTGAGTGGAGTTCTGACGGAGAGAAGTCCGGATGTGGAAAATGGAGGCCCTCATGGAATGGGGGTCATCTGGCTTGTTGCAAGGCTCTGCTGGGGTGGCGGGCCAGGGCTAGAACCCACCATCCCTCCTGGGTGCCTCGTGAGCGGCTGGGCACAGGGAGAGTAAGTCACAGCTCTGCCCCCATGTCTGTGAGTCTCTGGCCCGGCATACCTGCTGCAGGGTAGAACTCAATGAGCTGGGCTGTGATAGGCTGGTCTGCTGGGTGGAGCAGACAGCCTATGTGTGTATATATACATATATATACATATTATGATACCAATATCCAAGGTCAGGTGAAACGTGGATCAGGAGGTTTTGCCAAAGTTGGAAACTACCACAAACATGTGGAAGTGGAGGTTAGGTAAGACAGAGAAGGGAACAGTGTGCCAATAATTGTCGAAAGTCTATTATCACATAGTACTTAGTGTTAAATTCAGGCAAAAAGATACACATGACAACCTCTAAGTATATTGTATTACAATCCACAACATGTAAGATAAGGAAGAGAGAGAGAGAGAGAGAGAGAGAGAGAGAGAGAGAGAGAGAGAGAGAGAGAGAGAACCTGCCACGTAGGCAGGCCAGAGAGAGGGGAGGGAATCGGGGACATTGGTGGTGGGAAATGGGCACTGGTGGAGGGATGGGTGCTGGAACACTGCATGGCCGAAACCGAAACATGAACATTTTTTGTAATTGTTAAAAAAAAATCTTACCTCTGAAAATAATAAAGGAAATAAACATTAGTGAAAAAAAAATTTAAAAAAACTTTATTGAGGTACTGATTTATAATGCTGTTAATGATGGTTTCAATCTGTGCAGTTTCTCCTCCTTGCTGATGCGTGGCATTTAGCAGACTTAGGAAATAACAACTGGATGAAGAACTCTAGTGACATCATAGCAATATCACAGCTATTTTATCCTGCAGAGAATTGGGACTTTGTAATTTAACTTAATTTAGTTGGTGGTGCTGGGAATGAAACTGAGGCTCTCACATGTATAAGGCAAGTGTTTATAGCCTCAGCCCTAGTTTTGTTAAGTTTTGTTTATTTAGTTTTGTTTGGGGATCACATCCAGTGATGCTTGGGGGGGTTGCTGAAGGGTTGTTTAGGAGACTATGTGGTGCCAGGGATTAAACTCAGGGCTTCCTCATGAGAGGTGAATATTCTAACTTTTGCGCTAACTCCTTGGTTGATTTATTTAAAGACTAGACTTTTCTGCTTGTGATAATGATGCAGGATTGGCAGCATCATATTTCTGTGTTCATCTACAGTTCTCAGGATCTTCAAATAAAAATACTCAGACAATAAAAATGCTCAGTAAAACTGGATCTTTGTGTTCCAGAGAATAAAAAAAAAAAATCACTGGATGTCTTTGAGGTATTAATTACTTTCCCCAGAAAATATAAGTCTTTCAAACTTTTTGTTTGAAACTGAATTCCCATCAACTAAATGCAGAGACAAAGACAGTGCATTAACATATGTAACATAGTTGAATAAATACAAGTACAGCGCTGTAGAGATACTATTATAAACAGGGCATTTGCCTTTTAAGTATCTGACCCAGTTCGGTTCTGGCACTCCATGTGGTCCTTTGGGTACCACCATGAGTGATCCCTGGACTGCCCTTCACAATTTGGATCCACACAACACTCCTCCTATGCAAAATCTACTGATACAGAATTTCCTTTATCAGTGTGAGATTTGTGTTATCTTTTAGCACATTGGATTGGCCAAAACCAAAACCAAATAGAAGGATTACTATTCGTCCATGTTTGGATTTGTATCAGAATTGCACAACTCAATGAGGATTATATACGTGGCTCAATATCATATTCTGTCCGAATGGATTAACTGTGCTGTAAATCTTTTTATTCCCCTTTCAGACACTACAGCCTAGCAATCATCAAAGTGTACAAACACTAAACAAGTATAATGTACGTGGTAAGATTTGCTTCTTTCAGAGACACAGTCAATAGAAGGGAGGAAAAATTGAATCAGAGTCCCTCATTCTAAGTACTTGACTGAACAAGCATCATTATCTCCATTGGCTAAATATTTGCTAAACAAACAGATTTTATGGAGCTTCCTTTGGAAAGAGAAGTCTGCTCTCTTCATTGTCTCAGAGTTCCAGAAATATGATCCTCTGATGGAGAATGTGCTGTCTTGCCAAAAATCTGGCTTTAGCTGGCCAGAGCACTGGGACTGAAGAGAAGCTTGCTTACAGCTGCAGGGCACCTTCATATTATGACCAGCTTGGGACACATTCATATCTTTACCTAGAAAGTAATCTCTCTCTTAGCCACACTGGGAAGAACAACATTTGCTTTTAACTTTTGTAATAGAACTAGACTTGTTGGGTGCTACTATAGATTAGAAACCTTTATTAATTATATTAATAACACTCATTCACTCATTTTTCTTCTAGAATAGACCTATAATAACTTTCCAATGATGCTTCTGATGATCCAGATGCCGAAGAAATAAGGAAGGTTTAGATTTTCCTCTTTAGTAAGGACTGGGGGCAGTTGTGCACTTTACAGTAGATTCAGCTGCCCCAGACCTTCAGAGAATAATTAAGTTTTGCGGGAGGAGTTTCCCCCTTGACAATCATTAGCCCTGCTGCTGAGGGGCCATCAAGGCTGTGCCTGGTAGTTATGTGGATTGCACAGCTCAGAGTCAGGCATGCAAAGCAAGGACTCCTACGATTTGAATCCATTCCCTGGTCTTCACAAAGTAATTTAGATTTTTAAGCTTTGCTCAATGTTGTAGAAGCTAAGTTCATTTTTCGATGCTGAAATATATTTTTCAGCATATCTCTGGAAATGATCGCACTTTTGTTTCATTAACTTTAAAACAATTTTCATACTACCATGATTTCTCCAAGATAACTTTCTTAATCTCATGACTATATGTATCTTCACTGCATAACTGTATCACTATCTTCCCTTTGTTCATGGATTTGCTTGAGCAGGCACCAGTAACATCTCCATACATCCTGTCACAAACAAGTATAGCCCAAGGGCATCTGCTTGCTCTAGGGACAGGAAGAGCCTCAAACCATTCTTCAGGTCAAGGAATTGAGGTCCATAATTGTTACTAGTTTTTGACATAACAAATAAAACACGGGTAGCTTTCCAGGCTCTGCCGTAACTTCAGGACATAAAATATATCCAGATCTTATATTTTACAAGGAAGATGGTATTGAAATTCTTCCTTTAAAATGAAAGCGCAGGGGCTGGAGCTATAGTCCAGCGTGGAGGGTGTATGCCTTGCACACGGTCGATCCTTGGCATCCCTTTTTGGTTCCCCAAGCACTGTCAGGAGTGATTCCTGAGTGCAGAGCCAGGATTAACCTGAGTATCACCAGGTGTGGCCCAAAAAGGCAAAAAAAAATAAAATTAAAATGAATGAAAGAACAAATAATTCTCAAATGATTGGATTTTGCATTCAAAATTTGGATTCAGAAATCAATAAAACTTGAGTATTTGCATGTATTTCAATTATTAGTCTTATTTTTCCTTGATTTAAGTCTTATTTTTCCTTGAAATGTTACTGGCGTCCGCTCAAGCAAATCGATGAATAACGGGATTCAAGTGATCAAGTGATTTTTCCTTGATTGTTCTGTCGTCTAACATGGTCCTCTCAGTGGCAGTGTGAGATGCATAATCCTTAGGTTTGCCTTTTGCAAACCCAGTGAATTAGTCAGGAGTAAGTTTAACTGGCTATAATGAAAAGCTCTCACATTTTACTCACTCGAGCCAAAATAATTTATTTCTTCTAAAACTTTTTTGAATAGAAAATTTCAGAACCAACGTGACAGTTCTTTGTCTTCAGGGATCTAGAATCTCTTTCAGCTCCCCCACCAGTTTTAGAAAACCTCAATCTAAGATGATTGACTGAACATGTACTGCTGGAGCCTTGTTTCAGACCCCAGGAAGGTAAAAAAGGGCAAACGAAGGCACATCACTTGTAAAGGAAACTGTGGCCATTGACAAAGTACTTCCAAGTGTGTCTTTCTGGTGAAAAAATTTGGCACCAAACCCCATTCTTAGTTTGACAGAGCTTTTGACGAGGCAGGAGAGGCTGAATGGTGAGAAAGTGAGGAGTGATGATGGCCTGACCTAGCTCAGAATCGAGGAGTGAGGACTCCACTTGGTCCTTAGCTAGATAATCTTTGTTTAGTAAAATCCACTGGCACTTCTGACTAATCTCTTTAATTTTTGGCAACAGAAGCTTCCTAAGGTAGGTTTTCAGCCTGAAGCTTCTGAATCAATGAAGATTATATAAAGTTTATACCAAGAATTATATTATAAACTTTGTATAATCTATACATTTATAAATAAATGTTTAGATTTATTTATTTATTTATAATAAATTTTATATTATAAACTTTGTATAGATTATACAAAGTTTATACTATTCATATAACTGAAACAGTTATGTGAATCGTAGCAGGGAAAACACAAACTACAAGGTAAAACTAGTATCTTAGTACTAATGGAGTAAACCTAAATTAATAGGAAAACATGGCCTTCTTTGGCTTTTCTAGAGTAGCATTCACGATAGAAGACCTTTCTATTAAAGTAATTTCCAGGGGCTGGAGCAATAGTAAAGTGGGGAGGGTATTTGCCTTGCACACAGCTGACCTCGGTTCAATCCCGTATGGTTCCTCGAGCACCACCAGGAGTAACTCTTGAGCGAAGAGCCAGGAATAACCCCTGAGCATTGCCGCTGTGACCCAAAAAGGCAAAATAAAATAAAATAAATAATAAAATAATTTCCAAGGTGTGAAATATTTTTCAGTAGTAGGAAATGTGCCTTGCACATTTGAGACTCTGGGTTTGAGATCTGATACCCCAAGAATCAATAATTAAAAGTAATTTTCTTTTATTGTATTGCAGCTGCCCTTCCCATAGTCATATGAAGAGTTGAATCTGCTTTCTTGCAGTAATCTTCTCTGATTTGGAAACCAACTTTGAAGGGGAAAAACACGAGATACTTGTGTAGGACATGGATTTTATTAAGTTACTTCACTTGAAAAGAATGATAGTGAGAAAAATGAAATCTGGGACACATTAGTAGCTCCATTTATCAATCTCATGAGAATGTCTTTAAAGTATTCACCTTTATGCTAATCTTTCCCACAAGGTTATTCCAGTTGCTGCTGTTTTATTTATATAAAACAAATTCCAATTCAGAGCTTATATTTCACATTTTTGGTAGGTAAATTTGAGGTTAGATTTTAGTTATTATGTTTATTGAGCTAATGGTAGCTCACATGAAACCATGTTTCATGTGAAATAATGTAATTCAAAAAATTTTTTAAAAAGTGGCTGTCTGCATGACTAATGAGAAATAGTAATAGTTTATTTAGATTATAATAGTAATGAGAAATAGAAACACCATAATTGAAGTTCTTAGTGCCAATTACACATCTGAAGCATTTACTAAGAAACATTTGTATGTTTAGATATCTAATAAAATATACTTTGTAATTTTTCCTGTTACAAGTTATTGCTGGAGTGTAACAATATGTGTGTATATATGTCATGACTCATATTTTGAATTTTTTCTACTGAAATGCTCTTACTAGCCTTAATTCTCTGTGTTTTGTTGGTGGGTTGGTGTGGTTGAGAGTTTAAAGCCTCACCCAGCTGTATCGAAGGATTACTTTGAACTCTGCTTAGGGATCAACTCATAGCTGGGCTTGGGGACCATAGATCAAACCCAGGTAGGCCACATCCAAGGCAAGCATTTTACCTGATATACTATCTCTCTGACCCCATTGCTTCTTTTTTCTTTTTTGGGTCACACCCAGCAATGTTCAGGGGTTACTCCTGGCTCTTCAATCAGGAATTACTCCTGGCAGTGCTCGGGGACCATATGGAATGCCAGGGATCGAACCCCTGCAAGGCAAGTGCCCTACCCTCTGTGCTGTCGCTCTGGCCCCGACCCCCATTGCTTTAGTTATTTAATGTTTACCTGTAGCAACTCAATATAGGATATACTAATTACTAATGCAAAATATCACTTTATCACTTGAATCCCCTTATTCATCGATTTGCTCGAGCGGGGCGCCAGTAACATTTCCATTGGACCCTATCACATGCCAATGTAGCCCAATGGCATCTGGTTGATTCAGGAACCTCAAACCGTTCCTTCAGGGTCTTTACAAGGAAGTCTGACCATCTTGTAGGTGGGCGGCCACGTGATCTTTTGACATCCCGTGGGATCCAGTCAGTAACTGGCTCTAGTCCAGCGGTTGTCTCCAAATCGCATTACATGTCCAGCCCATCTGATTTTCGATGCCTTGGCAAACGAGACAGCATCCCTGATTCTGGAATAGCGACGGAGGTCAGAACTCCGGATTCCTTCTCTCACTTGAGTGAGGCGTGATATTCCAAGCATAGCTCTTTCGATTCCTCTCTGGGAGACCCGAATAGCATTCTCATTCTGATTTTGTAGGGTCCAGGTCTCTGAGGTGTATGTTAATGCAGGGAGAACAGTGGAGTCAAAGAGATGTGCCCGGAGCCAGAGGTTCTTTTGTCCTTTTAGCTATTTCTTCGATGCGAAATATATACTGGCTTCCGGAAAGGAGTCAGCACTATCGACCATATCCACACAGTAACCAAGCTCATTGAGGTTTGTAGGGAGTTCAAGATGCCACTCTGTCTCACGCTCAGTGATTTAAAGAAAGCCTTTAATTCTGTGGAGACTGAAGCAGTTATCGAAGCCCTAGCCAGACAGGGTGTTCAAATCTAATACATCAAGATCCTTCGTGAGCTCTATTACGGATTCACCACCAGGATCTCACCATTCTACAAGGAAGTGATCATTAATGTCAAAAGAGGGGTTCAGCAGGGTGATACCATTTCACCCAAACTCTTCAGCGCCACCCTGGAGAACATCATGTGACAATTAAATGGGAAGGAATGGGAGTGAAAATAGACGGTTGGCAACTGCACCACCTCCACTTTGCTGATGACATAGTTCTAACAACACCAAACAATAGTCAAGTGGCACAAACGCTGGTTGACTTCGACCGAGAATGTGGAAAGATAGGTCTACATCTGAATCTCAACAAAACTATGTTCATGAAAAATGAACTAGTTCCAGAGGCCCCATTCACTCTCAATGGAACAGACATCTCTGAATGCAGCAGTTATGTGTACCTAGGTTGAGAAGTCAACATGATGAATGACCTAAAACTTGAGCTGCGCAGGAGGAAGAGAGTGGCATGGATTGCCTTCAAAAGCATTGAAGAAATAGTGAAAAAGACAAAGAACCTCCAGTTCAGGGGAACATCTCTTCAACTCCACCATTCTCCCTGCATTAACATATGCCTCAGAGACCTGGGCCCTACGAAAAGCAAGATGAGAATGCTATTTGGGTTGCCCAAAGGGGAATCGAAAGAGCTATGCTTGGAATATCACGCCTCACTCAAGTGCGAGAAGAAATCCAGAGTTCTGACCTCTGTCGCTGTTCCAGAGTCAGGGACGCTATCTCATTTGCCAAGGCATCGAAAATCAGATGGGCTGGACATGTAATGCGATTTGGAGACAACCGCTGGACTAGAGCCGTTACTGACTGGATCCCACGGGATGTCAAAAGATCACGTGGCCGCCCACCTACGAGATGGTCAGACTTCATAGCCCAGCGGGTAGGGCGTTTGCCTTGCACGTGGCCGGGTTTGATCCCCAGCATCCCATATGGTCCCCCAAGCAGTGATTCCTGAGTGCAGAGCCAGGAGTAACCTCTGAGCGTCGCCGGGTGTGACCCAATAAGCAAAAAAAAAAAAAAAAAAAAAAAAAGACCCTGAATGGTTTGAGGCTCTTCAGATTCCTGAAACAACCAGTTGCCATTGGACTATACTGGCACGTGATAGGGTCAAATGGAAATGTACTGGTGCCCGCTCGAGGAAATCAATGAACAACTGGATGTCTAGTGATCTAGTAATTTAGTGATCTAGTGGTCTAAAAAAACCTTTTAAGGAATGGCAATAATTAAAGGATTAATCCTCAAAAATAATAAAAGAATTATTAGAAAACAAATCAAAGTAAACTTGAGAAGATTAATTGCTATATGTCTTTAATCTAGTAGAGGACAACCGTATTACACCATTAGTGAGTGCCATACTCACTGCCATAAGGTTCTATTCTTTATAAGAACTCAACAATGCTTTTTGCAAAACTGATTTCAAGGCTATGAATTCACTAAGTTATTGCCAGTACATGAAGCCCTTTATAGTTTCTTAAATCTGAAAATCTAGCTGGTTAATTTGCTTGGTTAGGTGTTCATTTTGTGGTTTTTTGTATTGAATTTTTCCATATTCTTATTACTTGCAGAGTCTCATTTGATAGATCTGCTGTACATCTAATGGGCTTTCCTTTGTATACAAGTTACGTATTTTTTGTTTGTTTGATCTTGCTGCTTTCAATATTCTGTCTCTATCGTTGAATTTTGTTATTTTGAGTATAATGTGTCTTGGAGTTTTCCTAATTGGGTTTATTTTCACGGTGACCCTTCTCACTTCTTGAATCTTGGTGTCTATAATCCTCAACTCTGAGAAACTCTTATCAATAATTTCTTTAACTATTGATCTTTTCTGTAACTAATCATTCACATTTGCCTTCCTGTTCTTTAGGGACTCCATTTATTGTTATATTGTTCCTCTTGAACAATTTTAGTGATTTTTTAAATAAAATCCCTCACCTTTTTATCACCTCCCTATTTGTCAATTCTTAGAAAATGTTTTCTCCAAGTACTTTTAGGAAACTAACAGATTCTTTCATATTTAAGGAATGTTATCACTCTCCTAAGTATATAATTAAATTACAAAAATTGTTAAAACCACAAGATCGTGCTCCTTCAAGGTAACTTTTAAAGTTATGTTCTTTTCCTGAGTCATTTGTAAAATTGTAAACTTGTACCCATATATCATTTGAGATAGTCTCACTTTCTTCTTTGATATGAGGCATATGAATAAGTTTGCTAATATCTTTTAGTTTCTTGACTGCTACTTGGTTATGTTTTATAGGCACTTAATATGTCAACTAAAATAAATTTATAGACTTAGTCATAACAATATTAATTAATAATCAACTTAAATTTTCTTTTATTTTCTTCTAATAAATTGATTTCATGAATCCATTGATTTTCATTTGAATTCTGGTGATTTACATGCATGTATGTAGATTGGATGGTGGAATTTGGCATATTAGAATTTTATTTGGTCTTGTGCATGCTTTTTTTTAATACTATGAGTCAAGTCTACTGCTCATCAACTTCTATGAACACTATTTCCCAATTTGGCTTATGGTCCCTATGGGCTCCTATCAAAATGATTTGTGTAATGTTTAATAACTGGAGCATGTATGTGGGTGGAAAAATTCTGTGACCATTAATCTGAGATTAAGTTCTTTCATGACCCTCTGTTTCTTCTGTGATTTGGCTAGACTAGAATAAATAACCTAAATGTTACTTGAGCCAACATTTTTTCCTTTCTAAAAGAAATGTTTTTCTTTCTAACATTTTTTTTCTTTCTAAAATTTCAACCCATGAAGGCTGAATAAATACTGAAAACAAATGACACATGCTAAATATTATTAGTATCTAGATATTATATGATACTCTTTTATGATTTTACTTTATGTCTCCAGTCAATGGTTTTTATCATAAAATTTTGTACTAAGAATTCCTGCTACGGTACTTTAAATAGAGGTTCAGAGCAGATTTGGTGAAATAAGTTTAAATATAATACTTATATGAGTTTTCATTTCATCTTTGCAGAACAGTACTTACTATTCTAATTATGTAATTGTATTTTACTGTTATAATACAATATGAATTTATTAATTTAATATGCATGTTGAGAATATAGCTAGTGAAATTTAACTACATTTAATAGAATTAATAATTTTTTGTTGAGGTCACATTGGTTTACAAGAGTACAAATATTTTTAATCATTAGTAAAATGAGAATAATCAATCTTTGACATAGTGTATATTGTGATCTAACTTTGGATATTGCCATATAATAATCACTGAGATATTATGATAGATATTATGAGGGTAGTATGCTACCTGCACAGCAGAGCCTGGCAAACTGCCCGTGTCATATTTGATATGACAAATATCAGTAACAATTTTAGACCTCATTCCCATGACCTAATGGAATGGTTTGAGGCTCTTTATGTTCCTGGAGCAAGCAGGTGCCCTTGGGCTCTACTAGCATGAGACAGGACATATGGAGATGTTACTGGTGCCCACTCGAGCCAATCAATGATGAACAGGAAGACAGTGATACAGTGATTATGAAGGTAATAGAATATAGTAGAGCCACTGATATGACCAATATGCTCTGAAAAAAAACTTTATAATTCAAGAATCTTTCAAAGGGGAGATCAATTTGCATCTGAATTTTGAATAACTGGCAAATGTGGAGGTAGATTTGTTGGCAAATAAGAAAGCTGATAAGAATTTCCAGGTATACGGTCAGATAAATCACACAAGGGCTGGAGTACCTACTCTCCCTGTAGGATCTTCTGGTTTGATCCCTGGCACCATATGGTCTTCTCCAGTCTATGTAATCACCGGAGCACCATCAGAAGAGTACCATTACAGAAATACCATGTAATCCCAGAGCACCATCTAGTTGAGCACAACTAGATGATTTACACATACACACTCACACACACATTTTTCTGGTTTAGCAAGGTCCAGGAGAGTGTGTTCCGCTCACATTTTCCAAATAAACTGGTGCATTGGGAATATAGTGTTGAAGGCTGCTTGGGATAGCAGGAGGTAGACTATATTGTGATCAGGCTAGAAATACTATTTAGTGCTGGAGTTGAAATTTTAGGTTTCAGTTTGCAGACAGAGAAAAAATACTGGAAATATTAAAACATAAGTGGGGAACCAGGAGCTAGCACAGGGGTGAGGTTGGCACAGGCTTGTCCTTCAGTCTTTTGTGCTGCGTTGTCCTCCAGGCACCATCGTGTAGCTCTGGAGTCCCCTTGGCACCTCCACATCTGGCCAGCATGATCCCTAAGCACCACCGCAATGCCCCTTGTAGTCTCTGATGTTGCAGGATCCAAGTAGTACAGTGTCCTCAGGTCCTAGCATTGAACCATTAAACTCAGTTGGTCAAGCATCACTGACAGTGGCCCTGGCTTGCCACCATCTCCATAAAAAACCTGACTCGATCAGTATTTCAAAATAACTCTGATGATCCATTGAACATTGAATATGAAAGAACAACTTCAGCTAGAGTTACTGAAAGCAATGCTGGGTTTCCGACAGTTCCCAGAAGTACCCAAACCATGGGTGAACCAGGAGTTTGTGAGGTGGACAGATGGTTCAGAATGAGAACGTACAGCTATGGATGGATGCCAAGAGTGCCAAGCCAAAAAGAACAATTGCAGATTTCGCCTGTGTTGCAAACTTGTAAAACAGATGGATCATGATGCCAAGTTTAATCCTGAAAGCAAGAGAAAGAGACCCTTACTGGCGCCTGGTGAGAAAACATTGAGTGTGAGAGGTATATGGCACACTCAGGTGGAGGTGTCCTCTGGGTTTCTGGAATGTCACAGCGGGAATATAAGTCTAATTTGGATGGATTTAGATCTGTGAGACTCAAAGTTTTGATATCACATTATATTTCTCAGGTAAAGAATAGTGGGAGGAAAAGAAAATTTTAAATGATATAAATGTGACAGAAATAAAATGAGGCCTTAATTGTACTACCAGAAGAAAGTCAAATTTTATATATATGTGTGTATATGTGTGTATTATATGCTGCTAATTGGTCATACAAACATGCACACATGAACATGATTGCACACTTACTGTACATTCACATAATGCATTTTGATATAATCAAATTATTGTTGCTAGATACCCACTTAATTATTTTTATTGTTTTCCTTGATGAGATATTCAGTTAATTTAGTTGCAGTGCACTGAGGCCACACAGGTGGTATTCCCACTCCCATATATACTCATTTCTTCAACTACATTAGCCTCCTTTCAGATATTTAATAGTCACATGTAGAGGGGGCTCCTATACTGAACAATATAGCTAGCATGTCTGCCATTGCAGAAGACTCTCCTTCTGTTTAGAAAAGTGTTCATCCGACGTCTTTGTTTCCTTTCATTATTTGTTTGTTTTCTTTGGGGACCAAACCCAGTTGTGCTCAGGACTTACCCTTGCTCTGTCTCAGGGTCATTCCTGGAAGGGCTCCACTCACCATATTGACAGCCAGGGATTGAACCTGGGTCAACCACGTGCAAGTCGAGCACCCTACTTGCTGTACTGTCTCGCTAGCCTCCTGCGCCATTCTTTGTTTTCTAACCCAGTCTTAGTGATTTGTTTTTAACTCTCTTCATTGGTCACTAGGGTGGATTACCAGTTTGTTTTAATAACAGTAGTAAAATATAGAAAATACTCTAGCTATGTAATCCAACTCTCAGTTTACCTAACACTTATTCATTTTACAAACACAGTGACTGGGCCTAGAGACATAGTACAGTTGGTACCTGGCCAACCCCAGTTTGAACCCAGCACTACAAATGGTACCCTGAGCATTGCCTGGAATGAGCCCTGTGCACAAATCCAGGAGGAGGCCTGACCACAGCTGATGTGACCACCCCCAAATCCCAAATTAAACAAAACAAAGACAAACACTATGGCAGACTATGGCTCCTCATTCATGGATGAGGATAAGACCCTTTATCTTCTTTGAAGAAATTTCTGCTAAATAAAATAAAGATAGAATATGAGATGCAGAAAAGCATAAGAACTCATGAAAAACAGAATTGAGTACTAGAAAGCATGTGTTATGCGTACTTAGCATAAGTTAATAAAACACTGAAATGGAAATGAGAAATAAGAGAATAAACTACAGACTGAACTGAAAATAAAATGAGCTAAGCAGCAGAAAAGAAGAGAGAACCCTGTAAAATAAAGAACTATTGTTAACAAGGGAAGCAGAGTGAGATGCCAGGATTAATTCTTAATTAGCGCTTGAAGGAAAGAGAACAACACCGCATAGAACACAAACAGCCATATGGGGGGAGGGGGGAGTTTGAAACATTTTCACCAAATTCAGCCCGAAGTTGGATAAGATAAAAATGAAAGAGAATAGAATTTAGGATATCCAGAAAATGATGAACCAACAAACTACTTACTGTCTTAGAATTCATATTCAAAAATATAAAACAGTGAATTTTCCTAAACTGAAAAATAAAAGTATTCAAATTAAACAATCACTAAATTGAGTTTGGTAAAAATGTTGGAATATGAGGAATAGAGGAAATATTTTTAATAGTTTATGATATCATTTGCACATAGCATTTCCTAACTGAGAATATATATAGAACTGAGAAAAATATATACACATATATATTCTGTTATATATACATGTATAAATTAATATATACAAAATTATTTCCTAACCAGGAATATATATGTATATATCAATTATTGATATATACAATTATATTGCATATATCAATAACCAGGAATATATGTATATATTAATTAATATATATTAATATACATGGTATATATTTTTTCACTCTATATTAGTATATGCTAATATAATTACTATAGTAACATATATTAATATAGTAATTTCCATATATATTTTCCATATATATGAAAAATAAGTTGAAACACATTTATTAACTCCCTGAAGGGGAGTGACACTGATATTTTCACAACAGGAATTTGTTCATGAAGTCAAATTCTTTAAAAGAAGACTTATGCATATTTATTTCTTTATCCACAATCAAGGGAGGCTGCCATGGGTAATTGTACGTGTATTTTAATGAATGGAGCCCAATGACAAATATTGTCCTCACGTAAGATTCACTGTGACCTCTTCTTTCCTTTTTAAGATCATTTTTCAAAACAGTTCTCTGGTGGCCTGACTAGGGGAGAGAGTGTTGCTTTCTTGTGTAATGGTGATAGATCTCAGCTTTTAGAACAGTGTTACACAATCCTGCATTTTTATCATTCTAATGACTATTGCTGGACAAGGGAAACTTGCTTCCCAGCCAGATATTTATACAAGCTAATCAGAAGCTTGATATGATACAAATGCTGATAACCTTTCTCCATAAAAAGTCTATGTTGAGTCTTGCTTTGGCAGTAGAGCCGTGGCCTCATTCAGTATTCTAGACAAGCAAATTCTATTTCTTGAATGCCTTAGGAGAGATAGCAGATAATGTAAATTCTTTCAGAACATTAAAATGAATCAAGTGTTGGTCCTCTAGCACATACCCCAAAATGATACCATAGATCTCTTCATTTCTGAGATTTGTAGGATGAAAAACATTTTGATTGAATGTCCTTGTTTAAGTACAATGACTCAAAAGGATTAAAGAAAGGCAGGGGTAAATTGCTTTGAGTGAGTCTTTTGCTCTTCTGTCTTGAAAGTGCATTCCAAGCCCAGTTGTTTAATTCTTTGCTTGGACTACTAATCCTACTGTTCTTACTATTTTAAGCTTAATATTTTGTCTTGCAAAAGATAAAATCGTTCCTGTAAATGCTCATCAGTTCACTGCAAGCAGAAAAGAGCAACAAAACCACTGCGTAAAGAAGTGTTTTTGAAATTAGTATGATACCAATATCCAAGGCCAGGCAAAACATGGATCAGGAGGTCTTGTCAGTGGGTGGAATCTACCACAAGTGTGTGGGAGTCAGAGATTAGGTAAGACTGAGAAGGGAACACTATGATAATAATTGTTGGAAATGATAATATCAGCCTAGAACTGAGCATTGAATATAGGCAAAGGGATATACATGATAACCTCTAAATGTATGTATTGCAAGCCACAATGTGTAAGAAAAAGAAGAGAGAGACAGAGAGAGAGAGAGAGAGAGAGAGAGAGAGAGAGAGAAAGTGCCTGCCATAGAGGCAGGCCAGGGGATGGGGGAGAGAATCAGGGGACATTAGTGGTGGGAAATGAGCACTGGTGAAGGGATGGGTGCTGGGACACTGTATATATGAAACCCAAACATGAACATCTTTGTAATTGTATATCTCACGGTGGTATAATAATTTTTTTAATATTTTGTGTGGACTGAGTAGAATAGCAGGATATATCTGCCAATTCCTAACCTGAATATTAAAGGAATGTAACAGATATGGTGCTAAACTTAATAGAATAGTATTTGCATTTCACTGGGAAGTAATCCACAAAAATAAACATTTGGCCACAACTCTGTACAAAATGCATTCTACACATGCCTGCACAGATGTTCTCCACATTCCTACGCCTCACTTAAGACCAAGTCACTCAAGTGACTTTATCTGTGCCACTGATTCTTTAATTCACTCATTGAATAAATATTTATGAACACATCCTCTGTGCCAGAAACTGTCAAGAATACATTACTGAAACAGATAAGTTATTTCTTTTGCCCTTCTCCTTTCTGTGATAGTTTTCTTTTTTCTGTTTCTTTCTTATCATTACTACTACAGTCTTGCTGAAGATGGAATCAGTCAAATAGTTTAGGGGCAGTATCGGTTAGCTTGTGATTTCAAAGTGGAATAACTCAGAAAGATTTGTCACTCAGTAAAAAGAAGGCAGAAAGCAAGGTATCACATCTTGGAGCAAGAGATCTAGGAGTTACCCATTAAATACTGAGCTATAAATCTTAATACAAATAATGCCTCACTATGCCATTCATCACAGATAAAATTTTTCCCTCAATATTATACTAAATGGAAAATGGTATATATTTCTGTCCATTACAATTACTAGTTTTCTGATAGGGCTTCTTATCTGGAGTATATACACAAAGTGAAAATGTAATATATATATACATATATATATTAATGTACACACACAAATTTAATAGTTCATTTAAATCCATTTCAATTACTTTTCTTAATACTCAAATTTCATATTATTGAAATGTGAAATATGAGCTTCTTCAGATGGTTTTAGATTCTCCACATGATCTAGCCAAAAGACTGAGATGGTTTTAGATTCCCTTGGCCATGCTTTTAGTAGCTTTTGCCTGCACCTTTACTTTCTATCACAACAGTATGGTCCAAGTTCATGTTCTGTATTAGTTGTGCTAATCCTGAAATTCATCATGTCTATATGAATTTCTGCACCTTTTAGTGGAGAATGCTTTGGTTTGGGGGTAGTTTTATCAGGGTTCTAGCAGGGATGATTATTTCTAGCAGAGTTTGCCTTGACTTTGTCTTCAAAAAAGTCTATGTACCTTAGGGCTAGATTACTAAAGATTACTAATCATTTGCTGCATCAAGTTATAATAAAGAATTTGATAAGCTCTTGAGCTCAGTTAGAACAAGAAATTTTCAAGGTTACTACAAACATTTTGAAAGGGAAAAAAGGGGGCTATACTTTCCTTCAAAATTGGAAAAAAATATAATAAAGATTTAATAGGAAAATAAGTTTGGTAATGTCCAAGATCAATAAAGCAGGAAATTGTAACCAGGGAAATAATCAATAAATAATTTTTGGAAATGTTCTGACAATTCAGGATAAAAACCATGGGTAGTCTATCTCACTTGATCACTTCACTTGACACTTGACATCCTGTTCGTTATTCATCGATTTCCTCGAGCGGGCACCAGTAACATTTCATTTGACCCTATCATGTGTCAGTGTAGCCCAATGGCATCTGGTTGATTCAGGAATATGAAGAGCCTCAAACCATTTGTCAGGATCTTGACGAAGAAGTCTGACCATCTTGTAGAGGGGCGGCCACGTGATCTTTTGACATCCCGTGGGATCCAGTCGGTAACGGCTCTAGTCCAGCGGTCATCTCCAAATCACATTACATGTTCAGCCCATCTGATTTTCAATGCCTTAGCAAATGAGACAGCATCCCTGACTCTGGAACAGCGACGGAGGTCGGAGCTCCGGATTCCTTCTTTCACTTGAGTGAGGCGTGATATTCCCAGCATAGCTCTTTCGATTCCTCTCTGGGAGACCCGAATAGCATTCTCATCCTGCTTTCATAGGGCCCAGGTCTCTGAGGCATATGTTAATGCAGGGAAAACAGTGGAGTCAAAGAGATGTGCCCGGAAGTGAGTCTATCTCACATAGTAATAAAATACCAATTTAACAATAGAAAATATAAAGCATTGCAGAAAAGTACAAGATAAATATGAATTAATGTTTAATAGGCTTGGATGGGAAACACTGCAATATACAAAAAGCTATGCAATTAAGGACAATGCCAAGTTTTTTTTCACGTGAGAACTAGAAAGACATGTGATAAAGGCTGTGATAAAGACTGGTATGCTGTAGAAAACATTTATTGAATGTGTTCTATATACTAGGACTGTTGTGGACTTCAGGAATTGAAAAACTGACTAAGTAATGTACTTGCTTTCAGGAAAATTCCAAGTTACTGTTTGAAGTTGTCCTTCTCTCACATCTGAATGTCTCTGAATTGTGTTGTATTATGCCATTCCTGATGTTCATTTGAGTCTTTACCACTCCCTCTAAGTAGGTGACAAAGACAGGCATCCAGAATATATTTTCTATTTGTTTTCCAAGGTGCTTTAAGACTCCATCCAGAAGTGGAACTATGGTTCATGATTTAATTATTAAAAATGTTTAAGTAATTATTTTCCTAATATCAAGTTTAATTTTAATTTTGAAGTCCCACTGCAACTACTGATAGCAAACTCCATTGAGTTACTTACCAGCAAAACTGAAATAAAAAATTCTCAAGTGCTACATGTTTGAAATCTGAGTTACATTCTGCAATTTTCCCTTCACCGCTTCTCCCTATAGTTGAGTCTAAAACCTAGGACTTCTGTAAAGCTACACCAGGGAGGGGGATGTCCATCCTTCACTTCTAATATGTGTATAATTCTGGCCTCTGGAACTGTCTAAAGTCATGATGGTGATAACTGATCATCTTGTATGTAGAATTGTTGCTCTTTGTTGCTCTTGTGACTCTGTCCCTGATGCATCTAGAATTTCTTTATATCAGTATTGACTGATGTCAGAGAGCCACTGGGCACCCCAACAAAATCCAGGAACAGGATAGGTATCTTGGGGAACCTCCACTTGTCGGAAAGTGCTTGGTAGCCCCGACAAAATCCTGGAGCAGAATCTGGGGGTCCCCTTCTGCCCCAGGGGATTGGTGGCCAGCAGACAGAGAAAAACATGATAATTCAGCAGAGTTTCAAAAGGCTTTACTCACACTTGTTCTGTATACAATTCCACAATAGGAAAACCCCAGACTTTAGGTTCCTAGCAGGGCCCTGGCCACATGTAGGTTTAGAATCCTAGGCCAAGGTGGCCGCTACCATGTGCTAAGGCCCACAGGGAAGAGAAGGGAGAGGAGGAGAACAGAGGACAAAGAGGAAAAGGAGGAAAGGCCAAAAAGGTGAAAAAGAAATCAATCTACAGCTTTTATAACTTTTCAGCTCCAGAATAGCCACATCAAGGCCCACGTCAAAGAAAAGCAGGTCAATCTCCCTTAGGTAACTTCTCTCAGGACCTCACCTAGGTCCGTTGAAATGTTAATATTGCCCCAGCCATGATCTGCCTTGAAAGTGTCCCAGCAGACTCTATGTAAAGTTGGGGAAGGGCATATATCTGTGCCAATGGATATTCTATAGCCAGGTATATATTTCTCTAAGCCTTCACAAGAGTCTTATCTTTTACTTCATAGTTGTTTTGTATATTAGCCTTTAGACTTATTAGAGAGCCATGCATGCTTGCTTGGAGGCAAACAGCATTTCTATCTGGTCTAATTACTTAGAAATCCAACGTGGACAGGTAAATATACTGTTAAGATCTATCTAGTCCCACGATGATTGTGGCAGCATGAGAGAAAATATTTATACTAGCTAACATAGAATACATGGTAAGATACACTGCCACATTCAAACTGTTTTCTTGCCTTTACCTACAAAGTGGCCTGCAGGAGGTAACGCCAGGCAAGATGCAGATGCTCTGGGTAGCAGTGCACTGCAACAGACTGAAAAAAGGATATCTATGTTTCTGCCATTGGCTTCCACTTTTGTACCCATAGCATCAATCTACCTTCTCCTAAGCCTATTCAGAATACAGAAACTCTGGTTTCAAACCTCTTCAGAATACAGAAACTCATAGATTCCTCTTTGTTTGTTTCAATACCCACAGAGTTATTCTCTGCTGTTCATTGTTGTTCTGATCAAAAGAAACTTCGATGGAACATGTCACCATCCCAAGTATCCGACATAACAGAGGGCTTATAGATCACTCTGCCTAATGGGATGCCAGCATCTCTGACTGTGTTGCAGGCTGTAGTGCAGTTTCCTGGGAAAGTACAAATTATCATAGCATCACCTAAAATTTCTAAATTTCTCCCAGTGCTATCTCTTATTTTCCTCAGAGATTCTTGTCTTGGAGACAAGAGTGTCCTCTTGTCTGAGGAAATATCTCACACTAACCAAATATTCATCCTTCTTCCTCTCCATCAAAAGGGCATCTTTTTTTAAGTCCAAAAGCCAAGAATTTTGACACTGTTGAGACAACCTTTGTTTGAGTATTTGAGGGACTGTTGCTATTAATATATCAGTATCTCACATGTTATTCTACTACACATACCTTCCTTCTCTCTGTGCTGTTCTTTGGTTTGGGCCCATTCTCACTATTTCCCTTTATTTCACTTGGTTTTAGAGAAGCAGAAAATGTGAAGTGTTTGAATACCTTTTAATGCTGACTTTCCAGATATCCTGCTCAATCTTTTTACTTTAATTCTCTTTCTTTGTGTGTGTGTCTGTGTGTGTGTGTGTTGCACCTAGTGATATTCAGGGGTTATTCTGGCCTCAGCAGTGACCCCTGGATGTTTGGAAGATCATTGGGGTTTGAGCTGAGGTCAGCGGGATGTAAGACAAGTACCTTTAACACTATATTATCTCTTTAACCCTGGTTCATTCACCCTAAATTCAGATTTAACAGCTTTATTTTTAACTTAGATGCACAAAACTTAGAAGGCATTATTAAATGTGAGCTCAAACATATTGATTATTTGTTAGCAAAGAATGCTTTCTCTATCACGAATCAGAATCTGAGGGAATCTTAGAATTTGGAACAAAATAAACCCTGCCTCTGTTTTGTCTCCCTACCTACTTCTCATGTAAAAAACAACAATAACCTTTATTATAACACCAGATCCATTTCAGAAATTTTTGTCCTCTATGGCTTGATATTACAAAGCATCAATGGCAATAAATAGATGCCTTTAAATTTTTTCCCCCTGGAGCTAGAACTATAGTATAGCTAGTCAGGTGTTTGCCTTGCACGTGGCTGACATAAGTTAGATCCCTGACATTTCATGTGATCCCCTATGCACCACCAGGAGCGCAGAGTCAGGAGTGACTCCTACATATCACCAAGTCAGATTGACCCTTAGAGCACATGACCCCTAGGCCTGTTGTAGCCTGAAAATAAAAGAATATTTCCTTTTATCTATAGAGAAGGAATAAATAAAACAATTCTTCTGTCCTAAAATAACAAAATTCAAATTAAGTGAATAATAATTATAATAATAAAACACCAAATTAAGTGATTTGCTTTTTTATGAAGAGAGGATGTTACCAAAAGCAGCTTGATTGTGTACTAACACTGGGTGGTCCATAAAAGATCAAGTATTAAATCAGTTCTATAATTCTGGAGGAGCAGTGGAAAAATAAATATAGGAAACAGGTTGGCTGTTGCAAACTTGGGAAAAGACATATATTACTATTTTCTGATAGACTTGCATGTTAATATATAGGACACAGATTCAGTTCATATTTTGAAATCCTGAAAAATAAACAGTTGCTTAATAATAAATGAAAATGTCAATAAAAGTATATTCTATAAATATTTGTTACTCTTCCTCAGTCAGTTTCACAGCCATGTTTCTAATGTTGTTGTTTTCAATATTTATTGTGAGTCTGTAAAAACGACCATTACTCTGTACCTTCTTCTATTTTGTTGACCATGTTCTCATCTTTATGCTTGTGAAATGCTAATGATAATTATTATTGTTTTGCATAGAAGGGGAAGCACATGGTGGATCAATGCAGCAGAAACTCATATTAACTTGTATCTGTTACAGCAAATTCTTCGTCATTCTAGAGAAAACTCAACAAAGGTTATTTTTCTCATTACTGATGGATATTCCAATGGGGGAGACCCCAGACCCATTGCTGCAGCCCTGCGAGATTTTGGAGTGGAGATCTTTACTTTTGGCATATGGCAAGGAAATATTCGAGAACTGAATGACATGGCTTCCACCCCAAAGGAGGAACATTGCTTCCTGCTCCACAGTTTTGAAGAATTTGAGGCATTAGCTCGCGGGCACTGCATGAAGGTAATGGAAACCTCATGGCGTAATTTGGTGTCTTTAAGAGTAATTTTCATTTCATGACTGCTTAAACCCTTTGGAAGTAACACTAAACCCCACAAAATCTGTTTTGAGCATGATGCCTAAATGCTCATTATGTATTATGAAATATGGATAAATAGATAAGACATTCTGACCTTGCAATATGATTTTGTTTTGTTTATCAACAGCTGAAATATCCATATGATCCATCTTGAATGTTAGAATAAGTGGAATGAATTTAGGTGTGTTTTGAGGCCACACACAGAGTGGGGAAAACTTAGAGATCATTTACAATTATCTAGAAAGATGAAGTAAACACTCAGAGATATGCATGATGACTCTCACCAGAATGTTTTCAGAAATGCACACGAATATATAGGAGCAGTAAATACTTACCACATACTTCTTGAATCTGACAATTTGAAGCTATATAGAAACTGAATATACAGCCCAACAGGGAATAAATAAGGAAATAGGTTCATTGGAGGGGATTTTTAAAGCATCCATTTTAAAAAAGGATATTTGCTTTTATAATTTAAGTCAGATGAACTGCTAGACATAATTTGGCTGTGTGTTTTAGTGAGCTATGAAAAAATATAATATGGGGAGAAAAAGATAGATCTACCCTAAGACCAAAACCCATATTAGTCAATTGAGCTTGAGCCTTACAAATAGGCAAGTGAAAATTTTGGTCTAACGGTAGTCATGGCAACATGAGGTAGAAGGCAGTGAGTAGTGGTCATTAGAAGCAGGTCTTCCCTGCTGCTGTCCCAAAAGAAGAGTTTGGAATAGGCTCCCAGGCTCTGAAGAGCTCAAAATAGTATACAGCAAAAACTCCCCCGACTGTTGTCTACTATTTGAGTGACTTTGGGGAATTATTTAACTTTTGCATTCCTTTGAGGTTCTTGTGAATAAACTAAGGAATGGAAACAATACCCACTCCATTGAATTGTTACAAGAATTAAATGGGTTAACACATGTAAAGTGTATAGCAAAGCTACTAAGATTTGATTATATGAAACCCTCAAATATATACTCTATTTGTACTCGTTAGGTAAGTTATGTAACATAACATATGTGAAATCCTTTAAAAAGGAGATTTTTATAATATCACTTATCTTCATCAAAATTAACTAAAATATTTAAATTTTACCAAGTACAGTAGTTAGCATTGAACAAAAGCAGGTAACATTTCTTCCTTTGTTGCTCATTACTCAGGAAAAAGTGATATATTGAGGGCCGGAGCGATAGTTCAATGGGTAGGGCATTTGCCTTGTACGCGGCCGACCCATGCCGGTCCAGGTTTGATCCCGGCATCCCATATGGTCCCTTGAGCACAGCCAGGAGTAATTCCTGAGTGCAGAGCCAGGAGAAACACCTGAGCATTGCTGGGTGTGACCCAAAAAAGGAAAAACAGAAAGTGATATATTGAGTGGGAAGAGAGACTGAGATTCTAAATGGGATTATGAAATTATAGTATCATTAGCTGTATTATTGAATAGCAGTTTCTAGTCCTGCCATTTCTATTTTGTAAGATTAGGGGTTTCTTCTCTGATGTGATTTGCCCCACCAATGTCTGGGACACAGCCTTCAAGGAAAGGATTCTGATTTGGTTCTGCTATTCATATCATCTCAGGGTTTTAAAAAACATAATGTTTATTACAATCAACTGATATCTGGAATTAACACTACTATGATCGATTTCTAGACTTGGTAATAAGAGAGCCTATCTTTATTAAAGGATACCACCAGGACAAGGAAATATATTCCATTGCCTCAACCTCTGTTATCTCTGAAGCTAGTTTCATTAGGATGGAGTTTTATTAGGATGGAGCCACATTCAATCTGAAGACTGTCCATCTTTCTGGTTATACTCTGTAGAAACTGATTACAAAATAATGGCTCCCATCATATTTAACTTATTCTCTTATCACTATCGCAGACCTGAATGCTGGTATACCAGTTTGAATAATTTGATAGCTAGTCAGTCTGTCCCTTCCTTCCTTCCTTCTTTCCTTCTTTCCTTCCTTCCTTCCTTCCTTCCTTCCTTCCTTCCTTCATTCCTTCCTTCCTTCCTTCCTTCCTCCCTCCCCCTCCCTCCCTCCCTCCCTCCCTCCCTCCCTCCCTCCCTCCCTCCCTCCTCCCTCCCTCCCTCCATTCGTTTCTTCCTCCATGAATCAAACACAGGTCCTAGTACATGTATTCCTTTGTCTATAACTAGGGTTGTTTGATTTCTTGCTTAGTTGCTCTACTATCAAATGAACCTAAGGCTCAGGTCCCTATATCTCAAACCTCTTACAAACACCACAATATATTAAATGAAGCTTTGTTAGGGTATCTGGTTGTAATGGGGCTATTTATTTTACTTTAAAGAATAGAAAGAGATATTCCATATCTGAAGTCTTACCAATCTTCTTTCCATTTATTCAGTTGCAGTGCATGTGTGTTTTTTCTGAAACTTACCCATCCCAGATACATTATTGGTCCATATTTATATATGGAGCTCACACCACGTACTTAGGGCTAGAATTTAGGTGAATAATTTTGAACTTCTTCAACAGGGAAAATGGGATTTATTGGCTTCTAATTTCTAAGCCATCCATTCTGAATAAGTTTTATTCAACCTTATTGGGATCTGTTAAGTCATTCTGGACTGTCTTGCAAGAGTTGTTAAATCCCCAGCATGCCACTCTTCCGGGCATGACACAAGTGATCAGTATGGTTCTCTATTTTCAAAACACACAATAATTTATTTAAAATGTAAAGCTAAACCAGATTCTATGACCAACGTGTGTGGTACTAAGTCTTTAATGAACGAAGTAGAAAGACGATAGTGTTTATTCTGTAGTCAGTCTCTCAAAGTCAGCGGTCAGGATTCTAGCTCTGTTTTTCCATTTGAGCAAGGATGTGAGGAATCTGGCTGCTGCTGCCTGACCTCATCCTGCCTCAGTGGAACACGGCTGGTGTGGAAGCCAGGAGGGTGACCTGTAGAACCGACGGCATTGCTTCCTGCCACATCTGGAGAGTTCTTGCTAAAGTACTTGATCTCGGCCTGACCCTGCCTGGCCTTGAGAACTTACAATGAGTTCCCAGACTGAAATAACTTCTTTGGCCGAAACAAATCCCCAGTCTGAGATCTTGCAAATAACACACTAATATTTGGGTGGGAGTGGAGAGCAGTTGGGGAATTAGACGGATATGAAGATTTTCTTCAGCTTGCACTTTACAGAGAGTGTAATAGCCACCGTTCATTTGTTTGTTTGTCTGTTTTTTTGACCCTCTATCCTCTGTGGTTGGTAGATCTGCCTTTGGGGAGCTTTATTCAAGAGGACATGTCCCATTGCTCCTATCTGTGTGAAGCCGGCAGAGACTGCTGTGACCAAATGGCGAGCTGCAAATGTGGGACCCACACGGGGCAATTTGAGTGCATCTGTGAAAAGGGGTATTACGGCAAAGGTCTACAGTATGAATGCACAGGTGAGTTCCTGGTGGGGGTGATAAGTCTGTCAGTTATTTCTTGCTATGTAACAATTAATCCCCATATTTAGTGCTGAGAGTCACGAGAGCTGAGCTGTTCACGAAGCAGGAAGCAAAGAGCATTTGGGAAGCTCTTTGGGCTTCAACTATGGCTAGTTTTCTGTTTGTCTTTCTCCGTGCCCTGGGTAGACTGCCCTGCTGATCTTTGCTGCACTGTCTCATGTGTGGGGATCAGTAGACCAGAATCTGGTCCCAGGTGGCTTTGTCTCGAGTGCTGATCTCTTTTCAGGGGGCTTCTCCTAACTGACCCAGGCTCGTAGCATGGTGGTGGAAGAACTCCAGAAAGCTTGCAAGGGCTGTTGGAAATCAGGAAGGGGGAGGTTTGGGGTCTTTTATTGTCATCACTCAAGATCCAAATCTGCCCTCTGGACATATAAGCCTGTCTTCCTTTGAGGGAAGCCGGTGGGATTATTCTCAGAACACTGTAACTCATGGAATTGTGCCAACAGTTCAGTATTCACTGAATGATTTTAGCTCGTCCCTATTTCCCACCAAAGACAACAGAAAATTCCAAAAATGTGATCATTTCAAAATAGAATTCCCTTCATCAACATTTATGTTTTGCCTCCTTTAACCTCTCTTTTGGGTGGAGGAGCTGTAATACAGCAGGTAGGATCTTGCCTGGCATATGGCTGACTTGAGTTTGATCCCCAGCATCCTTCAAGACCTACAGGAGTGAGCCTTGAGAGCAGAGCCAAGAGTAAGCCTCAATACTTCAGGGTACAACTCAAAAGAGAAAACGTATTTATGTCTTTTTTTTTCTTTTTTTCTTTTGTGGCTTTTGGGGCCACACTGGTGGTGCACAGGTGAACCTGAAGTTCCTGGGATAAAATGGGGGTTCCAGCATGCACAGTCTGCATTTTGAGTTATCTTTATAACCTTCATATGTGTATCTTTAATATTTTATTAGAAAGACAAGAACAGCAGCGTGAAATTCTTGGTTTCAATTTAGGAAATACCTTATAAGTAAAATAAATATCTAATCTTGTCACTTGTCACTTGTCTTCCCATTGTTCATCGATTTGCTGGAGCGCCCACTCGAAATAATAATACTCAGGATATTTTATTATCATGTTCTTCATTTGAGTGAGAGGTTGGACCACACTCATCTGTACTCAGAAATCACTCATGTCCCTGTACTCAGAGGTCACTCCTGGTGCTATTTCAGGGACTATATGCAGTGTTGGGGATCAAATTTGGGTTGGCCATGTACAAAGCAAGGCCTTGATCCCTGTATTATCTTTCGTCTCTCTGACCCTTGTTTTTATGGTTTATCTTTAAAAAAAGTTCTCTTGGGGTTAGAGGTGTGACTGATAGCCCACTTGTCTCTGTGTGAGTGGATTCCCAGCGCACCACCAGCACCGTGGGTGGTGAATCCTGAGCACAAAGCCAGCAGTGGCTCCTGAGCCTTGCTCAGTGTGACCTCCAAAACAAACAAATAAACATATTCTTTTGTAAGAAAAAAAAGTGTTCTTTTGTAACTGATAGCTCTTTCATGAGTCACTGTTTGGGAAAAAAATGTATTCCTATAAAAATGAACACCCACCAGGAAAATGTTGGAGCAGTGGGCTTTTTCTGTACTGTCTCCTGAGGCCCTACATTGCCCATTTCACATGAACTGTAGTTGATTGTGGTCCTTGGAACATAGGCCCCCTGTCTAATAGAGACACATGTCTCTGCGCTTTCCGCCTGGCCTTCTCCCTTTCCTTCATCTCACCTTCTCATCGGGCATTTTCTCCTGGTCTCTTCTTTGACTCTCTGCCCCTCTTCTCCCTTCCCTTACTTTCTCTTCCTTCCCCTGGCCCTTACCCAGCTGGCAGACTCTCTTCTCAGCGTCGGACCATCCCTGCTCACCCAGCAGAACACTCCTCTCCTACCTGGCTCTGCTCCCATTCCATCCAGCAGGATTTCTCCTTTAAGCAGAAGCGGGAGGGGAGGTGCAAGAGCAACCCCACTGCCTCTGAGTTGGCAGAATGCCTCCCTTTGAATCTTCCCACACTTTCCTCCCCAGCCCAGCTTGGCACTCACCCCATTGCCCTGTGCTTACCCCCTCCCAGCCCAGCCCACCAAACACAAGCAGAAACTTTCTCGTCTGCCCTTCCCCCCGCCCTATACCTCTCCACCCCCAATTCCCTGCTGCTGTCAGCAACTCTGCTTTCCCTGTGGTCTCAGATTGAACTGGCCCCTGCCAACAAGCCACTGTCATGGGCTGCACCACAACCTCAACCACACTAGCCCAGGCCCCCACGGTTCCTGACACTGTACTCTTGCATCCTGGGGAATCAGGTCAGGGAAAGGGTGGGATATGTTTTACAAAGCCTCTGCCTCCTAAGTTGCTATGACTATCACCAGTCACACACTGGAGGCCGAAAGGCACAATGGTGTAAAGTGACTCAGTCTGGCCCTGGAACACCAGTAGGAGACACAGAGCAGTTTGCTGTCATCTTTAAGAAAAATCTTTCATGCTTAGTTTTGACTCCCTCTTCTTCCCTTGCTTAGTTTTTGTTTTCATTCTTCTCTTCCGTTAGGAAGTCTCAACTTCATACTGTTTTCCATGCAAGATTTAAATTAGATATAGTGGCCTTGATATAAGTATTGATCCATTCAATACTTATTGAACGGATGTATGAGACTCACATACACAGGGCAGAGCTGCTACTTGCTCTCCCTGTGCCCAGCTGATCACGAGACGCCTGGGAGGGATGGTGGGTTCTGGCCCTGGCCCACCACCCCAGCAGAGCCTGCAAGAAGACAGAGGAACCCCAACACCATGAGGGCTGCCATTTTACACATCAAAACTCCCCAGCTCGTCAGAGCTCCACTCAGCAGAAGAGCTGATCACAAGCCCGGCTGGCGCAGCCACTTTGCGGCCAAGCAGTTCATCAATAAATGCAGGAGATGAGAGGCAACTACAATAGTATCCCACCCACATGGCAGAGCCTGGCAAGCTACCCATGTCGTATTTGATATGCCAAATACCAGTAACAATTATAGACCTCATTCCCATGACCTGATGGAATGGTTTGAGGCTCTTCATGTTCCTAAAGTGAGCAGATGTCCTTGGGATACACTAGCATGTGACATACACTAGTATGGAGATGTTACTGTGCCCGCTTGAGCAAATCGATGAACAACGGGAAGACAAGTGATACAAGTGATACAAGTGTTTGATCCGTTCATCTCCATATTTGTCAGGCCTTGGGAAAGCGAATTTGGGCTTGATATATACTATGTTTACTCACAAGAGGCAATGATCACTACCAGCTTCTGCAAGGCAGGAGGGAAGAGAAAAATAAAGCAAACTTTTATTGTTTTCCTATGGTATGAAATGCTCATAACCAAATGGTTTTCTTTTAGGAAGACAGGAAGAAATAGTTGAAAATCTGGAAGTCATGGGCATATTTTTAGGGGCTTTTTTGAGGACCCAGGATGTCTCAGTGGTAGAGCCCATGAAAGCTCCAGCACTGCCCTAAATGTACCAAGTGTGATTCCTAAGGCACCAGTATTTGGGATCCTTGGTGCCCCAAGGGAGCATGTGATCTAAGTACAATACAGCTACGTGTGTGCAAGCACCACAGGTCAAGTGTTTGACTCCTGGTCATGACAACATCATGAAAAACAGCAACAAAAAAGAGAATGGGGCAAAGCAGATTTTGTTATGCTTTAAAGGAAGCTAATTAGTCAACAGTTGTTAAAAAGCAGCTCCTCAATGGCTAGTCCTGTGCTAGAGAGATTCAGAGGTGAGCAGACACACGGTCTTCACCTTCTTTAAAAGAGCCCAGCTAACCTCCAGTTTGTTAAGCAAAAAATGTTTGATCACAAGCTGTGCTATATCCTTTCATCAAAAAGACCTGCATTATAAAAAAAAAAAAAAAAAAAAGACTAGGGAAAACTGAATTGAGATCAGCCGTCTAGGTTCAGCTCTGAGAAATGGTGAGATGCTTGCTACTTTTCCACTCCAGGGAACACTGCACCGAGATCAACCCTCTAAATTAACTCTGAAGGGTGCCTTAGATACTAGCTATTTTATTGCTCCAGGGAAGGATGCCTCCTTCCTTTTGAAATAGTACTAAATTCATTTGTAGTTCTGAATATACTTCCTTATTGTAGAAACAGATGTCTTTCAGAACCAATTTTTTTGGAGCCAGAAGAATCCTCAGATTATCTGCTCTAAATACCTCATTTTATATAAGGAAATTTTGCTCAAGGTGACATAGCCAGCCACCAGCAGGACTAAGGAAGGGCCCCAGGGTACATTTTTCTAACCCCTCTGTTATTTTCAAAGTATCACATTTCTTATTTTCCGTTTTTAAAAACAGTCTTACAGATTGCCTTTCAGGGACCAAAGACTATGTATGAATCATGCTCATGTGTTTAATAATATAGAAAAAGAAAACCCCCATAGAATTGACTCAAATTCAGCCCCCTCTAGCTATAAACCTAGTGACTTTGAGTAGTTAATTTCTTTTCATTCTTAGATCTTCTGTAAAAGCAGACTTAAGATGGCATATTATGCATGTATGCTATATTAATGTGTATATACCTCTGTGTTTTTTTAACTATGTTGATATGCATGTGTATCTCTATAAAACATATATAGGAGCTGAAGTGATAGGATAGGGGATAAGGAACTTGCCTTGCATGTGGTCTACTCAGTGTGATCCCAGGAACCACAGATGGTCAGCTGAGCACCTTCAAGAGTTACCTCTGAGCACAGAGCTAAGAATTATCCCTGAGGATCATTGGCTGTGGCCCAACACCCACACCTCAAACAATCACACACAAATGTATTTCACTATATGAAACTTAAATATATAAGAATATATTTAGCTATATAAATGTTTGAATATATAAATATGAATTTGAATATATATTTGAATGCTCTGCATATAAATTATATGAGAAAATACTTAGAGTGCTCAGGTTAGTCTCTGGCATGTCAATTCTCCATGGTAGATAGTGTGAAAGACTTGAAGGTGAGTCACATACCTTTTAGCTGCCCAAATCTGAGAAGTTGCAGAGGGGAGGATAAGGTATGTCTCTGTCTGCAAGTAGGCACCATCAAGAAGCTTTACACCTACTGGAGGTGAAATACCATCTTCATGGAGAAAATCAGGCCCTCATTGAAAACTGAAGAAAGTAGAGGTGGTTTGCCCTGAATTGGGCAAAGCTATTTTCTGAAGCTGATGAACCATTCCTTGTTTTTGTAAGGCATTTTTCCTGCTGTTCACTTGGAATATAAGGAACAATGCTCCCAAATCATCTAGGACGTTTGTGGCTGAGTTGAAGCTGAATTAAGGTCTTCTAATTACAAAATTGGAGTCTTTCATTTCTATGAAATCATGCCAAAGATCTGTTAGATCTTAAAGCAAGCTACTGTGGTCTCTTCCCCATCACTGTTCTGGTTGATTGACAATCTGGGCTGCAGGAGTCCTCAAACAATGACAGTCCAACCTTTTCCAGAGCAGTGGCTTCATTCAGCATAGCTAACACCATAGTCACAGTCTGGAGCTGCCTCATGGCCAAGACCTGATGCACAAAATGATGGTAACAATTGTGAATCTTTACTCTGTCATAAACATATTAGCTTGAATGCAGGCCTGAAGACATTCATTAGAAAGTACTAACAAGCAAGGCCTTGTCCGAGTTTTAGAAGACACTATGTTTGAACTAGTTTTAAATTACCCTTGACTCAATACTGCTTTGAGTTTATTTCACAATAAGCATAATATTCTTTTAGCTGTGGTTTTACAGATGTGAAGCTCAGGTCACACATAGATAATCATAGAGAATGATACTCTTTTCCATGTGTATCTTATTCAGTTGTTGAATATGTTACAGAAGTTGAATCAGCACTAAAAAATTTTGTGCTAGGAAAAGAACACTTGAAATTGTTTCATTACTTTGCTCTCCCCAATGGTACAGTCGAATACAGGCATGGCAATGACCAAAGTAAATTTCATCCATTCAAAGAAATGTACAACCATTCTCCTTGATTTTCTCTACCTCCAAAATAGCTATGGAGGGGCCAGAGATATAGTACAGCTGGTAGGGTGCTTGCTTTTCATGCAGCCAACTTGGGTTCAATCCCAGGACCCCATATGGTCCCCCAAACACTGTCAGGAGTGATGAGCCAGTAGTATGCCCTAATCACCACAAAATAGCTATAGAAGATAGCAATTCTTAAAATAAGGTGTGGGACTTTAATACCACAAAATCAAGTATAAAGGGTTGAGAAAATATTCTTCTAGGGTGACTTGTTGAACTTCAACTAAGAAATCTTGCCAAAAAACTGTGGCATCTAAGTTGAAAGAAAGTCTCTCTAATGTTAGTTTTCTTCCTTCATCTTTTTTTTGCATCACTTGTATAATCTCTTTTTTAAAATTATTTTATTATACCACCATGAGATATACAATTACACAGATTTTCTTGTTTCGGTTCTGGTCATACAGTGTTCCAGCACCCATCCCCCACCAGTGCCCATTTCCCACCACCAATGTCCAAGTATTCTTCCTTCATCGTAAATGGACATTTGGATAAGTGATAATTGTACTATGAAGATGTATGACAGCAGCAATAGCTGATAATCACTGTATCACTGTCTTCCCATTCATCATCGATTGGCTCGAGCGGGCACCAGTAACATCTCCATATGACCTGTCTCATGTAAGTAAAGCCCAAGGGCACCTGCTTGCTCCAGGAACATAAAGAGCCTCAAACCATTCCAACAGGTCATGGGAATGAGGTCTAAAATTGTGCTAGGAAAAGAACAAAATAGAACAAAAAACAAAAAAAGAACAAAATAGCTGATAATACAAATAATTAAATAGCACTGTATTTCAGGCACTTTTCCAAACATTGAACTCTATTACCTACCTTAATATTCACAGTAGCTCCCTGGAGTAACATTCCATTTAAAAGACAGGGAAATGAAAAGTCTGAGAGGTTAAGTAACTGGTTCAGGGCCGCACAATAATTAGATCTGGGATATGAGCCCAAGTCATGTGGCTTTACAGTCTAGCCATAGAAATAGACATTTAACAAATAAGCACACCATTTAAAATATTTCAAATTCTGAAAAGTATTTGTTTGACCATATATCATCATCAATATGTGACCATTTAAATCCCACTACGCAGAATCTAAAACCAAGGAGGAAAAGAAGAACATTGGTTATGTAAAATTCTGCCTCATGTTTGTAATTATGACTCATTCAGAAAATAGTGAAAGCTCTGTAGCTTAGCATAAAGACTGTATGATTTGACCTCTTTGTACCTTTGGAGTTAAACGCTGGAACTAGAGTTTCCCCCACATGTCACACTATTCATTCTTCAGACCATTCTATTGCTATTTCTATCTTTCCTACCATGCTCCACTATTTCCTTTATTGCTACTTCATCAGACTAGTCACTCTAACGAACAGAGACGTTTATTAGACATCCCTGCTGCATGCCTTCAGAATCAATATTCTGTGCACAAGGAAAAGAATGTAAGAGGTCAACCGAATACCAGAATTTCCAATGGACCATAACACCATTGAAATCTTTGGCACTTGTGTGGCTGTCTGGCTTGGGTATCACAATATCCTTACTACAAGGCACATGCTACACAATGTTAATGTAGTTCATTTATCTGAATGCAAGCTACTTACATTTGACCAAACCTTGTTCACAAAAACTAAATGCAGCGCATAGTTGATTTACTGAATTAGACATTTTTAGATGGCGAGATCATTGAATCAGTTGTGACTAGCCTGGAAACACTGGTTGTAAATTCAAGCTGTAAGTGCAGCTGTTCTGAATTTCCCCAAAAGGGATTTGAGAAGCTTGGGGGTAGGGAGACAATAGGCATCTTGAGGACACTGCTCTTTTGCAGAGCTTGCCTCCATTTCAATGAGTCTGGAATGATTAGCAGATTGAAGTCAATAGCTAGTTAAGGCCAAGCCTGAGGGCTAGATAATGGGTCCAAACCCTAGTTGTATTAGTGTTAATATAAGGAAGATAGACTAGAGACATCGAAACACTGGGATATTTGTGGGATTATATTTTATGTATGTAAATATATGCACACAAATCCCAGCTCCTCTCCAGCACACACACATTTTCCTGTCTAACTATAATATTGTTTCTTTAGAAAGAGAGGACAAAAGGCTCTCAAAAAATTCTTGAATGAAAACCAAAACATTTGGAAATCCAGTTCTCTCAGCGGAGCTTAGCTGTTTCTCCACCAAAATCTAGCCCTGACAGTGCCTAATAATGGATTTGTAAGGTGTAAGGAATGTGTACAATGCATTTCCTTTGTTTTTTTATGAGTTATTGCAATAATATTGACTCTGGTTTCCATCAGCTGGAGAAGAGTGAATTACTGCTATTGAAATGAGGCAAATTTGCTCAGTTTTCCTCTAAATAACATAGATCATCACTCCTAATAATGCTTTTTTTTAGTCATATTTTGTGCAGAAAAACAGAAAAAGACTAATAAGTATGAAGCACGCCAACCTCCAATGTAAGTGTATTGGAGGTGTGTTATTTAAATAATCATAAAATGTAACCAATAGTCTAACAATGTTCAAATAAGGACTGTGACCAATTCCTATTTGTCACTATAATAGCTTCCTTTGTCCCCTCTTTCTCCCAGCCTCATTATAAGTGACTTTAAAAAAATGAAAAGGATATATTTGCCAGTGTTACCCTGAAAAGTCATGTTTTCTGTGCTGACATTTAATTAATATATTTTGGGTTTGGGGGCTGCACCCAGCAAGCTCAAGGTTTACTCCTGATACTGCACTTAGGTATCATTCCTGACAGGCTCAGGGGACCATATGGGATGCCAAGCATTGAACTTGGGCCCACTGTGTGCAAGACAAGAGCCCTGTCCCCTGTACTACCACTCTAGCCCTTGTACTGCAATTTGAAAAAGCTAAGATGTCACCTTTAAATGTTACCTAGGATTAAATGTTACAACAGTTTTATTCCATCTGATGGTATCCACTTGCAAACAAGCACCTTTTTTTAACTGCAGAAACTACACGACTTCTTTCCCCTTTTGCTTACTATATAATTCTGCACTAAGCAATATATTTTATATCCTAGTGCCTTTATAATATCACATTATTATACTTCTCTGTTAATGTGTTGTAGATACACATTAGAATTAACTTTTAATTTTTAAAATAGTTTTATTAAATAACTGTGATTTACAAAGTTATTGAGAGTTGAATTTTAGGCATATGATATTTCAAACCAACCGCAGAACCAGTATGAAATTCCCATATTTCCTCCCCACACGAACCCCCTAATCAATCCCTTCCTCTCAACTTGACAGACACATTGCAAAGTTTCATGGATTGTAGCTTAGGTCTCTTGGTTTCAGTTTTGTTGAGTCTGTGTTTTAGACTATACCATTTATATCACCCATATAACTTTTATAACAGTGATCATTTTTACCTTTTCTATGACTAAATTGATAGGTTTTTTTCAATTATTTGAAAACAATTATCAAATATTAAACATTTTGATATTTATCAGACATAAGAAAATTCTATTGGCAATTCATCACTCCTTTTATTATTGTATTTTGGACTGTACCCTGCTGTGCCTTACACCTGGCTCTGCAGTCATGGAGCAGGCCTGGCAGACTCAGGAAACATATGGGGTACTAGGAATCTACCTTAGTCAGCTATGTGTAAGACAAGTTCCTTACCACGGTACTATCTCTCTGGCCAAGGCAATGCATCTCTTAATGAGATTGGTCATTAATTAATTTACATATATGTGTATTTATATTATTCACTATTAAGATTATTTATATTATTCACTATTAAGATAGGAGAGCATACTCTAATTATTTTGTTTACGTTTTCCATTTGTAAAGCTATTAGTGCTGGAAGCATTCTTACAAATGTGTGATGGCACTTGAATTGTATTGAGTTGATGTCACTCAATTCTTTGAGTTCCACTGGAGTGACATGCCAAAAACTAACATCAGTTATCTATCATCACAAAGTACTGTAAGTGATCTATTAGCTGAGAATTCCCTTAGATCCTTTCTCAATCTTTTTATAAAACTGAAGAGTTGGAAAATGTTTGACTTGCAAAAGGAGTTATTACCAATCATTGCAATTCCCCAATAATTACAGTTGTTAACTTTCTGAAATTTCTAGGAAGTCCTTTAAAGAAGAGTCTGCTAAGATTAGGTGTTTTGCTTGGTTGTTTGTTTTTTGCCTTTGGGTCACACCTGGCAAGTGCTCAGAACTTACTCCTTGCTCTGTGCTCAGGAATCACTCCTACTTCTCTTGGGGAACATGATGGGGTGCCAGGAATTGAACCTAGCTTGGCCACATACCCTACCCATTGTACTATTGCTCTCCTCCGAGAGTCTGCTAAGGCTGAATAACAGACTGCCTCATACTATTTCACTTTGTTTAAGTGAGTTTTGTTTGTGTAAAGCAATATAAATTTAATAAATTTAAGTGAATCAAAGGGTCTAGATATAAATTTTTTGCCTTCTAATGTTCATGGACTGAGTTGTATCAAATTCTCAGAGCCACATATATACGATTTAATTAATGGACAACTATCCATTATATAAAGTTCTTTGTTACCCACAGTTTTAGATACCATCATAAAGCCTGGTCTGACAATATTATGTGCAATAAAATATTGAGGCTTGAGGGTCGATGCACACGTAGAGAACATATCCAGTAATTCTTATTATTGTAGACTGTTCGAACATTTCTATTTTATTATTTGTTGTAAAAATATTGATACATAAAAATATTAATACATACTAAATAAAGTCATGATCATCCAATTTTGATGCTTGCCACTGTTACCTATTTGAAAATGGCAGCTCAAGCTAGAAATAAGACTCAGCAAAATTGTGATGTGTCCTATAGTGTATGCCTAGATGATGCCAAGATTTGAAAGACTCCATCTTTTCATCCTCTGTGTCAATAAATAGTTATTGATATGACATGAACCTGGTTATCAGTCTTAGGTCTACCACTTAACCATGTTAATTCTGGGTGTACGCTTATGGTTTCCAAATGTCAGTAGTATCACAGTTGAGACTTCCTGTTCTGCATGGAAAAACTGAATTATTACTTTTTTGTTTACTTCTTGAACAGTTTTTTTGAACAATTATGAAAGAAATGTCAATACCTTGTTATTCCATTAGAATTCAGTTATTTCTGGACATGTTTACTTGCAGAATCGTATACTCCAGCCACCCTGATCTGCTTTGACTGATCAGACACACCAAGCCCTTTGCTTGGCTCCATGCTGGTACACTTTTTTTCCTTTTCCTAGAAGGTGCCATTATTTGTCTGTTAAAAGGCTAATAACAACTTCATTTCTTTGAAACTTTTCCCTCATCCCATCTTCCATAATTTAACATCCTAGCATAGTTAGCTCTAAATCTGTTGTTTCTCTTGATTATCTTCTTTCTTTTATTTGGCATATGTTTTTCTTCTCTAATATTCTGAATTCCTTTGCAGCAGTGAAGTGTTACTATATATATATTATATATACATATCATATTATATATATATATTTTTAAGCCTGTGATATAAGATATATGGACTGAAAACATTACATTTTGAATGAATGAATGAAGCAAATTGCATTTTTAGATACTAGAGTACAACATATGGAAACACTGTTTGGTTCCTTCCATCTGGGAATTTTCCATTCCTTTTTTTGAGAACTGAAGGTGACCAAGTCTGCTGACCCTAAGCAACACTGGCTTAGAATCAAAATAAGCCATCTGGAAGGCCAGTTCAACAATAGGAAGTAGCTAATCAAACATTTATCTCTTTTTATGTTATCTAGAGTATTTTCCAAAATTAATTTTAAAACCCTGGTATTTTTGTGTTAGTGGGTATCCATAAGTAAAGATATTTGCATTTATCTTTCTAAATTAAAAAAATTATCAGTGGACTAACTAAAATACTATCCACATTTCAGGAGTAAAAGTTTTGCATGTCTTACCTGTATTGATGATTCACACTTTATCAATACAGGCAAGACATACAAAACTTTTACTCCTGAAATGTGGATAGTATTGAGGTATTGTTTTAATTCGTATAATAGTGCAATGTGATTGCAAGGTAATGTGAGGTATTATTTTAATTTGTATAATAGTGCAAGAGAGTGTTTGAGGATATCCTGTCGTTTTTCCATTTAAACAATCATTTAACAAATATGAAAGGCTAATCATTATTACTACTCATTGTATAATTTTAGTAGTTGGGAAAGTTGCAGTAAAATTGTAGATTTCTAAAGTTCTTCATTGTGTGATAAATTATACTAATAAATTATTAGCTATAGAAAAGTTATGTGAAAAATAAGTATATATTATAAAATGTTAAAACAATAGCAAAGTTTAATAAGGCCAATATCCAATATTTTCTACACAGCAAAGCCTGGCAAGCTACCTGTGTTTTATTTGCTATGCCAAAACTAGTAACAATTATGGACCTCAATTCCATGACCTGAAGAATGGTTTGAGGCTCTTCCTGTCCCTGGAGCAAGCAGATGCCCTTGAGCTACACTTACTTGCAACAGGACGTATGGAGATATTACTGGTGCCCACTCGAGCAAATCAATGAACAATGGGAAGACAGTGATACAGTGACAGTGATTCAATATTTTAAACAAAAATATTGTTTTACTATTTGCATACAATTTTATTTGCCTAGAATAATCCAAGGAAGTCAATTAAAAATCTCTAGAAATAATCACAGATATTTATTTATTTTTTAAATTTTTTATTATACCACCATGAAACATACAATTACAAAGGTGTTCATAATGGGTTCTTGGTAATACAGTATACCAATACCCATCCCTCCACCAGTGCCCCATTTCCACCACCAATGTACCCCACCCCCTCCCGCCCACCACCATGCTGCCTTAATAGCAGACAGCCCCGTTTCCACTCTTTCTCTCTCTGTCTCTCTCTCTGTCTCTGCATCTCTCTGCCTCTTATTTTACACATTGTGGCTAGCCCTGCAGATATTTAGAGTTTATCACTTAAGTCTCTTTGTGTATATTCAATGGTGAGTTTTAATCTGCCATTACCATTTCCCACATTTAGTAAAACACTGGGATCTATTTATGTCGTATTAATGAATGCAGTCATTCTATATCTGTCCTTTTCCTTCTGACTAATTTCACTCATCATGATAGTCTCCATGCCCATCCATTTGCAGGTAAATTTCATAATTTCATCTTTTCTGACAGCCGCATAGTATTCCATAGTGTAGATGAACCACAGTTTCTTTAGCCAGTCCTCTGTTCTTGGCATTTAGGTTGTTTCCAGATTCTAGCTATAGTGAATAGCGCAGAGATGAATAAAGAAGTACAGATAGTGTTTCTGCTATGCGTTTTCCGGTCTCTCGGGTATATTTCCAGGAGTGCTATTGCTGGATCAAATGGGGCTCAATATCTAGTTTTCAGAGGAATTCCCATATTGTTTTCCAAAAGGGCTGGACCAGTCGGCACTCCCACCAACAGTGGATGAGAGTCCCTTTTTCCCCACATCCACGCCAACACCGGTTGTTCTTGCTGTTTTGGATGTGTGCCAGTCTCTGTGGGGTGAGATGGTACCTCATTGTTGTTTTGATTTGCATCTCCCTGATGATTAAAGATGAAGAGCACTTTTTCATGTGCCTTTTGGCCATTTGAATTTCTTCCTTTTTGGAAGCTTCTGTTCATTTCTTCTCCCCATTTTTTGATGGGGTTGGCTGTTTTCTTCTTGTGAAGGGCTACCAGTGCCTGATATATCCTGGATATTAACCCCTTGTCAGATGGGTATTGGGTGAATATCCTTTCCCACTCTGTGGATTGTCTTTGTATCTTGGTCACCGTTTCTTTTGAGGTGCAGAAGCTTTTAGTTTTATATAATCCCATTTGTTTATCTTTGCTTCCATTTGCTTGGTCGGTGGTGTGTCCTCTTTAAAGATACTTTTCGTTTCGATGTCGTAGAAAGGTTTCTCCTATGTTTTCTTCGATGTACTTTATAAATTCATGTCTGATGTTGAGATCTAGAATCCATTTTGATCTGACTTTTGTGCATGGCATAAGAAGGAGGTCTAAGTTCATTTTTTTTACATGTAGCTGCCCAGTTTTCCCAGCACCATTTGTGGAAGAGGCTTTCTTTGCTCCACTTAATATTTTTTGCTCCTTTATCGAAGATTAAGTGGTTGTATATTTGAGAATGTGTTTCAGGATACTCAGTTCTATTCCATAGGTCTACAGGTCTGTCTCTATACCAATACCACACTGTCTTAATTACAACTGCTCTGTAGTAGAGCTTGAGGTTGGGGAAAGTGATACCTCCCATCTTCTTTTTCCCAAGGATTGCTTTAGCTATTCATGGAGTTTTATTATTCCATACAAATTTCAGGAGTGTTTGTTCAATTTCTTTTGAAGAACGTCATGGGTATCTTATAGGGACCACACTGAATCTGTATAAAGCTCTAGGGAGTATTACCATTTTGATAATGTTAATCCTTCCGGTCCATGAGCAGGGAATATGTCTCCATTTCCTCAGGTCTTCTTTTATTTCCTGAAGTAACGTTTTGTAGTTTTCTTTGTAGAGACCCTTTACATTCTTTGTCAAACTGATTCCTAGGTATTTGATTTTCTGTGGCGCAATTGTGAATGGGATAATTTCTTTAATGTCCTTTTCTTCTCTTTTGCTGTTTGCATATAGGAAGGCCATTGACTTTTGGGTATTGATTTTGTACCCTGCTACTCTGCTATAGGAATGTATTATTTCTAGGAGCCTCTTGGTAGAGAGTTTCGGGTTTTCCAGGTATAATATCATGTCATCTGCAAATAGTGATAACTTGGCTTCTTCCCTTCCTATCTGGATGCCCTTAATGTCTTTTTTCTTCCCTGATTGCTATGGCAAGTACTTCCGAGTACTATATTGAATAGAAGTGGTGAGAGTGGGCAGCCTTGTCTTGTCCCTGATCTTAAGGGGAAGGCTTTCAGTTTATCCCCATTGAGAATGATGCTCACTGTGGGCTTGTAGTAGATAGCCTGGATTATCTTGAGGAAGATTCCTTCAATCCCCAATTTACGGAGAGCTTTCATCATGAACGGGTGTTCAATCTTGTCAAATGCCTTCTCTGCATCTATTGATATGATCATATGGTTTTTATTTTTCTTTTTGTTTATATGATGTATTATGTTGATTGACTTGCGGATGTTGAACCATCCTTGCATTCCCGGGATGAATCCCACTTGGTCATGGTGTATAATCTTTCTGATGACTCTTTGGATTCTATTTGCTAGTATTTTGTTGAAGATCTTAGCATCTGTATTCATCAGGAGATTGGTCTGTAGTTTTCCTTTTTTGTGGCATCTTTGTCTGCTTTGGGTATCAGGGTGATATGTGCCTCATAAAAGCTATTTGGGAGTGTTTCTGTTTCTTCAATTTGCTGGAAGAGCTTAAAAAGAATTGGGAGTAGGTCCTCTTTAAAGGTTTTGTAGAATTCACTGGTGAATCCATCTGGACCTGGGCTTTTGTGTTTGGGGAGACTTTTGATTACTGATTCTATTTCCTCGATGGAAATAGGTTTGTTGAGGTATTCCAAATCTTCTTGTTGCAGACTTGGGAAGCTATAGGAATTCAGGAATTTGTCCATTTCTTCTAGGTTTTCTTGTTTTGTGGCATACAGGCACTCATAGTAATCTCTGATGATCTTTTGAATTTCTGTGGTTTCTGTTGTGATGTCCCGTTTTCATTTCTGATTCTATTTATTTGGGTTCTCTCTTTTCCTTTTCTTACAAGTCTTTCAAGTGGTTTGTCAATCTTGTTTATTTTTTCAAAGAACCAGCTTTTGGTTTCGTTGATCTTCTGGATTGATTTTTGACATTCCATCTCATTGATTTCTGCTCTAAGTTTTATTATTTCTTTCTTTCTGCTTGGGTTGGGTTCCTTTTTGTTGATCACTCTCTAAGATCTTAAGTTGTGATGTCAGACTGTTTATGATGGCCTTTTCTTCTTTTCTGATGAATGCTTGAAGAGCTATGAACTTGCCTCTCAACACTGCTTTTGCTGTACCCCACAAGTTCTGGTAATTCGTGTCTTCGGTCTCACTTGTTTCCAGGAATCTTTGGATTTCCTCTTTGATTTCTTTTTATGACTTGCTGGTTGTTCAGCAGTGAGCTGTTTAGTTTCTAGGTACTTGGTATTGGTCTCCGTTTTTGTGTACAATTAACTTCTATTTTCAGTGCCTCATGGTCTTAAACAATAGTTGGCACAATTTCTATCTTCTTGATTTTATGGAGCTATGATTTATGGCTCAGCATGTGATCTATTTTGGAGTATGTTCCATGTGCACTGGAGAAGAAAGTGTATTCAGCTTTTTGGGGATGAAATGCCCTGTATATGTCTACCAGCCCTCTTTCTTCCATCTCTTCTTTAAGGGCCAGTATTTCCTTGGTAAGTTTCAATCTTGTTGATCTATCCAGGGTTGATAAAGCAGTGTTCAAGTCTCCAACTACAATTGTGTTGCTGTCAATGTCTTCTTTAAAGTCTATTAGTAGTTGTTTTAGGTATTTTGCTGGTCCCTCATTGGGTGCATATATGTTTAATAGCGTGATTTCTTCCTGATATATGCATCCCTTGACTATTAAGAAGTGACCTTCACTGTCCCTTGTGACCTTCCTCAGCCTGAAGTCTATGTTGTCAGATACCAGTATGGCTACCCCAGCCTTTTTGGATGGGTTCTTTGAATGAAGGATTGTTTTCCAGCCTTTTATTTTGATCCCGTCTTTGCTCCGATTGTTCAGGTGTGTTTCTTGAAGGCAGCAGAATGTCGGATTCAATTTTGTGATCCATTTTGCCACTCTGTGTCTCTTAACTGGTGCATTTAGACCGTTGACATTGAGAGATATTATTGTCATGGGATTTTTTGCCATCTTTCTGTATAGGTTGATTGTTCTTTTGGGTTATGTCTCATCTTATAGTAGATCTTTCAGTCCTTCTTTTTAAGGTTGGTTTTGATTTTACAAAGTTCCTAAGCTGTTGTTTATCCAAGAAGTTGTATATCTGTCCTTCAAATCTGAGTGAGATTTTAGCCGGATAAAGAATTCTTGCTGAGGCATTCATTTCATTAAGTTTTTTTACTATATCCCACCACTGCCTTCGGGCTTGGAGGGTGTCTTCTGAGAAGTCTGCTGAAAGTCGAATGGATGCTCCTTTGTATACAATTTCCTTCTTTGATCTTGCTGCCTGAAGAATTATGTCTCTGTCTATGGCATCCATTACTTTGACTAGGATGTGTCTTGGGGTCTTTCTATTGGGGTCTCTTCTTGCTGGTACGGCGTCGGGCTTCTTGGATCTGGATGCCTTCGTCCTTTAACTCAGGGAACTTTTCAGCCAGGATATTTTTAACTGTTTTAATTTCCTTGGGGTTACTTTCCTGTTCCTCTGGGACTCCGATGATTCTTATGTTGTTCCGCCTGGCTTCATCCCATTGTTCTCTGTTCCATTGCTGATCCATTTTCCGGTCTTTTTTCCATCTTATGTAGATCTCTGAGTGCTTTCTGCAGCTCATCTTCAGTCTCACTGATTCTCTCTTCCGCTGCTGTCATCCTACTATTCAGAGCCCCGGTTGTGTTTTTTCATTTTCGTCTACTGAGTTTTTAAGCGATGATATTTCTATTTGCATGGTTCTCATTTCTGCTCTCATTTCCTCCCGTAGTTTATTGACTGCCCTTTTAACTGCTTCGTTTATGTTCTCCCTGTATTTTATTGGACATCTGCTCAATTTTTTCATTGAGCTCCTTAAACATCCTACCAATTTCTTCTCTAATTTCATTGTCAGCGAGATTATGCACATCTCTATTCTTTTTTGAGTCTTCAGGGTCGATTCCTTCATCTGTTCTTCGAGCTGGGGATCTGCGTTGTTTCCCCATGGTGTTGTGGTGTTCAGGGATAGATTCCTCTGGTGTACTGTTTCTTTTTTCTTGAGGGTATTTCCTTCCCTTGGTGTTGAATTTCCTAGTTTTTTTTATTAATAAGTGGCCGCGTTAGCGGTCGTTCACCCGGCCAGCTGCACACCCCAGGGAGGTTACCTGAGGTGGAGTCAGGCCGGTGTGAGAGTTCAAAATGACCGTTTACTTCCGGTTCCACTCGGACTTCTGGGGTTGTAGTTCCACCTTCTGCTGAGACCTGGGGCTCTACCACAGCCCCAGGCGCCCGCCCAGCCAGCCGCACACCCCAGGGAGGTTACCTGAGGTGGAGTCAGGCCGGTGTGAGAGTTCAAAATGACCAATACAGATATTTATAAGATAGAAAAAAGATACTTCAAAATCAATAAAAGTTCAAAATGACCAATCACATATATTTATAAGATAGAAAAAAAGATACTTCAAAATCAATAAAACAAAATCAAAACTAAAACCAAAAATGAAGTAGAAAAATAGTTAATAAGGGTAACAATTGGGGCTGGAGCGATAGCCCAGTGGGTAGGGTGTTTGCCTTTGCAGCGGCCAGCCGTGCTGGCCGGATTTGATCCCCTGGCATCCCATATGGTCCCCGAGCACCGCCAGGAGTTATTCCTGAGTGCAGAGCCAGGAGAAACCCCTGAGCATTGCCTGGTGTTACCCATAAAGCAAAAAATAAAATAAAATAAAATAAAAAAATAATGGTAACAATTTTAGAAAGACTTATGGAGAAAACCATAAAGACTTGAGGCAAAAAGCATGAGTCAATTAAAACTCAAAAATCCTCCAAAATCATTCCTATATTTAGGTATAGTTGGGAGTAAATCAATCACGTCAAGTGTTTGAGAATAAAATATTGTACAAAAGTGATCTTTGTTCTCCAAAAGTGCTCTTGGTACATGCCTTAACATGACATAAAATAGTTCTCATGTATTTTAGGATAAAACCCTAGCTTTTGAAACTGACCTTGTCTAGTCATAATGGTTCTAGAAAGGACTTCCCTTTCCATCATCACCCTCCATATTCTAACCAAAGTGAACTGCTGCTTTCTAATCATGCCCCCTCCTGCCTTTGAATCTGCCCCTGTGGACAGAATGCTCCAGCACTGGCTTTTCCATTTCCTCTTACCCTGTATATGGTTTTGGTCTCACCTCTGAAATCACTTTTGCCAGCAGTGACTTCCCTTTTCTTTGGTAAGGGGTCAGGATAAACTCCCTTGTTTGCGTTGTCATATTACATAGGGCTTTCTCCTCATAGTATGATTACAATGTCTTGTAAAGGCCCCTTTTTGCCGTACTTTCTCTATGTTCTTTTCATTCCTGTAGAGAGTCATGCATTTTATTTTTACCACTACTACTGGACAAAAAATATGATCACCCATGCCGTCTCAATGGAAAATCCAGTTCTTCAACTGATTACTTAATTTAGAGAAGATCAGACAGTCTCAGTGCCAAAAGCTAAAATTCTCACCCAAAGATTCTCAAGACTTCACTCCACACCCTGCTTTAATAGATAAGATGGTAGAAGCTAGAATTTAATGTGTTGAAAGTATTATAATTGCCAAATTAAATACTTGCAGTTTTGTTTATTCACATATTATTCAGAAAATGATCCAAAATTTTTAACTGGGAAAATGAAAAAATTACTGAGTGGGAATATTTCAAGGTGCAGAAGACTAGACCACACATTATCAACATTATGAATTTCAGGCGGAATATAGATCAATCTGAATGAGGTTTTGTGGAAATAGCAGAAGGAAATCATTTAAATCTATCTAATAATGGCTTAAACTATTTATCAAATATCTTTTAGGTACTTTGGAAGAAAGAATAGAATTTTCCTAAATACATATCTTTATAAAATAGACCTAGAATATAGTGTAACTATAGATAAGTCGGAAAATATGGCATGAACCAAAAATCATGGTTAATCCAATTATAAACTGCAGGGTGTGAATGAAAATGTAAAGTAATGTAAATGACATATAAAATGTTGTAACTATTAAAAATTGTTTCCTTAGAGTTGAAGAGACAGTATTTCAACTGGGTTTAATGGATACTTTAAAATGGCAAAATACAGCCCTGCGATAGGTCTTGGAGATCTTGTATAGAGGCAAAAAGTGTGACCATTTCGTTGGGAAATCAGAGCAGAAAAATAAGTGGGGACTAGACTAGTATACAAAGTAGCACTCGAGGCTATAGAGATAGCCTGTGTCTGATGGGCTATGGTGATCTTCAAAGCCATGTTACTCATAATTAATTGGATTCTGTAGGTGGAAATCAGTGGATATGAAGTGACCACCGAGAATGTATGTGTGTATAGAAGTCAAAGACTCTATTAATCATAAAATAAGAAGGTCCTAAATTGTGTAGCTAGGAGAGATAGATAGATAGATAGATAGATAGATAGATAGATAGATAGATAGATAGATAGATAGATAGATAGATAGATAGATAGATAGATAGATAGATAGATAGATAGATAGATAGATAGATAGATAGATAGATAGATAGATAGATATAGAGAGTACACTCTCTCTCAGTGGGTACCACTTGCCTTTCACATGGCCAACCTAGGTTCAATCACCAGGACTCATATGGTCCCCAAAGCCCCACTGGGAGTGATTCTGAGCAAAGCCAAGAGAAAGTCCTGGTGTTAAAACAAGGTGTGGCCCCCAAATAAAATACCAATGATTTAAATGTTAAGGACTGTGAATTTCAGTGCAACAGGGTTTCCACTCAAATCTAATGTGGGTCTATCTCTGATAGTCTGATATATGTAGGTACAATGTCGAAGAATTTGAGAAACTTCTGGGTGAAAATTAAATTTCTTCACAGAGGTAGTAATAAAAATACATTTGATCCAGAATTGCATAACAACTGATAGATGGGAATAGACAGGCATCAGCTGAAGAATCAAAGCTATAGAAGCAAAGCATCTGCCACACGTTCCCAAATAGCTGAGATTAGTAGATGAGTCTAGAAAAGGAGTTAGTACTGTACTGACTGAACTAAGGTATTCAAAGGCTCGGGCAGCAGCAGTTTTCCAGCCAGTACATAAGTAGTTCTGTATTTGAACATCTTTTATTACAATACTAATACAAATACCCTGAACCTTAGTCTTCTATGGAAAGAGAATTGGCATATGAATTGGACCTAATAACTCTTGACCTTAACAGAAAGATAAAAGTTCATGTCTAATTAGTTGACATGTCATATTAAGAGCTGTAGGTCACGGGCAAAATTCTCAGCTAATTAATTAACTCTGATATTTTCCTATGCCATGTTTTCTAACTCACTTCAATAAACGTTAAAAATCTTTGAGGTTTAAGAAATGCAGATGTATCAGTGGTACTTTTCAATGCCCACCTTTGCTATATCAATTTAATCTCAGTTCTTGAGTTGTTTTATTTGGGGCCACATTCAGGATTAACCAGAGCTTGCTCCGGGTGCTGTGTTCTAATATGTCTCCTCACAGTGCTCAGGGAACCATAGGTGCTGTCAGGAATGTGACTGGGGTCAGCCACACGAAGGCAAGTACCTTGGCCTCTGTGCTATCTCTCCAGACCATTTATTTTTTTAAAAGTTAAGCCCCTTCCTACTGAAAGTAGAATATGATATATGTTTTTATTCCCAACAATGGAATATAAAACAATTATTTTAAAAGTTGTGTATTTCAGAGTGAGGAATTGGACCACACTTGCTTGGTGTGGCTCAGGGGTTACTCCTGGCAGTGCTTGGAGCCATGTGAAGGGCCAGGAACTGAATTAAGGCTTGTCAGCTTGCAAAATGCCTAACCCCATGTACTATCTCTCCGGTCACCTGGAATATACAATAATTCAAAGATAAGATAATGAGCTTTAAAGGGTAACCTATTTTACCTAAGGGGAAATGATTTTAATGGTCAAAAATAGATGCTTGATATTTATAGGAAATTGTATATAATAGTAAAAAATGGAATCTTGCTAAATATAAAGCAGTCAAAACAATATTTAAATGAGAGTGCTTTAGCTTATGGTTAATTTTAAGTATTTCTTCATATAATTCTGACTCCCATTACTTATTATTTAAAAAAAAACAGGCTTAAGATAATCCTAAAAAGAAAATTCTAGAAGTCTCCCCTGAAGGTCTTTTCGTACAAAATTACAATTTAAAACTCAGGATGATCTTAATGTTTCTCACCTAGAGAGTACACCCCTTAGGACAATTAAAAATACATTTTTCAATGAGAAGAACTGTGCCAAGCATCATATACTCAGCTAGGTTGTATTTTATGTATATGTGTGTGAATACATATTAAGGATTGACACAAAATAATTATTTTGCTCTTTGGGGCACAGTACTTTGCGGGTTCTCATTTTTCATTTAAGTTGATTCTGGGTAAATTTGTCTTGCTCTGTCAGTAATGACCTGGCTGGTTTGGGCATGTACTCATCCGCTCAACAGAGGATTCTGCAGTGGCAGTGCCATTTGCTGCTCTGGCATCACAGAGGGCTCAAATTCACAATTTCGTTCGACTAGTTTGTACTCAGGCCAAATGAGCTAACCAGTCTCAAGGGTGTTTGGCAGGCTGCAGATTCCTTTTACTCGGGTTCAGTTGTGCAAAATGTGGGCAGTTAAATTCTCCTTATCTAATTCATTAATGCCAAAAGGCTCTTGGCTGTCTAATAAATAGAAAATTCCTATGTGTGTGCCTAAGGGCTTGTCTGTGTTTGTGAAAATAAATACTGACACAGTGTGGGAAAAATTGGTTCTTTTCTCTTGCAGTTGGTCCCTCTCTAGGACAGTTGGATCTTACCTAGGGCAACATGCTCAAAATCTTCACATAACATTTTGAGCGTGATTGAGATCACATATAGAAAACTGGAAAGCATAACGCTATTAAAAAGCCTTGTTCTGGGGTTTAGACCGTCTGGTGCACCTTCATAAATAGGGTAGAAATGAGGGGTTTTGAATCGCTTTCAATCTTAGCTAGCATGCTAATCAACACGAATGAGCACCCTTGGACTTGTGTGAAGCAAACCTGAAAGTAGCTCATGTAATGGCCCTAAAATGATCTTTAAAAAGGATTAAATGAGGCTGAAGCCATAGTCTAGTTGGTAGGGCTCTCGCCTTGGATGTGGTCAACCCCAGATTTGAACCCCCTATCCCCACAGCACCCCCACAAGTGATCCCTGAGAGCAGAACCAGAAGTAAACCCTGTGCATAGCCAGCTGTGGCCCCAAAATAAGTAAAATAATTCATTAACTTTAGAAAGTGAATTATGGAAAAAATAAAGACTAAAGACTCAACACCTATTGAGAATTTTAGAAAAAATAATTTTTTGGCTCTCTGCCCTGGAAAAGCCCTTGTTCTCTCTTGAGAATGTATCTAAATCTACCCTTCCCCTTCCTCCCCTTTACTTCCCCAAGAAACTTATGCTTTAGGAAAATAATAGTTGGGGCTAGAGCAATAGTACTGCAGGTAGAACATTTGTCTTGCATGTGGCTGACCCAGGTTCAATCCCCACATCCCATATGGTTCCCTGAGCACCACCAGGAGTAATTCCTGAGTGCAGAGCCATGAGTAAGCCCTGAGTACCACCAGCTGTGGTCCCGAAACAAAATCAAAATGAAACAACAATAATAAAAAAAAAATTTGTAAAGTATAAGTTATTGTAGATATATGCTATTAATGTGAACTAAAATCATTAAGGGAAAGGCTACTTAGCAGTTAAAATTGATTGGAGACAATGGAGACCTCTTTGTGTTTATAAATTCTAAACTGGTTGATGTTTGAATTTACTTCTGTCAAAAAATCATACTGTCAGCTGAGGAAAGCTCTAATGTTAGGATAACATGATAACTTCAAGAGTCACACTTCCAGTAATAGTAGCTCATCACTGCCAAAATGTTTCTGAAAAGAGTAAGTACTTATTTTAACAATAACAAGAAGTGCAACTAATAAATAATAGTTGGTACATTTTCAGGAAGGAAATATTTTTGAAAAGAAATATATATATACATATATATTTACTCTTGAAGTAAATATATATTTACTTTTGAAAAGAAGTATGTGTATATATATGTATATATTATATATATTCTATCCTTTTACCTAAACTTAGAAAATTTGCACAAACCACAGTTTTAGTTCAACTTTTCCTTGGTTTTATATGGGGAATTTTCCCCCTTGGGAATCAAAGTTGATTACACCTCTCCCACTAGAATTGTGCAATGCCTTGAAATAGTTTTCCTAAAGTCTGTTTTCCATTATCATTATGAATTTCACAATACATTTCCAAATGTACTTTGAGATATTTTTATCCCAAACACTCCTCTCCAGTGTTGTAAACTCTTGATTACTCAAAAGGTTTTGGAAAGTACTACTATAAGACTAGTATCTTTTTATGCAACATTATTTTAAAATCAAATTATAAAATCTATAAAAATTACAAATATTGGACAGAATCTGACCCTTTTATGAAAGATTTATCTTTATTTGGTTTATAAAATCATCAAATATTAGCATCGGAGAGGTCATAGCTAGCATTAGTTGTTATTTTGTTATTTGTAAAAAAGCAAAGAAAGTCCCTTGGCAAGCATCTTGTAACTTAGGGGAAAAACCATTGGACCTCAATGCAATGGTCTTAGCCCTAATTCTTATGTCCTTACACTGTCTCTGACTTTTTTCTTTGCTCTATACTAATACCCACCTCCCTCCTTTAACTTCCAACAGAACTTTAGGTGATGGATAGTGATTGAACCAGATCATTGAAAGATTCTTGCAAGATCATGTGGCCCACTGAGAAAGAGACTAGGCAATTATTGCAGCAAATGATCATGATCGATGTCCCAGATAGAAGCACGGACCATGAGCACAGAAATAATGGCAGCAAAATCTAACTGAGGAAGTTCAAGAAGCTTTGAGAGAGATAGGCTTGGAGAATACTAGAGGCTCACATAAGCATACACAGACATAAGCTAAATGGAAGATAGGAAGGGTAAAGGTAAGTCATTTACTAGCCCCAGAGCAACTACCTGGTACAAGAAACCTATTGAAGAAGTACAATAATCTCTTGTTGAGAAAAATTGAGTGGGCACATTGTTCTAACTTGTGTTGAATAATGACTATATGCCAGTCATTGATATCTTAATCACATTGCTTCAATTAATGCCAACAACATGCTTAAAAGGAAAGTACTAACAGAACACACAAACTGATTCTTAGAGAAATGCAGTAGATTGCATAAGGGGAGATTACAAACCAAGATGCCTTTATCCTGTTGGTACAGATTTTAGATAGAAAACAATTTGATAACAATTTCTATTTTAAAAGAAATGTTTTGGTTGCAGTATTTAAGATGGATTGAAGGGTACAGTGAAGGGCTGAGGGCCCAAAAAAAAAAAAAAGGACTTTTGAAAATTGAGATGAAAGATCATGAGTTTGGATCTAAGATAGGAGCAAGATTTTTTTTTAATTTTTTATTTTTACAATTACAAAAATATACAATTAAAAAGTTCATATTTGGGTTTTGGTCATACAGTGTTCCAGCACCCGTCCCTCCACCAGTGCCCATCTCCCACCACTAAGGTCCCCGGTTCCCTCCCCCTCCCCCAGCCCTCCTCCATGGCAGGTTCTTTATTTCTTTCCCTTTCTCTCTCTTTCTATTTTCCTTCCCCTCCAGACTATGGATTGCAGAACGTACATTAAAGGGTTGTCATGTGTATCCTTTTGCTTCTATTTAATGCTCAGTTCTAGGTTGGCATTAGTCCCTCGACAATTGTTAGCACACTGTTCCATTCTCTGTCTTACCTAGCCTCTGACTCCCACATGTTTGTGATAATTTCACCTTTGACAAGAACTCCTAATATATGTTTCACTTGACCTTGGATATTGGTATCATAATATGTACATATATATTTATGTTATGCAAATAAATGCAGTCATTCTGTATCTGTCTCTCTTCTTCTGGCTAATTTCGCTCAACATAATCTCCATGTCCATCCATTTATAGGCAAATTTTATAACTTCATTTTTCCTAACAGCTGCATAGTATTCCATTGTGTAGATGTACCAAGGCTTCTTTATCCAGTCATCGATTTTCGGGCACTCTGGTTGCTTCCAGATTCTGGCTATTGTGAATAATGCTGCTATGAACATAAAAGTAGGGATGGTGTTTCCACTGCGTATTTTTGGTTTCCCAGAGTAGATTCTCAGGAGTGGTATGGCTGGGTCAAATGGGAGATCAATTTCTAGTCTTTGGAGGAATGTCCATATTGTTTTCCAGAAAGGCTGTACCAGCTGGCATTCCCACCAACAATGGATGAGTGTCCCCTTTTCCCCACATCCATGCCAGCACTTGTTGTTCTTGCTCTTTTGAATATGTGCCAGTCTCTGTGGTGTAAAGTGGTATCTCATTGTTGTTTTGATTTGCATCTCTCTGATGATTAGTGATGATGAGCATTTTTTCTTATGTTTTTTGGCCATTCAAATTTCTTCCTTGCTGAAGTTTCTGTTCCCTTTCTTCTCCCCATTTTTTTGATGGGGTTGTTTGTTTTCTTCTTGTAAAGTTCTACCAGTGCCTGATATATCCTGGATATTAACCCCTTATAAGATAGGGAGCAAGATTAGTGGAGAGCAGAAGGGATGTGCAGAATACTTTTTTAAGAAGCAAAATCCAACAAACATAAATTTTATTTGAATATTGATGTGATAGAGGAGGAGGAAGAACCAGGATAATTACCAAGGTCTAAGAACTAGCTACTAGGAGAGGAAATACAGGATTTCAGATGACTGTTATTTTATAAAATATTTACTTTAAAGTTTACTTTGCATAAGTAGTACTAGTCAATGTAATGAAACTACAAATGTGAATTCACAAAAATAAATTTGAAAGTCTTGTAATCCCTCATAAATATATCCTATGTATAATAAATTTAAATATAATTCTCTTGTGTCTCAAAAACATATTAACCCAAAAGGCCAGAAAATATGTATAAAATTTGGATCATGTGTGTGTGTGTGTGTGTGTGCATATGTGTATGTGTGTGGGGGGGGAGTTTCTGAGCCGCACTTGGTGGTGCACAGGGCATATTCCTGACTCTGTATTCAGGGATTTTCCTGGCAGAGCTTGGAAGACTATATGGGTTGCTATGAGATCAAACCTGAGTTGGCCATGTGCAAGGCAAGCACCCTCCCAGCTGTACTCTAGCCCTGGATCATGTATTTTAATAGACAACGGTGTGATTTAAAACATTTAACTTTGATGGCAAACATACCATTGGATAGTTATGCCATAAAAATTTAACACCTCTGTAGATACTTTTATTATTGCCAAAGCTATGTAAATATGTGACAATCGTACATATATTTTTGCTTAGGACAAATTCTTAGAAATAAAATGTCATATCAAAATGGAAAGTTCTGTTTGAGGCTTGTCTACCTGCTTCCACGTTGTCTTACACACAGCCTGATGGCATTCAATTATTTTTGCAATGGATTGACATTTTTTGACTATGGATTTTTTAACTATGGACTTACATTTTTTAATATTTTAACTTATATTTCTTTATTTTGAAAGAAGCAAAACCTTTTAGTCTATGATTATAGTTCATTTATATTTTTTCTTTATAATTCTTGACTGTCTTTGTCAACTTTTCCATTGGGAGTTTGTTGCTTCTCAAGTGTAAGATAAAGCTCTTAGCTTGTGTTTCTCTCTAAGGTATAAGTCTGTGTCATGACAACTCTTGGAACGTTTCACCTCTCTTTGTGCATTCAATTCTTTCAACCTGTGTGTCTGACTTGTAGGTTTCTATAAACAGTGTTACATTATCTTATTATTATGATAACTGACCCATTGTATGTGCTTACATGATCTTAGTTAATGTAAACATTTTTTTAATTCTTTCTTGCTGTTTCTCTTACTTGCCTATATTTTTCTATCTGCTTTTGCCCTTTCCACTGATTTACGGGTTATACAGTCTGTTTTGTGTTCATTGTTATGTGTATTTTGTTTTGTGTTGGGGTCATACCACTCAGTGGCTGCTCCCAGCTTGGTGCCCGAGGGTCACTCCCTTTGGTGTTCAGAGGAACTTGTGATGCCTGGCTCAAACCCAGACCTCTGTATGAGAACAGTCCATTGAACGCTCGTGTTCTCTCTCTCTCTCTCTCTCTCTCTCTCTCTCTCTCTCTCTCTCATTTTTCTCTCTCTCCCCCTTAGTTATATCCAATTTTTAATGCTCAGGCTTGAACCTATATTTTTTCTTTCAGTTTTATAATATTGATACATATGAAAAATGAGAAATTTAGTTTCCTTGTCTTTCTATTGTCTTCAAGTTTTATATTTTTAACCTTTATGTTATGCAAAGATTATAATTGTCTTCCTTTGAATATATATATATATGTATATCTGTCTGTCTGTCTGTCTATCTATCTATCTATCTATCTATCTATCTATCTATCTATCTATCTATCTACCTGTTACACTATTGTCAGTGGTCCTCAATATGCCATCTCTGAGTCTCCACTGATAGCAGTGAGCAGTGTACGAGGAAGCTAGTCACCCGATATATATTTCTTTATAAGTGGGGCTTTATTTGGTGTTTGACTCACACTCAATTTTATCAAGATATTAAGGAATACACTATATATTCCACTAGTTTCTTAATATCAGAATTTATTAAATACCATTTTTCCTACATCTGATTTCTTTATTTTTCTTTATTTCTCAGTGAAATACATTATTTTAGAAACCTTATACATTCTAGAATGTTTTTAACTTACTGCATATTAATTGATGACTTGCCTATTTATAGAACTTGAGGTTCATAACCTTTTTTTTCACATACCTATATCTTTTTTTCCCTGGCATTATTTTATGTGGGAGAAATGAGCTATAAATTTGGCGAGATCAGGCGTGTTCAGGGTGGTATGACAATGGATGTGAAATTTGAGTTGTACATTTATAAGCATTTTATTTTTCTTTTCTTTGCTTTTCTTTTTTTTTTTCTTTTTTGGGTCACACCCGCGATGCTCAGGGGCTACTCCTGGCTCTGCACTCAGGAATTACTCCTGGCGGTGCTCGGGGGACCATATGGGATGCCGGGGATCGAACCCGGCCGGCACAGGCCGGCCGCATGCAAGGCAGACGCCCTACCCCCTGGGCTATCGCTCCGGCCCTTCTTTTTCTTTTCTACTTTTCTTTTCTTACTTAGATTTTTTCTTGATATAAATTACTGTTTATTAATTTTTCTCAGAACCATATGAGTTCTTTCTTTTTCTCTTCTTCTTTTGAGGTAAACTTTCAAGTACGGAAGAGTGTTACTACAATAATAATATTTCTCCTATGTGTATCAAATATTTTTCTAGAAGTTCTTCTTTCACTGTCTCCAATCTTAATTTTCCTGTTACAATTTATAGTTTCTTTTTTCATGTTTATCTTAATAATTTTCTCCTACAGCTGTTGAGGCATTTTTGAAGGAGACCATATTGTCTTTTTTCCTGGGAAAGTATTTACAGACATTTTTATAGAAATAAATATTATTTAGTATGAACAAGTCAGTGATAATTTCATAGTCAGTCTGATACATTAAAATGTTCTCCCGTTTAATGCTGAAATTTATTTTTATTATATAAATTTTTAAGCTTTTTCTCTCTTAAAATAGTTAAAATCTATGCAGCTCTAGGATTTTTCTACTCTATGTTATGGGAAAACAGAATCTTCTGTTTTTAAAATATTATAAAGGATTTTAGACACATGTTTATTTTTTATCATTATATTACAAATTTTGTCTAGCAATGACTATTCTATACATTTTTTGTATATTATCCCCAAATAACATGAATACTATCTAAATATTTCCTTCAAGATTCTAGTTCCAACCTTCTTCTCAATTTTGTTGTAAATCTAAAACTGTTCTAAAGAAATAAAGCCTGTTTGAAAAGCAAACAAACAAACCCAGAGCTTATCTACCCAGAAATAGGCCTTACACAAATAACAGGAAGAGGATGAGTGTACTACCATTTAAAAGTATTTGACTTGCTAATGAAGAGCAAGATAAATATAATTTGGGATTTTTATCATAACAGTGCAATAAACCAATGTTAAATACAAATCAAAAAAGATTTTAAAAAATCCTACTGGGGGCCGGAGCTACAGCACAGTGGATAGGACATTTGCCTTGCATACAGCTGACCCACGTTCCATCCCTAGCATCTCATATGGTCCCCGGAGCACCATCAATAATAATTTCTGAGTGCAGAGTCAGGAGTAACTCCTGAGTATCGATGGGTTGTGACCAAAAAAAAAAAAAAAAATCCTAACTCTCCCTGACTAGCTGTAGACCTTTAGTCATCAAATCTCTACGCTTTTCTCATTTATAAAATAGTCATGAATAAAGGAATAAAAACTAGGAAGAGCACAAAGATGGTGTCCACTAGATTGTGTTCCCTGAAGATGTGCCAAGGGTCCAGGAGAAGCAAATAGGCTTCTTTTAAAAAAAGTTTTAGGGGCAGAGTTAGTACTGCAGGTACATAGAGCATTTGTGCAGTACCCCATATGGTCCCTCAAGCCCACTAGGAGTGATTCCTGAGGACAGAGCCAGAAGTAAGCCAGAGCACTGCTGGGTCTGACTCAAGAACAAAAAAGTTTTATTTAGACACTGATTTACAAAGCTGTCAATAATAGGGTTTCGGGGCTGGAGCAATAGGAAAGAGGGTAGGGTGTTTGCCTTGCATGCGGCCAATTTGGGTTCAATTCCTGGAATCCCATATGGTCCCCTGACCACCGCCAGGAGTAATTCCTGAGTGCAGAGCCAGGAGTAATCACTGAGCCTCACTGGGTGCGACCCAAAAAGCAAAAATAAAAATAAAAACAGGGTTTCTTGCATATATTGTCCCAACATCAGTTCGCCACCAGCGCCAACTTCCTTTCACCAATGTCCCCAAGTTCCTACCCATACTTGGCCCACCTCCTCTTCCACAGAATGAGCTGCAGCCTGTGAAATTCCCTGAGAGAAGGGGGCTGTTAGCACTGTGGTCCTGTGGGACCTGGGAGCACCGGGCACTAGATGGAGCCAGCAAGGCGTGTCCTCCGGATGGAAACAGCGGAAAAACCAGGGCATCAGACCTTAAAACAGATGACGAATGTGCGGAAGATTTCCCTGCAGAGAGAAGCTGGGCTATGTAATCTGGAGCATGGCAGAGGAAGAATACAATGGCCCCTGCTTGCTGTAGCTAGGCGGAGGGGAGTGTAAAGATGACATGTGGAAGAAGGAGAAAATCAAGTCCTATAAGGGGAAAAATGTAGAATTTCAAAAAAAAGATGGCAGGAAGATTGAATGAACTTGAGGTTAGGACCGGACTAGAACCCTCCGCTCTGTCTTGTCATGTTCCTGCAGGCTCCTGAAAGTGTTTGTGTCAAGTAAGATGCCTGCACCTCTGTCAGGTGTGGGCATACAATCTAAGAGTCTCTTCCATCTTAAGCAGTGGTTTTCACCTCAGTTCTGAAGACCCCTGTTTGTCTGCTGAAATTTCCTGTCCCTGAAAGATTGTTGACGCTTCATATACAGTAGACCTAGACCATGGAGCAGCAGTTTTGCAAATTACCATAGGTTAATATTGCAAATAGTGATAGATAAGTGGTTTTACTATAAACAATGTTCTTTTTTAATGCCTGCTTTGAATGTTGATGAAAAATTCTTCCTATTTTCACTGATCCATGGGTGTAACAAGGTTAAAAAATGTTGGTTTAAAGTCCACCTAATCAGAGACCTGGGACGGATGAGTTGGACTGTGCTATCACGAGGGCCTTTTGTCAGCTCTCAAGAGCTTTTTTTTTACATTTTGTGACTGGCAGGCTGGTTTTCAGCGGTAGATGTTTCAGGGGCTCTCTAGGGTTCAAGGTCTTCAATGTTGGGGTGCATGATTCTGAGTTTTCTAATGCTTTGCCTCTCCAGAAGAAACTCTGAGTTTTGAGTGTTTGTATGTGAGGCATTGGCCAAGTTTCATGGTGCAATTGGGCCCCTCCTACTCCTGCCTTATAATTTGTTTTTCTTGAGTTCAGTTATCTGTGTTTTTTTTCCAGTTACTAAGTTGTCATGATTGAGTTTAAGTCATACAATGTTCTTGCCTTCTTAGAAGTGATTGCGTTCTTCCTTTCCTGAGATGTAGACTTCGCTTGGCCTCCATACACTTCTTTCAAAGAAAATGGTTCCCTCTGTAGCTACAGACTTGGTGTTCTCCTAGGATACATGAAGTTCAAGTTCTTTCCATCTTCCTATCATGATTTCTTTCTGTTTCAAAGCACCCACGGGTTCTTTCCCTGAAGCCCTCCACTTTCCTGTCATCCTGTGCTGGGTGCTTTGAGAAGAAGCTCAGGGCAGAGTGTTTCAAAGAGCTGCAGCCATTATGCTCTGCTGTGACTGACTGCCCTGCAGTGAACTAGCAGGGAAAGAGCTCCGTGGGGGATATGGGAGAATCTATGATGTTATCACATAGTTCATCCAGATTGTTTGGGGACCACACCCTGCAGTGTTTAGGGCTTACTCCTGGCTCTGCACCCAAGGCTCACTCCTGGCAGTGCTAGGAGTGAGGTGGGAAGTGGAGGACGCATGTAGGATACTGGAGGTTGAACTCAGGTCAGTCGTGTGCAGGGAAAGTGCCGCTGACTATCGCTTCAGCCCGCAGTCATGTTGTTTTCAGTGTGCCAAGTGTGTTTGAGTCCTTCCAGTCTCTAAAACCTATTGTTGTTTGGAGTTTTCCTGCAGATATACACATCTCACTTTGTGGTGTTGTGATAGTTACTAATTGTGAGACCTAAGATGCCACTTCATGATGCAAAGAGGAAATAACAACCCCCCACTCTAAAAACAATGAAAACCTTAGGGCTAGGAGAGGTAATATAGGAGAAAGGTGCATATCCTTTATTACTTTGCATGCGGTTAATATAGTATTAAGGCACTTACCTTGCATGCTTTGTTCAATCCCAGGCACTTCTGGGAGTGATCCCTAAATACGGAGCTGGTACTGGCCCCACGCATCACCAGGTGTGGCCCAACCCTCCCAACCGCCACAACCAACATAAATTTTGAAAATCTTAGCTTATTCCCTTTCTTGAATTACACTGTTATTTCCATGGAAAGCTTATTTGAATTTTGCCCCTACTTTGTTTCCAGGGTCTTGTTACTTGTTCTCTGGTATACCAGATGAAAGAATTTCCGTAGCTTATTCTCTTCTGCCCACAGCTTGTCCCCCAGGGACATTCAAACCAGAAGGCTCACCAGGAGGAATCAGTACTTGCCTTCCATGTCCAGATGAAAATCCACACCTCTCCCCGGGAAGCACATCCCTGGATGATTGTGTCTGCAAAGAGGGCTACCGCGCAAGATCGGGCCAGACCTGTGAAGGTAGGTCTCCCACTGTTGGCACACAGAAATCGGGAAGCTAATCTCTTTAAGGGAAATGGTACTGGTGTTCCCATCCAGTTCACTTTAAGTGTGATTCAATGTTCCTTTATCTACTACAATGTGGTAGAATTATTTGGTTTAATTATATACTATCATTTATTACCATACTCCTAGATTGCTCCCCACAAAAGCAGATATGAGACCCAGGAGATACATCACTAAGAAACCAGAAAAATATAGTACTTAGAAAAAAGTCTAAAATGAATGTAAGGAAAAAAAATGATTACTCAAATGTAATAACACTTGGATCACTTGTCTTTTGCTCGAGAGGACACCCATAAAATCTCCATACGTCCATAAGCAAGTGTAGCCCAAGGGCATCTGCTTGCTCTGGAGACAGGAAGAGCCTCAAACCATTCCTTCAAGTCATAGGAATGAGGGCCATAATTGTTACTGGTTTTTTGGCATATCAAATACAACACAGGTAGTTTGCCAGGCTCTGCCGTGTAGGTCAAATTTAATAAGGGATTAGCTTATTAAACAAACAAATAAGCTTCTTTGGGTTATTGATTGATAGCTACATTCATCTGAAAATATTTTACATAAAATAACTTGACATACACTATCACTATCTTCCCGTTCATCATCTATTTGTTAGAGCGGGCACCAGTAATATCTCCATATGTCCTGTCTCATGCTAGTAGAACCCAAAGGCATCTGCTTGCTCCAGGAACATAAAGAGCCTCAAACCATTATATTAGGTCATCGGAATGACCTAATATAAATGTTACTGGTATTTGGCATATCAAATACGACACGAGCTGCTTGCCAGGCTTGCCATATGGGTGGCATACTCTTGTAGTCACCTCTGAATAAAGCATTATTTGATTAAAAATGTATGCATGGGCCTAGAGAGATCGATGCAAATTCAGATGTCGTAAATGGGAATACTGGAGGTAATGTTGGTATAAGTGTAAACTGAACTCTTAAACATCAGCCGCAGCGATGGGAGGGATGCTTTATGGACAAAGGCTAACTTTGTCTTTTCATTTTACTTCTGCGAATGGTAGTTGTCCACTGCCCTGCTCTGAGACCTCCTGAAAATGGCTACTTTATCCAAAACACTTGCAACAACCACTTCAATGCAGCCTGTGGGGTCCGATGTCACCCTGGGTTTGACCTCGTGGGAAGCAGCATCCTCCTGTGTCTACCAAATGGTTTGTGGTCCAGTTCAGAAAGCTCTTGCAAAGGTATGCAACCTGCCAATTCACGCTGATGGTCTTGCTTGATTTTCTTGATTCTAATGGGTCAGTAAGTTCTTTGTTTCTTTTGACTTCATAGACCACAGACCACAGAAGGAGAAAAAAAAGTATAGGGCGCTTAAGGTCAGAACTGTTAAGTGCAATTGACCGCATGATGGTCAACTATGCCCTGTGCATTCCTTTTAGGAATCAGCAAAGGAAGGGCCTGCCTGGAAAGTGAAAGGACCGGTCACCCCTAACCTCAGATTTCAAGCAGCCTGGGAATGTTTAGGAATGGCCAAAGTGGGGGGTTTGATGCCAACTCTGATTACAGGACTTAAGGAGCACATCTGGATTCTGGGGTAGCAGCAGTTAGCCAGTTTACAAACCTCGAGTCCTCACTGGAATAAAGAATGCTCCAGAAAGCGTCATTCCCTAAGACTACATAGAAATGAGGGCAATAGCTTCAACATCAGAAACAGAAACATCCAACAGAATGGTACCACCCTTTACCTCCCCTCCTTCTGCTTTGGAACTTGATCTCTTGACAACTGTTGTACAGACAAAAATGGATTGAGGAAGGTTTAGCAAGTAAGGTTAGATGAGAAAGCTCTGCAATAGAAGAGGAAATAGAAGGGAAATACGACCTAAACAGGAGAGCACCTTCTCATGAAGCTTCTGAATGCAGTAGATGTGCCCCGTAGAGATGAAATACATAGTACCCAGTTAAGCAGGAATTTAAAATAACAAACATCTTAAGGGCCACATCCCACTGGGCTCAGGGCCTACTCTTGGCTCTGTGCTCAGGGATCACTACTGTATGTGATACCAATGATCTAATTTGGGTTGGCTTCATACAAGTCAGGTGTCTTTACCGTTATACTGTTTCTCCAGCTCACCCAATATTTTGGGGGATGAGGCACATCTGGCAATGTTCAGGGCTTACTCATCTCTGTGCTCAGGGAAAGCTGAAAACTCCTGGTAGTATATATGGCATGCTGAGGATCGAATCTGGGTCAGCCACATGCAAGGCAAGTGCTCTATACACTGTACTATAGCGTAGGTCCCCATTAAATAATTTTTTAGTTTAAGTTGTGTTATAAATTGTGCCATGCGGTTCATCAATAAATGCTGTATTTAGAGGTGGCTACAAGAGTATGCCACCAGCAAGCCTGGCAAGCTACCCATGTCGTATTTGATATGCCAAATACCAGTAACAATTCTGTTAGGTCATTTCCATGACCTAATATAATGGCTTAAGGCTCTTTATGTTCCTGGGGCGAGCAGATGCCCTTGGGCTCTACTAGCATGAGACAGGACATATGGAGATGTTACTGGAGCCCGCTCAAGCAAATTGATGATGAATGGGATGATAGTGATAGTGATAGTGATAGTGATAGTGATAGTGATAGTGATAGTGATAGTGATAGTGATAGTGAAGTTGTGCTAAGCAAGATTTAGGTCCTACATATACCAAAACTACTTGCTGATTTTCTTAAATTCAATTGTAACTAGATTTTCTGATTTTTTTTTCACTAAATCTAACAACCTTAGTTGCCCCAGATGCTTTTGTGATCTTTTGGCAATATTCTTTCCTGAGGATTTGGAAACTCTTAGACCCACCTCCCACACAAACACTCACACACACATACAACCACCCAACACAGCAGTAGGATTAAGAGTTTTCTGTCTTCTACACTTTCCTTGGCTCCTATACCCAGATGGGAAGTTCAGAAAACTCCCAACTCCAGAACAGATGCAAGTCTCCAGATACAACTATTGTTCTCTATTTATCAGCTATCAGTTCTGACACTGATGGGAATTTGCCTAAATTGAGTCACCACCCATATTCTTATGTCTGTCTATAAAAAGCCAAGGAAAAGGAAGAGAACCAGAAAGACTTGAAAAATGGGGAGGAAAATGAAATCTCTGAAATTGAAAGATAGTTAAATTGTATCAATAAGATCAGGATTCCAAGAAATGGTAGAATTCTTAGAGCAGAACGATTTCCTTATGGGAATGAAAGAATGCTGACACGGTGGATAAACACACTTAAATGCCCAATTAGGAAGTTTTTAAAAATCAACTTAGGAAATAAATTCTTCTGATATAGAAGAAAATTTCAGAGATGAACAAGTTATGAACAATAAAGGGGCATAAGAGCTGTCACAGGAAATGCTCTTTTTCATAACAGGAATTCAGAGAGCATGGAATGGAGGAGAAGCCCAATTAAAAGATCAAAGAATATCTCCAAGCTGAATCTTAAAAACATACACAACAAAGATCTTTCATATTCAGTTTAAATCACCTTCTGAGTGCCAGAAAATAAATATTAACAACAGACCCGTGTCTGGAACCAATCTCAATGAAATGGAAAATATAAAATTTTGTCTGTTTTATCGACAAAAATACCTTCTACAAAGCAAAGATAATCAGACTAGTATTGTGTCCCTTATTGGTCACTCCATATATTAGAATATAAGAGTCCGTTTACAGAATTCTGGGGAGAGAAGATTATTAGACTCTAGATTTATAAGCTCAGATAAGCTACCTTTTATGTGGGATATTAGACTTACAAGCTCAGATAAGCTACCTTTTATGTGGGAAGATATTTTCAGACAGAAAGTCTCAATTGGTAAAAAACCACACCCCATTACTGAAAACAAATCAGTTACAGAAAAACTCTGAGATATGTTGCTATAAAGGCAAAAAGCAGAAAGTTCTGTATGAACTTTAACCTGTCTATGAAATGATTCACGGCAGAGGTTGGAAAACATTCCCCTTTATCTCTCTACTTATTGGCCTTCCCAAAGTGTGAGGCATGCAGGTGGACAGTCCCTGTAGAATCAGTTCCGGCCCCCTTCTTTGTTCCCTCCACAATTCATAGCCAGAGACTCTTGTCCTACACTGGAACCACAAGAAATGACCACAGCCAGAGGAAGCCCTCTTTTGCAAGTTGTTCCCATAGTCTTGATTGGTCTTTGCCCTGCTTTGCTCTTCATCCTTAAATATAAACCCTCTGCTGTCACGAACCTCATCCTGTGCTGGGATGACCTCTAGCCTCCCTATGTGCATCTATAGCCCTTTATTCTTCTCCTTCAAGTCCTGAGTCAAGGTCAATCAGGAAAGTACTGTTACTGTGGTGGCCTTGGATAAAGGGCACATTTTAGGAATCACCCCTTCCAACACCTTGAAAAAAGGGCCCAGAAGATAGATTCGAGCTTCAGAGGAATCGTTACCCGCTTAATCTGAGAATCCACATTTGTCCAGATAAAGGAGAAAGGCATAGAGATATATAAGAAGAGGCTTAACTCTGTGTCACCCAACTCCATGTTCCTAAAATCAAGAACCTGGCATCAAGCCTGGGTCTACTTTAGTTCTATAGGGTCATCTCTAGTTCTATAGGGATTTGGAATGAAGTTGAGCAAATACAAGCTAGAATACACTGGTCATTTCTGCACCTATCCAGCCAAGGGTGACTACAATGACCATTACTTTGCTTCCACCCTACTACCAAAATCCAGCACAAGCTCTGCTTATAACCAACTCTAACCTGTCTCATAGTAAGGGCATTCTGACCTTGTGGCTCCCAGTTTCACGTTTCACCAATTTAATTATGTGTCAACAGCAAACTTTTATTAATGAACTTACTGATATCTGTAGCCTCCATAGGACTCATTATGATCACAGAATGTTTCCTTTTATCCCTCAATCCTTGGTTATATGCCTCTGCTGAATGCTGAAAATTTGAATTCAACAAATACACATATTTATAAATACATTTGATGAATGTATTTACTTATTAGCATTGACGATGTGTTCATTATGAGCACACAATGTGTCTTTTTCTCTCTATCTCTGGTTGTATGCCTCTGGTAAATGACTGAAAACTTGACTTTTACAAACACATGTATTGATAAATACATTGATGAATAGACACATTGATGGCTAGTGTCACTTCACATTGTGCATTCACAGTTTTAAAAGCAGGCCTCTATTCCCTGATACTATTTGAGTTTGTATTTTATTATAAAATTGTTATTTGATTAATAACCTTAATCAAAGTAGGAGAGCCGCTTCAGAGCTATATATTTTCTGAAGATCCATCAAAAGTTAATTTGTCAGTATATAAAGCTAGCCTGAACATCAAAGCTAAATTGTCAGTGTATAAGTTGTCCTGATTGATAGTCCCTTAGTCTGCATCATAATTATCTGAAATATTTAATGACTTATTCTTTAAAATATATGCCACTAATTATAACACTTGTGAGGCTCTGCTGGGGTGGCGGGCCAGGGCTAGAACCTGCCATCCCTCCTGGGCACCTCATGAGCGGCTGGGCACAGTGAGAACCAGTAGCAGCTCTGCCCCATGTCTGTCTCCAAGACAGACGACCCCCACAGCACGAGGACCTCCATTTTCCACATCCGGACTTCCCCCTCATCAGAACTCCACTCAGCAGACCAGCCTATCACAGCCCGGCTCATCGAGATCCACCCTGCTGCAATCTTTTTTCAATCCGGCCCAGGTATTCTGATCCAGAGACAGACATGGGGCACAGCTGCTACTGGCTCTCACTGTGCCCAGCCGCTCATGAGGTCCCGGGAGGGATGGCAGGTTCTAGCCCTGGCCCGCCACCCCAGTAGAGCCTCACGACAAGCTAGGCGACCCCCACTCCATGAGGACCTCCATTTTCCACATCCGGACTTCCCCCTCATCAGAACTCCACCCAGCAAACCAGCCTATCACAGCCCAGATCACGCGGCCACTTACAGGTGCGCGGTTCATCAATAAATGCTGGATTTTAAGATGACAAGAGTATGCTACCCGCACGGCAGAGCCTGGCAAGCTACCCGTGTCGTATTTGATATACCAAATACCAGTAACAATTATAGACCTCATTCCAGAATGGATTAAGGCTCTTTATGTTCCTGGAGCAAGCAGATGCCCTTGGGCTCTACTAGCATGAGACAGGACATATGGAGATGTTACTGGGGCCCTCTCGAGCAAATCGATGATGAACGGAAGACAGTGACAGTGATCATATGTGTTTCTTTCTAAATTCGTCTGTTTTCTTTGTGATTTTTTTTCTATGATAGCTAGCTAGATGACAACATTAACGTCATGGTATATAATATTCTGTGATAGTATATTTCTTGAGAAAGAATTTTAAACTTTGAGTACATTTCACATTAGATTTATTTTCTCTCAGTATAGATACAGTCACAGATTGGTGATTGACAGGAAGTGTGTGTCTGGCGGGGGTGGGCAGGGGGGAATCTAATTTGTTTTTAAATGAAAACCAGAGCAGATTCTCACATAATCTCTAGTAGTCTGTGACTTACAACACAATGGATTGTTGTTTTCTGAAAAAGACAAAATATTTAAGGATGGCTAATTAATTTAAGTCAAGGAACATTTGTTGTAGGATTTTTTTTCAGCTTGTTGAAATAAAAATATTTTAAAGTTAATACTAATAAGCACATCTGTTTCTGTTAAAAAAGATAGCGATAATTGGTATTGATTGAAAAAGAGTATAAAATATTTAAGGACTCGGTAAGAATTACTGCAAATGCTTTGCTTTCCCAGAGGAGCAATGAACATTTATTAAAACTAACATTTGACAAGCAATAAAATTTGCATCTGTATGAGACACCAATTCTGCTCTACTGTCAGTACTCTTGAGAGATATTGCAAATTCTTTTTTTTTTTTTGTCTCAAGCTGGACAGCTGGAGTGATTTCAGTAGTTTGTTGAAACTGAAAAGTTGTTTCATATGTTTTTCAAATTTTATGCAATTGATTATAGGAACTTGTATTCTTCCCCTTGAGATCTCTCTTGGCAATTGGCATTATGGTACACATAAGAAATATGCTAAATAAAACTCAATGCCAATGTTAAAATATTTCTATGAACTTGATAGACGTATTCAATAAAATAAAAATGTGGCTTTTCTACTCATTTGTTATTAGCAGTTGGCAATCAAATTGTGCCAGAAATTGAACAACATATGCTTAGAAGGCATACTTAATCCTAAACATATATATAAAATGTATTTACTCCACAAACTAATATAATTTAGATACCTTTCAAGTAAATTCTGTCAGTGATTTCAGTTGAATATGTGCCAAACATTTTGCTCCAGCTTCTTTTCCTATTCTAAAGTTAGGCTTAACACCATAAATAATGTTGAATTTGAAAACTTAGCAAATGTAGAAAAGAATAAAAAAAAATAAATTTTTCAAATGTGTTTGCTAATTCACAAATTGATTCACTGTCATTTTTATTTAGTCATGCTTTACAAAATCGTTGACACTAGAATTACATCTTAACTGAATCTAAATGAAATTTTTACGCCCAAAGATTTTGTTAAAAACCTATGGAGATTGCTGTGCTGTCTTTGCTACAGGCGTGCTCTCAGAGAGCAATCTGAACTTTACCTTTTGGAGGTTTTGATTTTGTTTTCCATACGATGTCCGATTTATATATGTAGTCTATTAAAAATAATTATGTATGGTCATCCGTTGGCCTGTTCAACAGGGTTTCATTTCATTTCTTCTCATATCTCTGTGCGTGGGGACGTACATACATTATTTACCAAAAGAGTGGATTAACTTGAATCAGGGTAGCTACCCACCTTTCTCTTCTCTGCCCTTTTTTCCTTCTTACAATTTTACCATTCCCCAGTACTTTCACTTCTTCCTTTCCCACCATACTCTTCCCGTTTTCTTCCTCTTCTATCCACCTCTTTCTCTCTTTCATCTCCTTGACCTTCTCTCTTCTCTTTGTCCCCTTTCCTTTCTTTTTTTTTACTCTTTTCCCTTCTCTTTATTGGAAATCTTAATTGAAAGAAGTCTATGCTAAAACTGGAAGATAATAAGTGTAGAGCGATAGAAACTGTTTACAAGCAATTTTCTCTAAAAGTATCAAAATATAGACACAAGGGCCTAATAAGATACAGAAATATTTGGAGTTAAAGCACTGTAGGGAGTGGTTCCAGGAATACAGCCAGTTGTTTCATTCTGGCATCGTGCTGTAGTAGGTAAGACAACGGAAGGGAAGCTGATAGGCACAGTCAGAAAATGAAGGGTGTCATGAACTAAGAAGGGGAAGAAAGGAATCCTATAACAATAACATAGATAACAAAATTGCTTCTGTGTATGTTTTTGAGAGAGAGAGAGAGAGAGAGAGAGAGAGAGAGAGAGAGAAAAGACTAAGATAAACTCTCCAAAAACTCAAAAGGGTTCTAGATGCCATCTGACAATTAAAAAATAAAAAGATGGTGGATATTCAAAAAAGCTAGAGATTTGGGGAAGGAGGGAAATAAGAGCAAAGAAGGCAATAATGAACAAAAAGATAGTTTGTGTCAGATCCTATCTATAGGAGACAGAAAGAATTTGAATTGCATAGAGAAGCAAAGGGATTGAAAGACAACGTTAGCAATAAAGTATTTTTTTTTCCTTTGGGGTCACACCCAGCAATGCTCAGGGGTTACTCCTGGCTCTGCACTCAGGAATTACTCCTGGCGGTGCTCAGGGGACCATATGGGATGCCGGGGATCGAACCCGGGCCGGCATAGACCGGCCGCTGGCAAGGCAAGCGCCCTACCCGCTGGGCTATCGCTCCAGCCCCATAATAAAGTAATTTTTAATTTAAAAGGCGGAGTTTAATAAAGTAACTTAGGATGTAAGTGAATTTGCTGATGCTGCATTAGGTATCCCAGATTCAGATCTAAGCTGTTTGGGAATGACCCTGAGAGTTGAAGATAATTGTGGAGCCCTGGGAATCCAAAGAGATTGTCATAAACAATGGATAGCATGATTGAATTCATTGAGCTACACTCTAAAAAAAAAGGATTGCTTTTGGGTGGGCTGGGTAGTGAAGGACTTTTGCCCGCAGAATTCAGAGTACAGATGTTGTTTGGAAACCTGCTGGGGCAACAGCCATTGACCCGTGGTAGTGTCTTTGATGTGGTGTTGAATCTGAAGAGTCCAAAGTGACAGGACTAGGAAAAAGCAGGGTTATTGGACAACACATGTCACTGCTATGGTGTGGGAGACAGGCGGAAGGCACTATGGCTTCCCCAGAATCCAGTGTTTAGACAATACCTTTCTGGTATTGTCTCAGGGCTTCTAAGATTTCTCATGGTTTCTAAGATGTAGAGAAAGAAGCAGTGTCCCATGGTACAAGCTTACTTCTCCAACCCAGTGATTGTCATCTTCAGTTAAATGCTTCACCTCTGAGAAGAATTGAAGCCCACACAAATCCCCTAAGGTAAACAAGGGAAATATCATCCCTGTGAAAGGGAATGGATTCTGGGCAAAGGGAATTAAGGATTGTTTATAGTTATTAGTATCAAAGACTCAATGTCATGCCATTAAGGATTTGTTTTCTTTTATCTAAAATAAAGATGTTGGTAATCTAGAACTATGGTGTCATTGGTAGCTTGGTAGCTCAGTTGTCACCAGATACCCACACTTTCATCATCAGCATGACATCATCATCATTATTATTATTAATAATTACTACCACTACTGCTACTGCTGCTGCTACTATATTAGTGGCTGATATTTACCATAAGTTAGACTATGCTTATACTTTTAAAATTTTTATTTTACCACAGTGAGATATATAATTACAAAGATGTTCATGTTTGGGTTTTAGTCATACAGTGTTCTAGCATCCATCCCTCTACCAGTGCCCATTTCCCACCACTAATGTCCCCAATTCCCCCCCCTCTCCCAACCTGCCTCTATGGCAGGCACTTTGCCCTCTTTTCTCTCCCTCTTTCTCTCTCTGTCTCTGTCACTGTCTTTGTCTCTGTCTCTATCTCTCTCTCTTCTCTTTCCCTTCTCTTACGCATTGTGACTTGTACATACATTTACTATCTCTAAATACATACATTTAGAGATTATGTATATCCCTTTTGCCTACATTCAATGCTCGCTGGTATTATCATTTCCAACAATTATTAGTATACTGTTCCTTTCTCTGTCTTACCTAACCTCTGACTCCAACACACTTTTAGTTGATTCCACCACTGATAAGACCTCTTGATCCATGTTTTACCTGGCCTTGGATATTGATATCAGGCTATTTTTTTATATCCCGCAAATAAAGGCAGTCATTCTGTATCTGTCCTTTTCTCTCTGGATAATTTCACTCATATACTTTAATATACAAAGATACAGTTATTCAAGTCTGTATTACAGGGTAAAAGAAAGATGAGGAGGAAGCCAAAAATGTCCTCTTTCACTTGAGACAGTGAAAAGCTTTTCCAGATGTCCCAGACAGCTTCAGCTCAGAAGGTCCCCTTCCTTGTGATGCAGGTAGGGATGATTATCTTCTAGCGGAGCTAACTAGATGCTGAGTAAAACTGTAGAGAATGATATTAGGTGGACTATTAGCAATCTCTGTCATCACAACCCAAACCAAACAACTTTTTTATAAAAGCTAATATTTAAGTCAAGATTGCCTTGATGAACTAAGATTCTCAATAAGTGGAGGTTTGGGGGTAGGAATGAAATACTGAAAACCAAGAATTTTGATTAGAGAAATGTAAGGTTTCAGAGGTTGGGCAACTTTGCAAAGGCTGTGATCTACCTGTCACAGTACATGCCTATGAAATCTGCGAACCAGGTTGATCATGAACCTGGAATCTCTGTCTTTTATTGCCATGTAGCCTGGAAAATAACAGGAAAAGCTAGCTTAGGCCTATAGATGTCTTCCCTTCTCAGCCACCCCTGAAATCAGTCACTGTCCTCATTTAAGACTGACTCCTTAGGCAAATTAAGCTCACGCCTATGTGCAGGGAGTTGAATGCATTGGTAATGTTTGGGCCATGTTAATCAAATGCATTTAAGTCAACATGCTTTTAATTGTCCTAACTCAAAGACTTAGTATACTGTGTGACATTTCAGAAAAAAAGTGTTTGTGGCTTACAGTGTACAGCATTTACCAAATTTAAAATAACTACTTAATTTCTTTAATAAAAGATTATTTGTTTTTATGTTATATAGTAAGAACTTGCCCCCCATCTCCGCCAACCCAAACATGGCCACTTCAGCTGTTCTACGCGGGGGAAATGTCCTACAAGACAACGTGTTTAGCGACGTGTGATGAAGGGTACAGATTAGAAGGCAGTGCTAAACTTACCTGTCAAGGAAATGGCCAATGGGATGGTCTAGAACCACGATGTGTGGGTAAGTTTCTAGAAGGCATCTTTTGTGATTCATTTCTCTTGCTCTTTGTTTCTACTGTTTTCTGTGAAAGCCCACAACTAAATATTGACTTACAATGAACATAAGTGCATGTCTCATTACATGCATGCAAGGAATATAGGTACATCTATAATAAGTTGTTTTATTTCTTTCCACTAGTTAAAATAAAAAAGGGTTTCACACCAGAATTTAATTTTCCCAAGTCACTAAAGTGTATAATTTTAAATGATAATTTTTTTTTAAAATTGGGACCATTTAGGGTAGGTTTCTTTGTTTACTTTTTAAAAGAAAGTCTGAGTGATTCTCTCGCTTTCAAATATCATAATTTAGCTTTACCTTATTAATGAAAAGATGAAATTAATCTTAAAGTGAGTCTTAAGATGACCCGTGGAATTCTATTTTATTAGAAATCTTCTGTCATGTTTAATTTATAACGTCTTACTACTGAAACTGGAGCCTAATGAATTTCAGTTTTTGTTTTCTGCTTCTTATTTCATAGTAGACTTAATAGCAATGGTAGTAGTTATGGCAATAAAGAGATAACAGCTAGTGAATCTAACTCTGTGTCAGAAACCATATACCTAGAACCCCTTTAGCTATTTATTAAATTACCAGCTTCTCAAATTGGAAGAGTTCTAGAAGTAAATTGAAATAGGCCAGGACCAAAGATGGGAACATTAGATATTATAAATATGTCACTTCTTTCCATACTAACTTATGAATTTATTCTAGAATAATACATTGTTAGATCCATGACTGATAAAAAGATTATTGATCATCAAGATGTACATTGAACTTTCTGGAAGGATTAACTAGTAGTCATAAAGCTAACACATTATGCAGGCTTAGAAAACTAATATTATCACTCTAAGAGATTAAACTCTCCTTGGACAGGAAACAAAAGATTCTGTTCAGGGCTGAAGGAACAGTATATGAGTTAGGATACTTGTCTTGTCTGATACCTGATGCCACAAATGGGCTCCTGAGTATACCATTAGGAGTGACCTGAGCACAGAACTAGAAATAACCCTGAACTCTGCTGGATATGGTCCCAACAACCCCCGAAAAATTAAATTAAAAAGATACCATTTATCAGAAAGTGATATTATGGGTACTAAGGGACAAGAACCATACAAACATTGTATTTCTTTGTAAACTCAAACTTTAATACAGGAATCTTGAATAGACTGATTTGGAATGAAATCAGAGCAAAGCAAGTTGGCTTCTTCAGATGTTTCACAGAATTAAATGATGTGAATTTGATGGATCAGTTGCCATTAAAAGAATGTTTTAACAGTGGAATAATGAATCTCAATGAATCTCTCTAGCTGGGACATTGTGTCCTTGGGCTAGAATTTGTATCTAAATGGCAGTGTTTATTCCCAAAAAAATCTTTCTCTGGTTACATGGTTCATCAGCTTTTCTTGTAAAGGACCCAATTAAAAATTTTTTTAATTGAATCACTGTGAAATAGACCATTATAAAGATGTTCATGATTGGGTTTCAGTCATACAGTGTTCCAACACTCATCCCTCCACCAGTGCCCTTTTCTTTTCTCTTTATCTATCTATCTATCTATCTATCTATCTATCTATCTATCTATCTATCTATCTATCTATCTATCTATCTATCTATCTATCTATCTATCTATCTATCTATCTACTTATTGCTTTTTTGGGGTCACACCGGCGGCGCTCAGGGGTTAATCCTGCCTCTGTATTCAGGAATTACTCTTGGAAGTGCTCATGGGCCCATATGGAATTCCGGGATTGAACCAGGGTCGCGGTGTGCAAGGCAAACACCCTACCCACTGTGCTATTGCTCCGGTCCTTCCCAACCAACATTCATGGCAGTCCTCTCTCTCTCTCTCTGTCTTTCCCCCTCTTTTGTGCATTGTGACTTGCAGTAGAATCACTGCAGGGTTATCCTGTATTTCCCTTTACATACTTTCAACTCAGTTCTAGTCCAGCAGACTAGTAAATTTCAACTATCTTTGTAATAGAAGTCCTTTCTCTATCCCAAATACCTTCCCCTGCCAGCACTTGAGGCAGGCTTCCAACAAGTCTTCCAACTCCTCCTGGCCCTTGTTTCTACCCTTGTTTCTTGTGTATTAGTCTCATATTATGTTTTTTTAATATTCCACAAAGGAGTACAAACATTCTATGTCTTTTCCTTTCCTTTTTAACTCTTTTTACTCAGCATGATCCTCTCCGTGTCCATCCATTTATAAGCAAATTTCATAACTTAATTTTTTCCTAACAGCTTCATAATATTCCATTGATGGATATACCATAGTTTCTTTAACCAACTTCTAAGGCACTCAGATTGTTTCCAATTATGTCTATTGTGAGTAGTGTGAGTCATGCTGTAATGAACTTCGATGTGCAGATGGCATTTCTCTTATGTGTTTTTGGGTCCGTAGGGTATATTCCCAGAAGTAGTATTGCTGAGTGATATTGAAGTTCAACTTCTAGCTTTTTGAGGAATGCCCAAATTGTCTTCCAAAACGCCTGTACCAGTTGGCATTCCCACCAGCAATGAAGGAGAGTCCCTTTCTCTACGCATCCACACCAGCATTGGTTGCTCTTGCTCTTTTGGATGTGTGCCAGTCTCTGTGGTGTGAGATAATATCTCTTTGTTGTTTGGATTTACATTTCCCTGATGATTAGTGATAATGATGATGAGCATTTTTCATGTGTCTTTTGGTCATTTGTATTTCTTCTATGAAGAAGTTTCTGTTAATTTCTTCTCCCCATTTTTTTATGGGGTTAGATTTTTTTCTTGTAAAGTTCTACCACTGAAAGGACCCAATTGTCATTTAAATTGACAATATGTGAAAATATCTTTAAAAGGTTTATGGAACTCTCTGTGCTAAATTCTCCTAAATTATTGTGTATTTCTCTGAAATGATTTAAAGTGCCTACAAATATTAGTTGAGTGTTTGGAATATGGCTCAGAGTTAATTCCCTAGTGTTGTATGTGTGAGGTCCTAGGTTCTAGGTTCAATCTCCAGCATTGCAAAAAAAAAAAAAATTTCATGGTGGAATGGAGTGTAACCATCAAAGTCCAGCTTAAAATTATACCTCCTTATAAATGTATAGTCTTATTAAATCTGAAAAAAAGAAAAGGATGCTTAGAATCTTCATATTATTAATTATAGCTCTTTTGAACTTTAGGGATATAAAATCATCATTTGAAATCCCCCCAATCATAATGTCTGCTTAAAGAGTAGGCATTTATTAATCTCATAAGAATTCCATACTTACTAGTTTTCCTACATAATAAAATAGTGAAAAATAACATTCAAAATATCGATTAAAGCTATTTTAAATGATCTTAAACAGAACGTATGAACCCTTTCTCACATAAAGTACAAAATATTACTGAAAGAAAATAGAATAGTTTTTATAAAATATCAAAATGCAAGTTTTCTCCAAATAAACACATAGGTGAAATGCATTTTCATCCATTTGCCTAAAGGGAATATTCCCTCCACCATTTTTTTGGAAATAGGGAATAATTTCAGGGTTCACCTGCAAGAATATGCAGGTCAAATTACTAAAATAATTTTGAGAGTGAATAGGAATAGGTAATTGTAAAAAAATGTAGGTCTATTATTTTATTTTAAATATACAATCAAACTTTAAAAAGGATATACAAGGATTCCAATAAAGTGAAGGGAACTGAAGGGATTATGAAACTTTTTAGAGTTTTCTATATTATTAAGCAGAGCTGGTCACTTGAGAAAAATTTATTCAACATATCATATAAGAAAATTGCCTAGTTCTTTGAAAAAAATAAAACAAGGTGTAATAAAAGTTCCATGTGTTCAATTCACTTCAGACACTGCATAAAATCTTGATAGATTTTTTTAAAGTCAAATTAAAACTATTGCAAAACTAGTATAGAGGTAAGAGATGTTACTGATAGTTGCTGTTATGAGACCCTGGGTTTGATCCCAGACATTTGAGGGAGAAGAGCCGTAGGGGGAGGGAATGTGGTTGGAGGAGACAGAGATGCAGGGAGAAGAGCAAGAATAGAGGAAGCAAGGTTGGAGAAATAGCACAGAAGGTAGGTCACTTGCCTTGCATGTGGCTGACGCAGATTCGATCCCAGCACCCCGTTTGGTACCTGAAGCCCTGTCAGTTTGATCACTGAGCACAGAGCCAGTAGTAAGTCCTGAACATAACTGGGTGTGGCCCTCAAACCAAAACAAACAAAATGGAAAAGAAAAAATGAGAGAAAAGGGGAAAGTATAATTAGAAGTGACTATAGTTAATAGCTCCAAATGGAAATTAACTAATCTCAGTGCATAAAAGAAAAAGAAATACTTGAAGAAGAAAAAAATAGTAGAAAAAATATAAAAAAATAGTATATAAAGGTTAAAAGCCTTTTTTACCCAAAATACCATAACAAAAACTAAGAATATGACAGGGAATAAATTTTCAATGAAAATGACATCCATTGTTGCTTATAATAATAACAACATATTATTTTAATTAAGATCTTTACCTAAAGGATTTTGAGCCCACATAGTCATTTTATTTGGACCACAAATTTGGTTGATTTTCCTCTTGATCAAGTCAAAACTCTGGGAAAGCAGGTGTTGCAAAAGAAATAGTGTGCAAAAATATGGAAACCAACCAATTTCTCAGGGAAAAAAAATCCTTTTTGCTGGCACAGATTTTTCAGAGACAGATTTGGGGAGGAGGCAGTGAGTGTGTAAGTGGTTTAAGAGTCCCCACGTTTGGCTTTTATCTTTGGGAGATCTCACTAAAGTTAACTCTGGGAAAGAAACTGTAGTGCCTCAACAAGTGTATAAATGGGAATAACAACACTACTTACTACACACGTTAAGGGTGTTAGTACGTGGTAAGCACTTAGAATGATTACCAGCACACAGTGAGTATTGAATAAGCATTAATAATTATTACATCAGAAAAGTAGACCAAAGGTGCTCATCATGCTTCCCGCAGAGTCATTTCTGCAATAAGAGATGTACTTATCCGCCCGTGTGTAGGACCACGCTCACATGCACACACATATGCATAGTTCTAGTCTTGCTTTTTCACTCCGTGTGCTTTCTGCCTAGTTCATCTGCTATTCTTCCAAGCTGATCACAATATTGATGGTCAAGACCCTATCATAATCAGGTGATTTCAGAGAATACATGAAAACTTTCTTCCAGAATGTACTCACTTAAAGATGGCAACAAAAATTGATAAAATAAAGACTGAGAGGCTGGAGAGAGCATTTAAGTGGTAGAGTATATACCTCGTGTGTTTGAGGCCCTGCGTTTAGTTCCCTGGACCTCATGACCCGTCAAGCAATGCTGGGTGTGGGCCAGATGGGCCCTAAGTAATGCTGGACCAGAGCAGTTTCAAAATTGTTTTTTAAAAAAGGTAAGTATCGAACACACAGCTTAGCTTATAAAACTTATAATTCAGTTTATTACTTTGCTCTTCACAGTTCTATTCAAACTCAATGAGGGTGCTCCAAGCAAATGAAAAGTCACAGTTGGCATTGGTTTAAATATCAGGAATGTTCTCAGATAACTGGTAAAATAATTTAATTAGCTAAGGAGCTAACGCTGCATATTATTTAAATTCCATCATACACTCAGTTTTAGCTACAGATACTTAGTAATTTGAGTCAATTCCAAGACAAAACCGTTGTATTTTTCCTGAGTAGAGAGAAGCTGTTTTATTTGTAATTTTTTGGAAGATGAGTAACATGCTCTCGTTTTTCTACAACAGAACGCCGTTGCTCCACCTTTCAGAAGCCAAAGGGTGTCATTCTATCCCCTCCGAACTGTGGCAAGCAGCCAGCCAGACTTGGAACTGTTTGTCAGTTAAGTTGCCGCCAAGGATTCATTTTATCTGGAGTCAGAGAGGAAGTGAGATGTACCACCGCTGGAAAATGGAGTGCCAGAGTTCAAACAGCTGTTTGTAAAGGTACAGCCCCCTTCAGATTCTCAACCAGATTCTTCTAGAATGCCAAGATCAGTACAGTGGGGGGTCTGTTCCCTACCTGCACCTTGTGCTGCAAATTCATGCTCAGTAGGTAGGTGTCCTGTCAATATACACTGTGGGATTATTGTTTCCAGACCCAGTTACTGCGTGCCAGGCAATCACAAAAGAAATAGAAAAATAAGGATGATGTTAGAGTGGAAAACAGAGAAGTGTTCCACTTGGAGATGAGAATCTTTAAGGAATTTCTGACCCCCTAAGCAGTTGACACTAAGTCCATTTAAAGCAGTGGTCCTCAAGCCCTGGTCTGCAGCCCAAGGCTGGTCCACAGATATAGAAATGTTGAAAACCACTGGTCTGCCATGTTGATCAGAACTATTGTGAATAGTGCTGCTATGTAGATGGTGATTCTGCTGTGTATTTTCCACCTCCTAGGGTATATTCCCAGGAGGATCAAATAGGAGCTCAATTTCTAGTTTTTTGGAGGAATGTCCAAATTTTTTTAAAGAGTGTATAAGAACTCATCTTTTTTTTCAGATTTTTTAGAATCAATATAATTAATGCATCCCAGTGGTGAAATGTTGACTAGGGCTTTATGGATAGAAGAATATGGAAATTGAATAAAAGCTTAAGAAACTAGATGATAGAAGACAGATAAAATCAGTTTGGATAGAATCGTTTGTAGGAAGACTTAATTTAACATAAAATGAAGGGATTTTTATTATTACATAATATTTAGTTTACAACAGTGGTTGTAAATATGTTCATTATTTCAGTATACTGGGGCTGGAGCGATAGCCCAGCGGGTAGGGCGTATGCCTTGCACGCTGGCTGGCCTGTGCCAGCCTGGGTTCGATCCCCGGCATCGCATATGGTCCCTCGAGCACTGCCAGGGGTAATTCCTGAGTGCAGAGCCAGGAGTAGCCCCCTGAGCATTGCCGGGTGTGACCCCCCCAAAAAAAAGCATTATTTCAGTATACTGACAAGTTTCACTGTGAAAAATATCATTGGCTTTAATTTGTTGTTTATTTTGACAGCACATTTTAACACTATGAGATAATTCTATTATAGTCTTATTCGAAAGTATAATCCCTTCCTGTCTCAGTCATCAGTCATAATTTTCTATTTCTTTAATTCAAAAAATGTTTATCAGGCTCCTGTATACTATATAACATACCAGGATTGACAATATCCTGCATTCGTTTAACTTAAATTGCATTTGGTAAGAAAATTCAGAGTGGTTTGTTGAGTTGTTTTACTGTTTAGGTGTTTTCCTTTGGGAAGGAACTCTTCCAAATAATACTCAGAAAGTCCAACTGGGTCTTGGGGCCCAGTAGTACTAAGGGGTCTCCAGGGCTAGGCCTGGAGTTACCTGGGGAAGTGTGGTCTCATATAAAGTATGTGCCCCTGACTCCTTTGCTATTTTCTGGTCCCATTGTTTTGAGTTCTATAGTTAAGAAGGAAAAGGGTTGTGAGTACTTGTATAATGACACCTAAAATGGACCGGGAAATTGGAAGATCTCTCTTCCCATCTAAGGGACCTGCATCTAAGTGGAGAATCAAAGGGAAGTCTAGAAAAGGGGGCAAAGTAGGTTTTGACTTAGGCAACTGAAGGAACATGGACAAAGACCAACAGATCATGGAGCTTTCCTTCGACAAAGTGCACGTTGTATGAGAAGTGTACTCAAGGGGGATTATAAGAGATGAAGCTAAGAAGTCGGGAATAACCAATAGTAATCCCAGGGAACCATGCTGAGGCGAAATATCCTGAAGGCAGCTTTACATCTTCCAAATCAATCTAAATTGGGATGTAGAAAAGAATCAACAACCTCTCCCCCCCACCCCCACACTGCCTCATGTTCTCTCTTAAACAGGTACTTCCTCTTTTTCTCTCCCTCACATCTTTCTAAACAAATTTCATTCAATAAATACTATATTGTTTCATTGAAAAAAGAAAAGAATCACTAAGGACTGATACATGTTTTCTTCTTTCTTAAGACTTTTAATTACATGTCAGTCTATTAATTGATATATTTTCTGAGTTAGATGTGGAAGCTCCTCAAATCAAATGTCCTCAGAACATAGAGGCAAAGACTCAGAAACAGCAAGACTCTGCTAATGTCACCTGGCAAGTCCCAGTGACCAAAGACAACTCTGGGGAAAAGGTAAGGTCTGTGCAACCATTTGCCTCCTTTTGCAAGAATAGCCTTATCATGTTTCAGGTGGTGAGAATTTGCTAATCTTCTCATCGTCCAGACTCAACATATACTCCATTCATATACTCCATTCATAAATGCTTCCTCTGATTCAGCCTCTAACATGGAAACTTTTTATTACATGGACTTGTATTGTACCCAGTAGTATTTTTTGACAAAAAAATTCTTTCCCTCTTGATAAATCATGAAAATTCTAAGAAAATTAATTGATTCTATCTTAATTCCTATTAATAAACATATCTTTGAAAAGTGAGTCTCAAAATATTGACCAATCTGAAAGAGATTGCTATTTTCTTTTTTTTCAGATTTTCTAAATCTAACATTATTGAAAATGTGGTACTTTAAGATAGATAGTTGCTTATAATAGGAAGATTCTAAAATGATTCATTTAGGAGATGACCTTAAATAGTATTTTATCTTCATACCTTCTTATATAATGTGTAAGTTGTACCATCCAGGAAATAAGGGGCCAAAAGTGGGATCAATACCAAAAATATGTAACTGCTCAAATCACTGTTTCAAAAATAGTTTTTTTTTTAATTTTTTTATTATACCACCGTGAAACATACAATTACAAAGGTGTTCATAATTGGTTCTTGGCAATACAGTATTCCAGCACCCATCCCTCCACCAGTGCCCCATTTCCACCACCAATGTACCCCCCCCCTCCCGCCCCCAGGCCACCTTAATAGCAGGTACCCCAGTTTCCTCTCTTTCTCTCTCTATCTCTCTCTGTCTCTGCATCTCTCTCCCTCTTATTTTACACATTGTGGCTAGCCCTGCAGATATTTAGAGTTTATCACTTAAGTCTTTGTGTATATTCAGTGGTGAGTTTTAATCTGCCATTATCATTTCCCATATTTAGTAAAACACTGGTATCTATTTATATCCTATTAATGAATGCAGTCATTCTATATCTGTCCTTTTCCTTCTGACTAATTTCACTCAGCATGAAAGACTCCATGTCCATCCATTTGCAGGTAAATTTCATAATTTCATCTTTTCTGACAGCCGCATAGTATTCCATAGAGTAGATGAACCACAGTTTCTTTAGCCAGTCCTCTGTTCTCAGGCATTTAGGTTGTTTCCAGATTCTAGCTATAGTGAATAGCGCAGAGATGAATAAAGAAGTACAGATAGTGTTTCTGCTATGTGTTTTATGGTCTCTCGGGTATATTCCCAGGAGTGCTATTGCTGGATCAAATGGGAGCTCAATATCTAGTTTTTGGAGGAATGCCCATATTGTTTTTCCAAAAGAGCTGTACCAGTCGTCACTCCCACTAACAGTGGATGAGAGTCCCTTTTTTCCCCACATCCACGCCAGCACCGGTTGTTCTTGCTGTTTTGGATGTGTGCCAGTCTCTGTGGGGTGAGATGGTACCTCATTGTTGTTTTGATTTGCATCTCCCTGATGATTAAAGATGAAGAGCACTTTTTTCATATGCCTTTTGGCCATTCGAATTTCTTCTTTTTTGGAAGCTTCTGTTCATTTCTTCTCCCCATTTTTTGATGGGGTTGGCTGTTTTCTTCTTGTGGAGTGCTACCAGTGCCTGATATATCCTGGATATTAACCCCTTGTCAGATGGGTATTGGGTGAATATCCTTTCCCCACTCTGTGGATGGTCTTTGTATCTTGGTCACCGTTTCTTTTGAGGTGCAGAAGCTTTTCAATTTTATATAATCCCATTTGTTTATCTTTGCTTCCATTTGCTTGGTCAGTGGTGTGTCGTCTTTAAAGATACTTTTCATTTCGATGTCGTAGAGCGTTTCTCCTATGTTTTCTTCGATGTACCTTATAGATTCATGTCTGATGTTGAGATCTAGAATCCATTTTGATCTGACTTTTGTGCATGGCGTTAGAAGGAGGTCTAAGTTCATTTTTTTACACGTAGCTGCCCAGTTTTCCCAGCACCATTTGTTGAAGAGGCTTTCTTTGCTCCACTTAATATTTTTTGCTCCTTTATCGAAGATTAAGTGGTTCTATATTTGTGAGTGCGTTTCAGGATACTCAGTTCTATTCCATAGGTCTACGGGTCTGTCTCTATACCAATACCACACTGTCTTAATTACAACTGCTCTGTAGTAGAGCTTGAAGTTGGGGGAAAGTGATACCTCCCATCTTCTTTTTCCCAAGGATTGCTTTAGCTATTCGTGGGGTTTTATTATTCCATACAAATTTCAGGAGTGTTTGTTCATTTCTTTGAAGAACATCATGGGTATCTTTATAGGGACCGCATTGAATCTGTATAAAGCTCTAGGGAGTATTACCATTTTGATAATGTTAATCCTTCCAATCCATGAGCAGGGAATGTGTCTCCATTTCCTCAGGTCTTCTTTTATTTCCTGAAGTAACGTTTTGTAGTTTTCTTTGTAGAGATCCTTTACATTCTTTGTCAAACTGATTCCTAGGTATTTGATTTTCTGCGGTGCAATTGTGAATGGGATAGTTTCTTTAATGTCCCTTTCTTCTCTTTTGCTGTTTGCATATAGGAAGACCATTGACTTTTGGGTATTGATTTTGTACCCTGCTACTCTACTATAAGAACGTATTATTTCTAGGAGCCTCTTGGTAGAGAGTTTTGGGTTTTCCAGGTATAATATCATGTCATCTGCAAATAGTGATAACTTGGCTTCTTCCCTTCCTATCTGGATGCCCTTAATGTCTTTTTCTTCCCTGATTGCTATGGCAAGTACTTCCAGTACTATATTGAATAGAAGTGGTGAGAGCGGGCAGCCTTGTCTTGTCCCTGATCTTAAGTGGAAGGCTTTCAGTTTTTCCCCATTGAGAATGATGATCACTGTGGTCTTGTAGTAGATGGCCTGGATTATCTTGAGGAAGGTTCCTTCAATCCCCATTTTATGGAGAGCTTTCATCATGAATGGGTGTTGAATCTTATCAAATGCCTTCTCTGCATCTATTGATATGATCATATGGTTTTTATTTTTCTTTTTGTTGATATGATGTAATATGTTCATTTACTTGCGGATATTGAACCATCCTTGCATTCCCGGGATGAATCCCACTTGGTCATGGTGTACAATCTTTTGATGACTCTTTGGATTCTATTTGCTAGTATTTTGTTGAAGATCTTAGCATCTGTATTCATCAGGGAGATTGGTCTGTAGTTTTCCTTTTTTGTGACATCTTTGTCTGCTTTGGGTATCAGGGTGATATGTGCCTCGTAAAAGCTATTTGGGAGTATTTCTGTTTCTTCAATTTGCCGGAAGAGCTTAAAAAAGAATTGGGAGTAGGTCCTCTTTTAAAGGTTTTGTAGAATTCACTGGTGAATCCGTCTGGACCTGGGCTTCTGTGTTTGGGGGAGACTTTTGATTACCGATTCTATTTCCTTGATGGACATAGGTTTGTTGAGGTATTCCAAATCTTCTTGTTGCAGACTTGGGAAGCTATAGGAATTCAGGAATTTGTCCATTTCTTCTAGGTTTTCTTTTGTGGCGTACAGGCTCTCATAGTAATCTCTGATGATCTTTTGAATTTCTGTGGTTTCTGTTGTGATGTCCCCGTTTTCATTTCTGATTCTATTTATTTGGGTTCTCTCTTTTCCTTTTCTTACAAGTCTTGCAAGTGGTTTGTCAATCTTGTTTATTTTTTCAAAGAACCAGCTTTTGGTTTCGTTGATCTTCTGGATTGTTTTTTGACATTCCATCTCATTGATTTCTGCTCTAAGTTTTATTATTTCTTTCTTTCTGCTTGGGTTGGGCTCCTTTTTGTTGATCACTCTCTAAGATCTTAAGTTGGGAAGTCAGACTGTTTATGATGGCCTTTTCTTCTTTTCTGATGAATGCCTGAAGAGTTATGAACTTGCCTCTTAACACTGCTTTTGCTGTATTAAGATCTGGTAAGTTCTGGTAATTCGTGTCTTCAGTCTCATTTGTTTCAAGCAATCTTTGGATTTCCTCTTTGATTTCTTTTATGACTTGCTGGTTGTTCAGCAGTGAGCTGTTTAGTTTCCAGGTACTTGGTATTGGTCTCTGTTTTTGTGTACAATTAACTTCTATTTTCAGTGCCTCATGGTCTTAAACAATAGTTGGCACAATTTCTATCTTCTTGATTTTATGGAGGTATGATTTATGGCTCAGCATGTGATCTATTTTGGAGTATGTTCCATGTGCACTGGAGAAGAAAGTGTATTCAGCTTTTTTGGGGATGAAATGTCCTGTATATGTGTACCAGCCCTCTTTCTTCCATCTCTTCTTTAGGGCCAGTTTTTCCTTGGTAAGTTTCAATCTTCTTGATCTATCCAGGGTTGATAGAGCAGTGTTGAAGTCTCCAACTACAATTGTGTTGCTGTCAATGTATTCTTTGAAGTCTATTAGTAGTTGTTTTAGTTATTTTGCTGGCCCCTCGTTGGGTGTATATATGTTTAATAGCGTGATTTCTTCCTGATATATGCATCCCTTGACTATTAACAAGTGACCTTCACTGTCCCTTCTGACCTTCTTCAGCCTGAAGTCTATGTTGTCAGATACCAGTATGGCTACCCCAGCCTTTTTGGATGGGTTGTTTGAGTGAAGGATTGTTTTCCAGCCTTTTTATTTTGAGCCTGTCTTTGCTCCGATTGTTCAGGTGTGTTTCTTGAAGGCAGCAGAATGTCGGATTCAATTTTTGTGATCCATTTTGCCACTCTGTGTCTCTTAACTGGTGCATTTAGACCGTTGACATTGAGAGAGATTATTGTCATGGGATTTTGTGCCATCTTTCTGTATAGGTTGGTTGTTCTTTTGGGTTATGTCTCGTCTTATAGTAGATCATTCAGTCCTTCTTTTAAGGTTGGTTTTGATTTTACAAAGTTCCTAAGCTGTTGTTTATCCAAGAAGTTGTATATCTGTCCTTCAAATCTGAGTGAGAGTTTAGCTGGATAAAGAATTCTTGCTGAGGCGTTCATTTCATTAAGTTTTTTTTACTATATCCCACCACTGCCTTGGAGGGTGTCTTCTGAGAAGTCTGCTGAAAGTCGAATGGATGCTCCTTTGTATACAATTTCCTTCTTTTGATCTTGCTACCTGAAGAATTCTGTCTCTGTCTATGGCATCCATTACTTTGACTAGGATGTGTCTTGGGGTCTTTTCTATTGGGGTCTCTTCTTGCTGGTAGCTGCCGGGCTTCTTGGATCTGGATGCCTTCATCCTTTAACTCGGGGAACTTTTCAGCCAGGATATTTTTAACTGTTTTAATTTCCTTTGGGGTTACTTTCCTGTCCCTCTGGGACTCCGATGATTCTTATGTTGTTCCGCCTGGCTTCATCCCATTGTTCTGTTTCGTTGTTGATCCATTTTCTGATCTTTTTCCATCTTATGTAGTTCTCTGAGTGCTTTCTGCAGCTCATCTTCAGTATCACTGATTCTCTCTTCCGCTGCTGTCATCCTACTGTTGAGAGCCCGATTGTGTTTTTCATTTCATCTACTGAGTTTTTAAGCGATGATATTTCTATTTGCATGGTTCTCATTTCTGCTCTCATTTCCTCCCGTAGTTTATTGACTGCCCTTTCATCTGCTTCGCTTATGTTCTCCTGTATTTTATTGGACATCTGCTCAATTTTTTTGTCGAGCTCCTTAAACATCCTACCAATTTCTTCTCTAATTTCATTGTCAGAGAGATCATGCACATCTGTATTCTTTTTTGAGTCTTCAGGGTCGATTCCTTCATCTGTTCTTCGAGCTGGGGATCTGCGTTGTTTTCCCATGGTGTTGTGGTGTTCAGGGATAGATTCCTTTAGTGTACTGTTTCTTTTTTCTTGAGGGTATTACCTTCCCTTGGTGTTGAATTTCCTAGTTTTAGTATGCATAAGCGGCCGCCCGCCCGGCCAGCCGCATACCCTAGGGACGCTACCTGAGATGCAGACAGGCCGGTGTGAGAGTTCAAAATGACCGTTTACTTCCGGTTCCGCTCGGACTTCTGGGGGTTGTAGTTCCACCTTCTGCCGAGACCTGGGGCTCTACCATGACCCCAGGCACCCGCCCGGCCAGCCGCACACCCCAGGGACGCTACCTGAGATGCAGACAGGCTGGTGTGAGAGTTCAAAATGACGGTTTACTCCGGTTCCGCTCGGACTTCTGGGGGTTGTAGTTCCACCTTCTGCCGAGAACTGGGGTTCTACCACGACCCCAGGTGCCCGCCTGGCCAGCCGCACACCCCAGGGACGCTACCTGAGATGCAGACAGGCCGGTGTGAGAGTTCAAAATGACCTGTTTCAAAAATAGTTTTAGAATCAAGGTGACTTTTTAAAAAATATGGAGTTACTATGAACTTTACATATCAAATACT